>OY987194.1:15118011-15718011 GCA_963920755.1 Cartodere bifasciata | reverse complement strand
GGTACCTATTTACCAGTTTTATTACTCAAATTCCGACATTTCTGTTTGTTTATTTTATGTGTCTAAAAATAAACACAAGCGGTCTTCGGACCCATTCACTTATTTTTAGTTAATTATTCTCATAATAATTTATCATTGAATAAAACCATCTTGATGAAAGATTCGGATCAATTCGTTATTTTCATAGACATAGTATTCTATAGACAGGTCTTTAATATGACCGTTTGTCCCAATTTTCGATCCGACATTTTCATCTACGATTGTTGGCGCGAATTTTAAAACTTTAGTATATACTTCTATAATGTTAGGTGATAATTAAAAAAAAGTGTTATGTCCGTTTATAGAAGTTATATTTTGTCAAAATTATTTAAAATAATCAATTATTGTCGCTATAAATATCGCAAAAGCAAAAGTCGGATACGTATCTGGGGAATTTTAAGCGGTTGGTATACCAGATAAAACCAGATTTTTTAAAGGTTGGCACGCCTTATAAAACTAGAAGTTGGGGAATTTGTTAGGGGTTGGCGACAATTATAGATCAAAAGAGAAGGCTCAATGAAGTCGCACGAAATTTGAATGCGCACTTGTCCAAAACTGTTCTATAGGATACTATTCTATGGTTATTTTAGATTATTCAGACTACCCAAAAAATTGCCTTATTTGAGGCTTACGTTTCTGCTCTTAAGAAAAATCTCCTAAAGCAGGAACCGAGTTTTACAAAGAAGGAAAGTTTAATGCAGAATAATTATTACCTACTTATTGCATGCCACAAACTCATGCATGTTTGTGAATCTTGCAAAGCTACATTCTCCCACTGACAATATGCTTCGCCGTCATGCGGTCTCCTTTGCTGAAAACGAGACTAAAATACTCGACATGGAAATGATTGAGAAGTTCTTTACAATTCGCGTGCTAAAAGAACCTTTTACTGTGCAAATTTTTCAGATATAATCTGCTGAATCTTCCATCTGCATTTAAGTTATGTGAGAAAGTCGTCTTTTGTTATTTTCTTTTGGGATGCATGTCGAAGAACTTAAGAAGTAGGTACTGTACCTACCTAAATTATTTTCTTACATATTAAATTAATGATTATTATTGTTGACGATATAAAGCGCGATAAGGTTTAGTGGTAGTAATTTTTTGCTTAATTGCATGCCTATTATGGATCATGATGTTGCATTTATCTTTTCGGCGTTCAGCCTCTTTTAGCAAAAGGTTTCAAACCAACTTTTAATTTTTTTTATAAACAGATTTTTTTCCCATCAGACCACTTCGAAAAAATAAGGTTGCTAGTTTAATTAAAGTCGCCTCGTAGCTGGTAGCACCAAAATTAAAAGCGGTATAAATATATATGTGCCAGATTTGGATTCAGTAGTTCGTTATACAGGGTGTTACCAAATAAGTAGGAAAAAATTGAGGGAGTAATTCCTGATCCCATTTTAAGAAAAAAAGTTCATATGAACATGTGTCTGAAAATCCTTCGTTTTTGAGATACAGCCCCCCCAAAATCCCCTAAAAAATCAGTTTTTTTGCTATAATTTTGAAAAGAATGTTATAGGAACTATTTGATATATCTAAATACTATAAATATTTTCCCCTTTGTAAAATTTAAAAAAACGTGTTAATAGTGGGGGCCCTTAGGGGGCTGTAAGAAAAAAAAAAGTCAAAATCGGGCATATGTTTATAGGAACTTTTTATCTTAAAATGGGTTCAGAAATTACCCCCTGAATTTTTTCCTACTCATTTGGTAACACCCTGTATATAAGCATTGATAGCACTCAGTGGATAGCACATGTTTTTTTTTGGCATGAAACATACAATTTTTTTTTTTGGGTAGGCGTAGGGTAGGCCCAAATGATCGCAAGGTATATGGCCTAACGACGTTCCTGCCTCCGAGGCCCAAAAAAAGAACATAAATATGTACAGACATGGTGTTTTGGGGGACGGGGTTTAAAATCAGTAAAAATCCAAAAAAAAATCTGATAACTCAGACTTAGTAGTACAACCGAGACCAACGTCATTACAGGCCGACGTACTTTACACCTGCATCTACCTCGTGGCCTTTTTTTTACGTTTTGGACATGTCCAAAATAGTCTGACGTCTGACGGAGACTGAACAATCTGCAAACAATCAAAAAATGACCGCGACGACCTGTATAAAGTTGGTCATGGTACAACTCAATAAATGATACATAACCCCAATATTTTTGGATGCGGATGGTAATCCAAAGAAATTCGGTGGGTAATTAGATTATAAGCATAGTCAAAACATTGCTGATTGACGATTTTTCATGTTTAACATTGTTCATTGTCTGCAAAACTGTCGTTACACGTTTAATTCGCTCCCTCGAACCGAAATATACAAACTCACTTTGTCTACTTAAACCTCGACTTAAACCTAATTAAACCATTCGATAGAAGAGACTAAAATTAAGGCTTATGCTTTTCTTACCTTCCAATTGGGTACTACCTTCTTTTTTCTACACGAGTGCCATTTACCCAGATCTCTGGGGACTGGGGATTGCCAATTATCTACCATGCTTGTCCACACTCCGCAGTCCACAAATTACGAAAACGTTACGCACCGAACATAAACACAAACATTACATTTTTCGTCGCACTTTTCTAATTAAAAACACCTTAAAATAAAACAAAACCTAAAATAGTTATACTATGTTATTGAGGTTAGGTCTAACTATGTGAGGTATATGACAAAACCAAGGTCTCCTGGATGGTTACTAAAGCCTTATTTAAACTAAAGTACCTTTAAAACAAAGTAGCGCCAATACGATGTTATTCTATGATATCCTTTGTTTAATTAACTATTTATCAAGTAAACTCCTATTTGGTTTAACCATTGTTTAACATTAACTTATTCTATGACTTTTTGCCCATTTCACAGGAAGGTCTAAAATTTAAAAAGTTTTATTATCTGTTGTAAAAAATAGATTTTTGATATTGTGGCATTTAAAACCGAATTAAAATTGACAAAATTTAAGTTTCTGGCCATATGTAAAGTGGGCAAAAGGTCAAAAGGTGTCAATCAATCAAAAGCTGCCTAGTATCGGCGTATATATTTTTATTAAGGATCTTTAATTTAAACGAGCTATTGCAATACATTCAATATTATATTCTAACATTTAAAAACACCGAGAAAAATAGTATGTGTATGTGCCTTTGTTTTATGTGGACATGCTTTTATTTAGAAATATTACCGATTCGCGATTTTTGTACATTTTTTGTGCAGTGCAGTCTTATGTCGGTGACCAGGGTTGTACACGAATACAAGTATTCGTATTCGGACACTGTATTCGAATACTTTAACAGTATTCGTTATTCGTATTCGAATACATTTTTTTCAAATTTTCACAAATACTTTTTACGAATACATTTTAATAGTCGAACACAAACGAGTAAGTTCGTTTTGCAATAATTTTAAATTTTGTGCCAAAAATCGTGGGAATTGTATTCGCAATATTGTATTCGTAGTTTTACGAATACAAATACTTTGTATTCGTATTCGTACCCGAATACATGTTGTTTAAAATGTATTTGTATTCGTATTAGTGCTTAACATGTATGTTATGTATGTAGCTAAGTATTCGTTTTCGAATACAAAAAAAAGTATTCGTGTACAACCCTGTCGGTGACACAAAGAGGTCCGTAAAGTTGGCACATATGTAGTTAATAATAATCATCAAGTCCAACCAGTGGTTTGTCACAAAAATTTGTAAAAAATTATGGAACGAATGAATAAAGCTTGATTTAGAGATCAATTAACTTAACCCAACGCCACTCAAAGCTACTTTACTTCACTTAACTTGGCTTGACTAAATTAAGGCATTTATAGTATAAATTTATACGTTATAACTAACGTATAACCACAAGCAAATTTAGTAAACGCCATCTATCGGTAAATGTTAGAATTGTCTTATTTCTGTAAATATACAGAAATTCATATGAAATTCTTCGATAATCTTTGTAATTTAAAAAAAATGGTCTAGTAGCCGATAGATGGCTCTGTGAAGAGGCTTATTTAACATAAAATTAAGAAATAGAACCTTAAGTAAACGTCAAGTTAAGTTAATTGGATGTGTAAATGCGATTTCATCTTTCGTATAATTTATTTCAGTCGCGCTACGTTAATTATAAGTGAAGTTAAGTTAATTCATCTATAATTCAAGCTTAATGAATGAGAGATGAATGCGTCTATTATCTCCCTACATTAACATACTTTAATTTTAAAAATCTAAACAGGTTTTTTTTTTATTTCAGCGGTGCATTCCAGAATTTGAAAATGCTGCATTTAATGTCATGATGGAAGCAACAAACACATGTGGTGAAAGAGGGGATCAAGAATTTTGTAATCAAGCAGGTTTTTCTGAAATTAAAAAATCATGCGAATTATGTCATCCAAATCAGCATCATGCTCAATATCTTACTGATTTCCATAACTCCGATGCTCCAACCTGGTGGCAATCTGAAACAATGATGGAAGGAATCCAGTATCCGAATCAAGTTAACCTTACTCTAAGACTTGGTAAGTATATTTTCCAATTTTTTTGTCGATGTGCAAGAGTTTTGAGGTTTATAAAGAAGATTATGAGTTGGTCGGTCACATCTACTCTCACATGCGATTATTTCTCGTATTATTTATAAACAGGCGGAACAACTATAATACCTCGTACACTACCTTATTCCTTTTATGTCATTGCTTCTGAGTGTGAGAAAGTTATCTTTAGCAAAAACCAAAACGTGTTGCTATTGGAATTTAATATTACCAATACTTTATACAGGATGTTTACTAAACATGTAGTCAAATTTTGAGAGGTATTTATTTTCTCTATTTATTTTTAGGAGAAAATTTTTATGTAACTTTCTAAAATTTGAGTTTTTAGTATTAAAAACACGTAAATATCTACCTACTTGTGAAACCATCATCGTTAAGATAATCCAAACCTTTATACCAAAAAGGAAATGAAACGCATTAAAGCGTATGTTCTTCGTTGCCATATCGAATGAACAATGCCTGCTCTTATTTTTACTTTCAGTTTATGGAGCTATGGCCTTATTGGGAAACATAGCTAAGAGAAACATCAGCTTATAGGGCGCCGTAAATTTAAAAGAAATATAGATGAACAACAATGTTATTGCATTGACTTTTATATTTAAATTAATATTTTTTCATTATTTTTTGTTTCATATAAAGCAATCCTTACACAATTTTTCGGAGTAATGGAAACACCTGTTAAAAAAATAGCGAAAGAAAATTCTATTTTGTGTGGGTCTAGGAGAATTCACCACCCACAATTCACCGCCGACAATTCATCGCCCACAATTCACCGATACACAGTTCATCGATAAGACAATTTATCGATTAGTCAATTCATCGCCACACAATTGTAAGGTTGGAAGTATTCATCGCCTAGTATGAATATTAAATGAAATGATTTTAAACTACATTGCTTTCTGATAATGTGTTGATACATTTTTAGCATAACAACACCGAGAACAACACCTAGTAATATGTCCCTCAGTGTAATGCACACAATTTTGAACGCACTGTTAGGCACCGACATAACTAGAGTTTATATTTTCATTTTAGCAGCAAAACTTAACCTAACCTACCTAATCTACCTAACCTAATCTCCCCCAGTGCTTTCATACAGGGTGTGCAAAAAGTTTGGAATATCGGTCCTAATTTCGTAAATACTTTTCCTAGAAGGTTGATTTTTTTGAGGTCGATTTCTATTTTTTCAATGCGCATCTTTTCAACCTACATTCAAATATACAGTTTCTCAGAAGACTGGACAAC
The DNA here is from genome assembly GCA_963920755.1 of Cartodere bifasciata. Lineage (NCBI taxonomy): Eukaryota > Metazoa > Arthropoda > Insecta > Coleoptera > Latridiidae > Cartodere > Cartodere bifasciata. The sequence goes on along the minus strand of OY987194.1, from coordinate 15,712,196 downwards.
TTTCTTATTTTAAATGGAACACCCTATTTTTTATTTTTTTTTATGAATCTAAATGTCATTAGCATTTCAACGATATGTCGCTTGCTACCTTTAAAATATTAAATGTTACCCCTTTTAACAGAATTTGTTTCTGTGTTAAAAAGTTTGGAATATCGCCTGTAAAATCGTAAATACTTTTCGTAGAACGTTAATTTTTTTAAGGTTTATTTCTATTTTTTTAATACGCATCTAACGAGGATACACTCAACTATACAGGGTGTTCCCCTTTTTTAGGAGACGAAACAACTTTCTTATTTTAAATAGAACACCCTATTTTTTATTTTTTTTTTTATGAATCTAGATGTCATTAGCAGTTTAGCAATATGTCGCTTGCTACCCTTAAGTTACTAAATGTTACCTCTTTTAACAGAATTTGTTTCTGTGTTAAAAAGTTTGGAATATCGCCTGTAAAATCGTAAATACTTTTCGAAGAAGGTTAATATTTTTGAGGTCCATTTTTATTTTTTTAATACGCATCTAACAAGCATTCACTTAACTATACAGGGTGTTCCTCTTTTTTAAGGGGCTAGACAACCTTCTCATTTTAAATAGAACACCCTAAAGCGACATATTGTTAAACTGCAAACAAAACATCTAGATTATTAAAAAAAATATATATAGGGTGTTCTATTTAAAATAAGAAAGTTGTTTAGTCTCCTAAAAAGGGGAACACCCTGTATAGGTGACTGTATGCTTGTTAGATGCGTATTAAGAAAATAGAAATGGACCTCAAAAAAATTAACCTTCTACAAAAAGTATTTACGATTTTACATGCGATATTCCAAACTTTTTAACACAGAAACAAATTCTGTTAAAAGAGGTAACATTTAGTAACTTAAGGGTAGCAAGCGACATATTGCTAAACTGCTAATGACATCTAGATTCATAAAAAAAAATAAAAAAATAGGTGTTCTATTTAAAATAAGAAAGTTGTTTCGTCTCCTAAAAAAGGGGAACACCCTGTATAGTTGAGTGTATGCTCGTTAGACGCGTATTAAACAAATAGAAATGGACCTCAAAAAAATTAACCTTCTACGAAAAGTAGTTACAATTTTACAGGCGATATTCCAAACTTTTTAACACAGAAACAAATTCTGTTAAAAGGTGTAACATTTAATAACTTAAGGGTAGCATGCGACATATCGTTGAAATGCTAATGACATTTAGATTCATAAAAAAAAATAAAAAATAGGGTGTTGCATTTAAAATAAGAAAGGTGTCCAGTCATTTGAGAAACTGGGACACTCTGTATATTTGAATGTAGGTTGAAAAGTTGCGCATTGAAAAAATAGAAATCGACCTCAAAAAAATCAACCTTCTAGGAAAAGTATTTACGAAATTAGGAGCGATATTCCAAACTTTTTGCACACCCTGTATAAGTCAGCCTAAAATCCTGAAATTCAAAAAAAAAGTATGCATATTGGACATACCCAGGTAACAAAATTCCATTACCTCTATCCTTTCCGTTTTTGACCATTTAAGTCTGCAAATTGGCTATGTCTGCAAATTGGGTGTCTGCAAATAAGAGGACACGGGCAATATTCTTGGTAAATAAATATCCAAGAAATTTTAATAAAATCATTAGGTAATTATTATCTAGAATTATTTTGGTGGCAGACAATATTTTAGGTAAATAAATTTTTGTTATTTATTTTGTTCATTAAATAAACTAATATTCATACTAGGCGATGAATTCTACCATCGAACAATTGTGTGGCGATGAATTGACTTGTCGATGAATTGTATTATCGATGAACTGTAGATCGGTGAATTGTGGGCAATGAATTGTCGGCGGTGAATTGTGGGTGGTGAATTCTCCGGATACCATTTTGGGTAGTCCCATCCCTACAGTTTTGCTTTAACAATGCTACCTTTTTTAAAAGATATCTTCTGCTAAAGAAGAAACAGATAGTAACGTTCTTCAATCAGATAATTTTGATCATTTTTCTCATACATCTTTTGGCTTTTCTCTTGTTAAAATTTCGTAGCAAAACAATACACTCCAACTTGTCAGAATTTACAAAAAGTCTAAGAAAATAAAGTGCCCCTTGTACTTATAGCGGATTCATGACTTTTTATTTAACAATTGACATTTAATTTAAGAAATTTACAACAGCTGATTGGTTTAATTGACATTGATGTTTTTCATTTGTCAATGTCAAATGAACCAATCAACTGTAGTATATTTCTTAAATTAAATGTTAATTGTTAAATGAAGAGTCATGAATCCGCTATTACTTATACTTAATATTAAATAAAAGCTCCAAAGTGCTATTATCCATACTTACTCCTTTTGCTGGCTCGATAATAGGGACAAATGATGTACACTAAATTTGACTTTGGGACATGATTTGGGACCCTTTCAGGATGCCCAAGCCATAAGGTGCCGACCCCGCACCTGGTCGATAAGTCCGCCATATTGGATTTTATGTCAAAATGACAGAACGTCGTATCTCGGTAATGGATAAGTCAATTTGAAAAATTTTTTTTTTGATAGATTTATAATTTTATTAGAAATAAGAAAAAAAATATAAATGTAGTATTATTTTTGAAAAAAGCTAAAATAAAATTAAAAAACCAAAGTCAAAATAATGGGTTTTTGAAAAATGGCGCCCAACTTTTTTATTTTTTAATTTTTTTCAAAATTTTTCCTATAAGACTTTTAGCCTTAAGCCTATACTACATTCCAGTTTTTATAAATTCAAATTGTCTTTAAAACTAAGAGAGTAATTTAAATGAAAAGGTCAAAAAACAAGGTTTTTTTTTTATTTTGACAACGTAAAAACTATTTTGATCAATTTTTTTTTGTATCAGAATGACGTAAAATTTTATTATGAACATTTATTTGCAAAGTATTTTTTAATTAAAGCAAAACCAAAAAAAATATTGGCAAAATACTAAATTAAAATTTTTTTTTTATGTTTTAATTTACTTTTTGGCCTATACGTTTTCGCCTAATTTTTTTTTAAAAATTTTATTTAACAATTATAAGGAAGTAAGGTTTCCTACATAATCCAGCGTTTGCAGAATAAAGAAATCTCTATCAACAAATAAGTTATTGTTAAATAAGTGAACATGCTATACCAGCGATTACTTAATGTTAGTGTTGTTAGTGTACTGCGTAAGCGAAATTAATCTGCATTTTGTGGTAGAAACATGAAATTTGGAAAAAATGTTCCTTAGAATATCTAAAAAATATTTGGGTATAAAAACCCCCTGAGAAAGTCCCATTAGCCCCCCCAGGGGGGCCAAACATTTTAAATAAAGAGGGCCCCCCTGGGGGAGCTCCTGGGACTTTCTCAGGGGGTTTTTATACCCAAATATTTTTTAGATATTCTAAGGAACATTTTTTCCAAATTTCATGTTTCTACCACAAAATGCAGATTAATTTCGCTTACGCAGTACACTAACAACACTAACATTAAGTAATCGCTGGTATAGCATGTTCACTTATTTAACAATAACTTATTTGTTGATAGAGATTTCTTTATTCTGCAAACGCTGGATTATGTAGGAAACCTTACTTCCTTATAATTGTTAAATAAAATTTTTAAAAAAAAATTATGCGAAAACGTATAGGCCAAAAAGTAAATTAAAACATAAAAAAAAAATTTTAATTTAGTATTTTGCCAATATTTTTTTTGGTTTTGCTTTAATTAAAAAATACTTTGCAAATAAATGTTCATAATAAAATTTTACGTCATTCTGATACAAAAAAAAATTGATCAAAATAGTTTTTACGTTGTCAAAATAAAAAAAAAACCTTGTTTTTTGACCTTTTCATTTAAATTACTCTCTTAGTTTTAAAGACAATTTGAATTTATAAAAACTGGAATGTAGCATAGGCTTAAGACTAAAAGTCTTATAGGAAAAATTTTGAAAAAAATTAAAAAATAAAAAAGTTGGGCGCCATTTTTCAAAAATCCATTATTTTGACTTTGGTTTTTTAATTTTATTTTAGCTTTTTTCAAAAATAATACTACATTTATATTTTTTTTCTTATTCCTAATAAAATTATAAATCTATCAAAAAAAAAATTTTTCAAATTGACTTATCCATTACCGAGATACGACGTTCTGTCATTTTGACATAAAATCCAATATGGCGGACTTATCGACCAGGTGCGGGGTCGGCACCTTATGGCTTGGGCATCCTGAAAGGGTCCCAAATCATGTCCCAAAGTCAAATTTAGTGTACATCATTTGTCCCTATTATCGAGCCAGCAAAAGGAGTAACTATGAGCTCAGCAGTGCTTGGCCACTTAAAAAATAGTATTTACCATTTATCTACCAGTTTTATTAGCCTATTTATGTCACAAATTTCTAGTGCGATTATATTAAGACTTAAAGATTTATGTATCCGCTGTCATTATTTATTTGATTGTCTTGAAATAAAGCAAACTTCGACCAAAACATACCTATTTTAGGTGTAATTTCCAACCATTAGATATAATAAATGGATTATACCTAAAGCTATTTTTTTTTTTTTTCAGGTAAGGCTTATGACATAACATATATCAGATTATGGTTCATGTCTCCAAGACCCGAAAGTTTTGCAATATACAAAAGGTCATCCGAAAATTCACCTTGGATTCCCTTTCAATATTACAGGTAAACCTAAAATGTTATTTTAATTTTTACAGCTTAAACTGTGTATTTTTGGCTTCACATTTCGCGCTTGAAGTTGCCTTTAAAAGCTCATAGCAATTAAAATAACAGTGCAGTGAATTTTTAAGTGGCAGATTCGGATTTAGCAGCTTGTATTATCTAATCATTAATGGCAATCTTTGGTGGCAAAAATTATTTGTGGTCGTGACATTACTGACATTAAGTGCAAATATTTAGACCCCTTAAAGCGAAATCATGAACTTTATTTAACAATTAAATTAAGAATTAATTTAAGAAATACGGCTGCTCATTGGTCTATTTTTTGAAATTGAAGTTTATCGTTTGTCAATGTCAAGTATTAAACCAATGAGCAGCCGTATTTCTTAAATTAATTCTTAATTTAATTGTTAAATAAAGTTCATGAATCCACTATTAAAATAAATTTGCTTTAAACTGTGTTTTTACGTTAATTAGTTTTTGCTGAAACTTTTTAGTTAGCCTTTTAAAAATTTTCAAAAAAAAAAAAGTTGGTCCCCAATTGTAATGGCACCTATTTTTTAGATTAATTTTTGGCTGAAGTTATAAACAGTTAAGAGGTAATCAGTAATATCTTTTATTTATAAAATCACGCAACCTGTCAAAAATGGCGAATGCGCCGGATTAGCATAGTGCTGCATATATGTTCCTAAGTCTTTCGGGAATAATATAGGGGTGTTTTCCTATTTTTGTATTTATTCGAAACAATTTATTCCCCATTCATAAATAATTTTTATGTACCTACTTTGTAGTTGTTACATATTGCGTTACAATTTATATGCATAGTCCTTACTTTAACTATGCAAAAAACTTTTTAATCCTTAAATCGCATTGCAGCGCCAGCTGTCGAGACACTTACGGATTACCAGACACTCTGGCAACCATTAAAGGTGAAGAATCAAGAGCTCTGTGCAAATCAGAATACTCCGACATTTCACCGTTGCGAGGCGGTAATGTTGTATTTTCCAGTTTAGATGGTCGTCCATCGGCTTACTTCTACGATGTGACACCCGAACTACATGTAAGTATTTTATTGCATGTGAATCAAGCTTCATAAACCTGTCGATAGATAGCCTAGAATGATAAGTTTTAATCTAAAAAATTTTAAACATGTGGAAACCGTTGTGGCTATACATTAAAATAAAATACAAAGCATTTATCAAAGTTTATGTAATGTAAAGCGTACTTTAAATTAAATTACCAGTTTCATTTATATTTAAGGACCCTAAACTATTGGCTTAATTTGCAACGAAATTTGCAATAAAAATAGTTGTTTTTCTAAGCGTGTTTGTTTTCTAAGCGTGAAGAGTGCAACTTTACCCCGTATGTAAAACGCTATTATTCACGATTTGCAAGACAATGGTTAAAGGATTCTTATAGGTTTAAAAGTCGTGCGATATGTGTCATCTTAAGTATTGAAAATGGTTATTAGCGAAGGGGAATTCACATACAAAAATAGCTTACACCCATTTCCCCAAGGGGAATTCCGAGGTTATTAGTTTATTGGTTTTTTTAACTAGGCTGGATAAACAATTTAAGACTCAACTTCAAAGAATAATTAGCTGGTTTGATTAAAAATGTATAATAATTTTTCGCAAAATTAAAACACACATAAAAATATTTATAGTTTTTTATATGTAGAATTGGGTAAAAATTATCCTGGTAGAAGGTTTTTGCGAAAATTATACATAGAGAAAAGTAAAAAAAGTATTTCCAAAGTTTATTACTAAATTTACATAACAAAAATAGAAATTAGTAAAGTTTCAGCTAAAATTTTAATAAAATATTCCAAATTCACCATAATTTAAATAGCTAAACCAAACACCGAAACTATGCAGTACATGGTTTTGTTTTCCCAACGCACTGTACAGGTGCCATCGGTGGCACAATCCCAGTAGCAAGAACTAGCCGTATGCAATCCAGCTCCCGTTTTCTGCATTATGGAACACGTTACCACATACTTGAAGGGTTTCTTCAATTTGCTTAGAGCACTGAGGCATTGCTCGGACACTTGGGCACTCCAATGATTTACTTTGTCTTGTTGATAAGTGGCTCCATTTAGCGTTGCTTCGATCGTATCTTTTACAATTTTGCTTACTTCATCCACGATAAATTGGTTTTCGTCCTCCATGATTGGAAAATTTTGAAGTTTTGTTTCTGACAGCTGATTTTGAATTTGAAACATTCTGACGTGATCTTCCTAAAAAAATTAGCACAGAATTTTTTTTTCTGTTTTTAAAATTGGGTAGGTATTTTAAATTATAAAAAAATAAGACAAGACAAGAGATATTAAAAAAACACTGCCTTTTGAATATAAAATATTAAATAGGTATATAATTTAAATTGTATGCGTAATGCGTAAAAATTAACATACCAACTACAACTTGGAGTTTATTTTGCTAAAAAGTAGGTAGATATTAAATTCCGAAGCTAAAGGTGTGAACGGCAATCCTCAACTAAACGAAAATCGGCGTACGTCCTTGTTACACTTCGTGAATACTTATATTAAACAAATAAAACTTTGAAAACAAAACTTTAATGCAGTTTTGCATAAACTATTGACTTCCATTCGAACGAGTTGTTAAACACATTATGACACGCAAGCTTTAGCACGATTGTAGGCTGTTACACGAGATAAAATTTCCACCCTTTACCGCTTTTATGATATATGATCTAAATTACGATAAATGTAGCACAAAAGTTTATCATTTTATATCGTCAATTAATAAACTGCTACCCATTAATAACGATAGTAAAATTTGCTTACCATTATAACATTTACCAACTAAAGCAACTATTTACTTATGACAATGGTATTTGTTTCTGCCAAAAGAAAACAAGTTTCTCATATGTTTACCTTTATGTTAAAGAGTATGGCAAATTGTGCTGAAATAAAAAATCAATTTACGAGTGTACCAGCACCCACATGGTACAGGTGCTTTTCGTAAAAAAATAAAAGAAAATTGCCTTAGAAAACACCTAAATTTATCATTTTCTATTATGAAACCTCTCACGGTATTTCCTTATAAGATTCGCCCATTGCCTATACATAAAATGTTTCTAATAATTTTATTACATAGGAATGGGTTACTGCAACAGATATTCGGATCACATTAGACCGTCTTAACACCTTTGGAGAAGAAGTATTTGGAGTTGAACACGTTTTAAGGTCCTATTTCTATGCCATAGCTGATATAAACGTAGGTGCCAGATGTAAATGTAACGGACATGCTTCGGAATGTCCTGAATCTACTAGTCTTGACGGATCAAGAAGAAGAGTCTGCAAATGTGAGCACAACACTGCTGGACCTGATTGCAACGAATGTTTGCCTTTTTATAATGATGCACCATGGAAAAGAGGAAGTGCCAAAAATGCCTTTGAATGCAAGAGTAAGTAAATTTAGTGCCTTCACTTTTCTGTTTTACAACGTATTAACAATTTTCTAATTCTACCTACCTACATGTAATACTACACCATCGATTTCATTGCATTATAAAACACTAAACTAAGTAGGTAGTAAAATAGCCATATTTTAAAGTTAGTAAGTACTTAATTCCCATTTTATAATAGAATATAAAACAGAAGAGCCCCTTAAGCAAAGTCCGGTTAAATTAAATGTAGAAAACCTTTTAAGTCATATCAAATTCTTAGATAACATCAATCTTTTATGTAGTTGTAATCTGTAATATGTCCTTATAAAGGAAATGTTAGATTTGTTACACATAAGACTTCTTACTTATCATTTTGTAGAATCTCTTCCAATTTTGATTTGCTTTTATTTAAACTTGTTTACATGAAAATTGTATATCATCAACCTCAGCTATTTTTTATTCGCTGTTGAAAGAAACTTAAGATGGTGTCTGCTTTCGTCTCTTTAAGTTAAGGGTTTTCACTTTGCATTCACTGCAAATTGAATTTAAATGTCCAACTAATTAGCGCAAAGATAAACATTCATTTAAAGTAGCATGTTTTCTTGGTAGTATGGTTTTAGCTTTGTGGTAACTAAATACCACGAACAGTACTTACCTTCTATAAAGTTAAGTCGAAAGTTAAGTAATGGTCTTCAAGAACCGTTCACAATTCTTTTTATGGTTATCGATAATTTTTAGCCAACATGAATGCCCCATCGAATATTTAACTTTAATTAATACTTAAAATTTGCCATAGGTACCTACTTCCAAAAGAAATTAATCCATAAAAGCAAGGATAAGCTTGCACTTACTATTCATAGTAAAAAAATATTAACAGAATTATAGAATGATTTAGAAGTAAAACTAAAGCAAAATTTTGTCCAAAAAGATTTATTTTTCTCCTGACAACGGACGTACCTTAGGCTTTTTGAAAGAACTCCATAAACGTTAATTTTAAGTACCCATTTTATCAGCGTAAAATTATTTAATTACATACTAATTTTTGTCATAAAATTTAAATACTTTATAAATACCTCGTATTTATACTAAAACGAAATTTGATATGTCCAAATTGATTACGATACCCATACTTGGATGTGCGATTTAAACACCCAGGGACCCATAACAGCAAAATAAAGCTCTTTGGTACCTTTATCATTCTTCCTAAGGTAGAGATGAATAAGTCGGGGACCTCTTACTGGTACTTTAAGCAAAGCGTGAGTCAGTGTTTATCGGCTGTCGTGTTCACGTCGCTGTGTTATTTTCTTCTCCGACTCATATGGTGTAGACTAATAATATCTAATCGATTCGTGACAAAGCTTGTTACTGCTGGGTCTACTGGTAACGGATTTGTTTAAATTAGCCAACCCATGTGCGTTCGTTTTATCAAATAATAACCCATTACAAAAATGTATAATTCTATTTTTATCAAATAAAAAAAGGAGTTCCCGAAATTTTAACTTTTGCAGTACCAATTACACCAGTTTAACATGTGAAGCAAATGCTTAGAAATGTCGCTGTTAACAAGTCATCAAAGAATCGTGTTATGTTTTCTAATCTCATTCCAGAATGGGTTTTATTGCACTCAGTGGAATGGATTCACACCATGGTTTTCTGGAAGTCGTAAGTACTAAGAGTACTGAAACATCTGTTATACTTTTATTAAACCAAACATATTGTCTTGGTTTTTTATTAAATGTTCTCGCTTAATTTTAAATATTTATAATATAGGTGTATTTAGGCAGTTATGGTTGTCTTATAATAATTAAAATTGGGATAAAAATCATTTTTGGACTCCTAAATCATTGTAAGCACGTTACCTACAATTATCAAGCAACCGAAACAATTATTTTCCGCACTACTGCAGGAAATAAAAAACAGGTCGGGAAATTTACATTTCCGACCTGGCGTCACTGTCTGTCACAGTGACACTTGAAATATTTTCAAATTTTGGATATGTTTTTGGATTTTTAATTATTTTTAAAGGTAAGGTAAAATATGTAAGGTGGACAAAATAGAATACACAGTTCAGTCGGAAAGGTGTTCCCACATTCGTAAGATGCATTTTAGTACTGGCTGCACTTTTTCCGAAAAAGCACCATGCTGGAACACTTTCTTCCCGACCTAATTGTGTAAATTAATATTATTGCAAAATAAACAAATTAGATTAATAAATATAATAAATCTAACCAACAGAACATAGATTTAAATTCAGAGTTTTGTTAATGGGAAATTTTAAAAATCTTTTTATTTTGTAAAATACTGTCTACCTAGTAAGTAGTTTCCATTTTAAGTAGGCCCTTGATAAATATTGCTAAAAAAAACATCATTATTACAGCGTTGGGGCAAATAAAAAGGTCTTACTGCAGCAACCACTCCAACCTACATAATGGGAGAACAATACCTTCTTTCGATATTGCGTAGTTGGAAAAAAGTAAACTCCACCGATAAATTACAAAAAAGGCTTTGTTTTCTTGGTTTTATTATACTCCTCGCAGACAAAGTAAAAAACGAGAAGTATATTGTGATTGTTTTAAAAATTCTAAAATCGCCAAAAATCATCCTAGAGCAAAAATTCTTGCAGATTCGTGCGTTTCATCGAATTTTGAACAACTTTCAAAAAATCCGTCCGTCCGTCTGTCACGTTTTATGTAGACACTCTAACTTAAGAACCAAAGGTCCCATCAAGTTCAAATTTTCAGGAAAAATCGTTCTTATTAAAATCTAGGTCAAGTTCGTTTGTTGGTAAAAATCAGGTGATAACAAAGGGGGCTCCTGCGCCCCCCAACTGAAGAAAAAATCATATTTTAGTTATTATACAATTTACAGAATTTTTTTTTTTTGATAATATTAAAACCCTTTTAATTCTTTACAAAAAGTATATTTACGTTTTTTTTGTCCGCCCCCACCTAAGCCCCCCATTTAAAAAAAAACGGTGTATCTTCGTTATTTTTCAATTTACAAAAAAAAACTTTGGTCATAAAAATGAAAATAAATTAAATTCTGTATTAAAATATATTTTTTGTTTCTTTTTTTGTCAAGTTTAAAAAAAAAAAGACCAAAAAACATGTTTTTAGTGATAGAAAATCTCTAAGTCACCTAAGTCTAGGTTCGGTCAAGGTGGCTTTGCAATAAAAAAATTAAAACAAAAGCATCTTTCTAAAGCCAAATTAAGGGTATGGTCCGTAAGCCATTTTGGTAAACCAAAGTGACAGAAAACGACTTGTTACACAATTCGTTGTCATAGAAAATGATTGTTACAACTGTCATTTTGGTTTACCAAAATGTCAGTGTCAGAATTAATACGCATTTATATTTTTCGCTAATAAATCTTTTTTTATTTAAAAGTTAATAGTATAACCTCTTCGCAGATTTTTTTTTATAATTTTATAAAATTATTGTTTATTTTTAATTTTATTGTTTTCTGATTACTGCGAGGAGTATCCTATTAAATGTCGACATTTTATAAAAAAATTGTAACAGGCTCACTAATCTAACCTATTCACTGACCAAACCAACCCACTGATCTAACCCATTTCTAGTTTTATATTATTTCAGACAAAAAACGCCTGACACGAAAAATACTTTTTTATATTTGCGTTCTATAATATGCACATTATGAAACCCGAAATTTGGTTTTTTAAAGTTTCTGAATTGCTTCATTATTAAACCCAAAATTTTATTTTATGGGTTGGTTTTCCTGATGCAAAAAGATGAATTATTTTCTTGCAAGGTTTTTTTTATTTACAAATTTTACTATTATAATCAATCGGGGGACATGGTTTTTTTGTAGAGGGAATAACTAGAAGAATTGGAGAAACGATATCAATGGTTACATTTTCTCAAAAACGCCTATTCATTCAGTATTAAATGAGTAAAGTTTACAAATGCCATTATTCAATATGTCAAACTTAAATTTATTTTATACTTCAAAATGTTAATGTTATGCTATACGGTTGGTCATAAAAACAGAATTTCATCTTGAGTTTTTAATTCAAATTAAAAATGCTTTTTAATGAATTAAATGAAGCACATATAAAAAATAGTATAAAAAACTCGTTTTATAAGGCGTTTTTTATCACTTGTCCATTGGAAAACTCGCCGCTGCGCGGCTCTTTTTCCAATCCTGGACGCGTGCTAAAAAACGTTCCTTATAAAACTCAATGTTTTAATATACTATTTTATATTTGCGTTCTATAATATGCACATTATGAAACCCGAAATTTGGTTTTTTAAAGTTTCTGAATTGCTTCATTATTAAACCCAAAATTTTATTTTATTGGTTGGTTTTCCTGATGCAAAAAGATGAATTTTTTTCTTGCAAGGTACTTTTTATTTACAAATTTTACTATTATAATCAATCGGGGGACATAGTTTTTTTGTAGAGGGAATAAATAGAAGAATTGGAGAAACGATATCAATGGTTACATTTTCTCAAAAACGCCTATTCATTCAGTATTAAATGAGTAAAGTTTACAAATGTCATTATTTAATATGTCTAACTTTAATTTATTTTTTACTTCAAAATGTCAATGTTATGCTATAAGGTTGGTCATAAAAACAAAATTTCATCTTAAGTTTTTAATTCAAATTAAAAATGCTTTTTAATGAATTAAATGATGCAAATATAAAAAATAGTATAAAAAACTCGTTTTATAAGGCGTTTTTTATCACTTGTAAATTGGAAAACTCGCCGCTGCGCGGCTCTTTTTCCAAACCTGAACGCGTGCTAAAAAACGTTTCTTATAAAACTCTATGTTTTAATATACTAATCCCAAATATTTAATGTTTTTATGAGTCACAATTCAATTATCAATTTTTAAGTATTTATTTCAAAAGTAATTTTGCAGAATATAGTAAAAGGAGCAATTCAGAAATTTTTTTGCCATGGGTGCGTTACTAATTAATAACTTCACTATAATTTTAAATGCGATTGATGTTTCTTTAAGAAACATTAAATCGGTGCAGTTGAGTCGTTTCGTACTCACCATCTAAGTTGCCATCGTTCATGCTAATAAGCTAAGTTCCCAAGGAAGTAGCCACATCTCATCAGCTTCACGTGCCTCTTTATATGTCAATTAGAGTTCATCTAAAGTTTTTGTCTTGTCTACTTTACATATAATTATGTACATACACTAAACGTTTACGTAAGTATATAACCATTATTTCTTTGTTTGATTACATTTGCAATACGAACATGTAATTGCTATACAATTATGTTTATGTTCTTCAGTTCTTCGTAATAAATACAAAGTATATCTTGTTTGTATTTTTTTATGTAGAATTACACACAAAGCGTGGAGTTAATTTCAAAAAATAAAACAAACAGTTTAATCTTAAGAGTGGGTACCTACGTCATTATCGTTTATCGACAAGCCAAGATATATGAAATTCAAAACCGAATTAAAAAATGTGGTTTGGTTTGTAGGATGAAAAGGTCACTGTAAAGTGGCGGCTCCCACGACGTCTTGGTACTACTGCCCACGCTACAATAAGTCTACTTTGCGTCAATGATGCATCATCAAGAATGTTCGGATACATAAGCAAATAGTGTTATATTTCAATAAATTACAAAGAGTCCGTTGGTAGAAACTAAAGTCACGATATTAAATTAAATTAAGTAATTAAATTCCTATTTTAACAAGAGAAATCTAATCTAGAACCGTAAATGTGGGTACTTCTAGGTAAATTACATTCCGTATTTGAGCACTGAGTGATATTCTGCATAAATATCTGTCCATTTTAGTTTATTATTTCTAGCTTTGGTTCGCATGTACATGTCCAACTATATGGCATAAACTCTTCTCACACTCTTTTTCCACGACACACTCACATGTTCAGAGATATTAATAAGTTGTTGGAAACGTCTAATGTCGGTTTTTTTTAATTGATTTACAATCGGTGTAGGTAGGTGATTAATCCATGGGAAAAAATTAAGTAATGTTCCTAGCAATGTAAATCATATACTACAAAAAATTATACAAAACCGACATCCGATTACTTTAACTATAAATAGATACACAATATGTCGTACCAAATGTACATACTATTGTTAGGTACAGGCATATTATCTACTTAGTCTTTAATTATCCATTCTTTCAGAATGTAACTGCAATAACTACTCTGAACGATGTTACTTCGATAAAGACCTTTATGAACAAACGGGACATGGTGGTCATTGCTTGGATTGCAGAGAAAATCGCGATGGACCTAACTGTGAACGATGCCGTGAAAACTACTACATGCGAGAAGATGGATATTGCATTGCTTGCGACTGCGATGCGGTTGGTTCGAGAAATTTACAGTGTAACTCTGAAGGAAAATGTCAATGCAAAGTTGGAGTTGGAGGCGACAAGTGTAACCGCTGCGAAATTAACCACTTTGACTTTGGAAACCAGGGTTGCAAAAACTGCGGTAGGCTAAATACCAATCTGTTACCTTAAGATTAGTTGCTTTCTTTTCTTATGGATCCTAGGGATCCATCAAAATGATCCATTCTCCAGTCTCTGTGAATCACGAACGGCTTATTATTAGTCTAGAATGGATCATAATTCGATGGATACTTAGGATTCATGTGAAAAGAAAGCACCTATCATGGAGCTAATTCTGTTAATCCTTTATTTTTTTAGGTTGTTCTGAGATTGGTTCTTACGATAACAAACCCACTTGTAATCAAAATACTGGTACGTGCGATTGCAAAGAAAATGTAGAAGGAAAGCGCTGCAGGGAATGTAAACCAGGATACTTTAATTTGGACGCAATTAACGAATTTGGATGCACTCCATGCTTCTGTTACGGCCACTCATCCCAATGTGTGTCAGCCACTGGATACTCTAAATACACCGTTGGATCCAATTTTGCAAAAAGCTCAGAAAGGTGGCGCGCTGAAGATGAATATCGCAGAAAAATCGATATTCAGTACAATGCTCTTTCCCAAAGTATTGGTGTAACATCTGCTGCAGACGAGATTGTGTACTTTGTTGCACCAGAAAGATTTTTAGGTGATCAACGGGCTTCTTATAATCAGATTCTGCAATTCACTTTAAGGATTGGAAATAACAGAGTGCAACCCAGTCCAACTGATGTTATATTGGAAGGATCAGGGGAACGAGTAGCCACAACCATTTTTGCACAGAGAAATAATAAACCTGGCGTTGAGGTAAAATAAATATTTAAATTGTACCTAATCATTTTAATGTATTTTATTAATTTAGAATCAAGTATACAAGTTCCGACTTCATGAAGACCAAAAATACGGATGGGAACCAAGGTTATCTGCTATTGCTTTTATTTCAATTTTGACTAACTTAACCGCCATTCGAATTAGAGGAACCTTTGCTCCACATGATGTCGGTTTTCTGGACGATATTAAACTTGAAACCGCTCATCGTGGTATTGCTGGGGAGTCTGTCCGTTGGGTAGAGCAATGTGATTGCCCCACTGGTATGTTACTAGACTCTAAACTTTAATTATTATTACAAAAAAACTATCACAGGTTACGTCGGACAATTTTGTGAATCTTGCGCACCTGGATATCGTCACGCACCTTCACTTGGGGGACCATTTATGAAATGTATTCCATGTGACTGTAACAAACATGCAGACATTTGCGACTCTGAAACCGGAAGATGTATTTGTCAGCACAATACTGGTGGAGACAATTGCGAGGTCTGTGCCAGAGGTTATTATGGAAATGCTCTAGGAGGTAAAATATGCTGGTTAAGGTGTCGCAGTTAGTCTGACATTTTTTTTTTTCAAGGTACCACTGATGACTGTCAGCCGTGCGGTTGCCCCAACGGCGGGGCATGTATTCAAATTGGAGACAACGAAACCATTTGCACTGAATGTCCAGTTGGTTACACTGGTCATAGATGTGATGCATGTTACGATGGCTACTTTGGTGATCCAACTGGAAAATACGGCCCAGAAGTTCCTTGCCAAGCCTGTGAATGTAATGAAAACATCGACAACAACGCTATTGGAAATTGTAATACCACCACTGGTGAATGTTTAAAGTGTATTCACAACACTGGAGGTGATTTATGTGAAAAATGTTTGCCTGGATACTATGGAAATGCTCTTGCTCTTCCCAAAGGAAATTGTCATCCCTGCGAATGTTTCTCCATTGGCACAGAAGATGCGGAAGGCGCTTTGAACTGTAATCCCGTTTCGGGTGCTTGCGTGTGCAAGCCGCACGTTGTTGGAAAGAATTGCGACCAGTGTGAAGATGGCTTTTTCAAACTTTATAGCGGAAAAGGTTGCGAGTCCTGCGATTGTAATGCTGTTGGATCTTTGAACCAAACATGTGACCTAAACAGTGGACAATGTTTCTGTAGACCTGGAGTAACTGGGTAAGTTTAAAAATAGTTTTTATGATCTAAACTAAAATTTGGGTTATTTAGATTAAAATGTGATCACTGCGAACCACGAAAGTATGGATTCTCCATGGATGGTTGCAAAGAGTGCGAGTGCGATATTATTGGATCAAAAGAACTTCAATGCGATGGATCTGGTCAATGCCCCTGCTTGGACAATGTAGAAGGAAGGCGTTGCGATCGATGTAAAGAAAATAAGTATGACCGCCAAAGAGGCTGTGTGGATTGCCCAGATTGTTATAACCTAGTTCAAAATGCTACTCAGATCCACAAAGACAAACTTAAACGTTTAAGTGAATACTTGGATGATATTGAGCGTAGTCCCACTGTTGTAGCAGACGATGAATTCGCAGACGAGCTTTCAAAACTACAACTTAACATTGAAGGCTTTCACGATACTGTTGTAAAGGCAACTGGCCAAGACAGTGTTGTGCAACAAGTCCAGAATATAAACGAACGTAAAAAGGAAATATCGCGTACTCTATCTGAAATAGAAGAGAATATTGAATTGGCTACCGATAAAGTTAACTTAGCCGATCAAAACATAACCAATGCGGAAAATACTCTGGATAATGCTAAATCTAAACTAGAAGACATAACTAACTCGTTTGAAGTTAACGGAAAGAAGGCGCTGGAAGATGCTTGGGAGAGAGCAAAAATTGTAGGCCAGCAGTCTGAGAAAATGACGGAAATTGCACAAGAAGCACGTGACATTGCAGATAAATTAGACAAACAAGCAAATGATATTACTGAAAGAGCTAATGAAGCTAGAAACAAATCAAACGAAGCTTATCTACTGGCCGAAAATGCTTTAAGTCTTCAGGAAAATGTTATATCAACCAAGGAACGCGAACTTAGAAATGATTTAAATAAACTAGAAAACAATTTAAACAAAACTAAAGAATTGACAGAAGAAGTTAGCGAAAAAGCTAAGGAAGCCAAAAAGGAAGCACTTGATTTGCTCAGTCAAGCCAACAACTTGGTGATACCAGAAGTTGATGTTGGAGTATTTAAACGAAAATCAGATGAAATCAAGGAGCTGGCAGATGATTTGCGAGTTCAGGCAGACAAACTTTTAGAGGAAAACGATGAACTGGTTATGGATATTAACGAACAAGTTGTTACAGGAATTGATTTACTCGAGAGGGGTAACGATCAAAAACAAGACTTGGATGATTATACGGGTGATATACACTTTGCCAAGAAAATAGCTGAGGTCTCCATTAAACTGGCCGAAGATAGAATAAACCAAACCCAAGAAACTTATAAAATATTAAGCGGTAAGTACCATATTTTGTAACGTACAAACGGTCATATCTTTTTGTTTAATTCTTTTTCAGGATTTGACAAAGAGGCGCAAAAGAATAAAAAGGCCGCTGAAGAAGCTTTAGGCCAAATTCCAGAGATTGAGAAAAAAATCATTGATGCTCTTCAAAAAACTAGTCAAGGACAAGAAAGCATTTCCGACGCCAAAAAGAATGCGGACTCCGCATTTAAAAAAGCCGAGGATGCTGATGATCTTGCTAAGAAAGCCTCAGCTAACGCTGAAAAAATAAAAAGTGAAGCCGAAGTTTTGTACGCAAATGCAAGCGGTCTTGAAAAGGAAGCCGACCTTATGTCTGAGAGAATTTCAAGAACAAAGGCTGAATTTAAACAATTGGAAGATCAGAATAGAAGCAATGAAACATTAGTTGCTCATGCTAAGGATAATGTAAGATAATTTATTTTTTAGTTAAAGCTTTTGTTACATAAGATTTTATAGGTTGGGAGGGCGGGTAAAGAAACCCAAGAAGCTTCCAAGAAGGTTAACGAATTACTGGAAGATGTTCAAGAGATAATAAATGAACTACAAAACTTACCAAATATTGACGAAAAAGCTCTTGATGAACTTGAAAACAAACTTAAAATTGCTGAACAAAAAGTTGCTGATGCAAAACTTGATGAAAAATTAGCTCATTACAAAGCGCAGCAAAAAATTCACGATGATTTAATTGCTGAGTATGAAAAAGAAATTGAAATGTTGGAGAAAGACGTTGAAAATATTCAACAAATTGCCAACTCTTTGCCAGATGGATGTTTCAAAAAAATCGATTTAGAGCCTTAAGCACTTAAATTTAAATGCCAGATATTTTTATTTTGTAAATGATATTACTATGCCTTCTTGTAATTATTGCTGCCTTCCTTCTGATGGTAATATTTTTTTACTTTTATACCAAAGAGTGAAACAAGACCGATTAATTTTGTTGTTGAATGTGTAAGATTTTGTTTCCCACGATTTCGTATATCGAACTATCCTATCATATTTATATGCTTTTAGTGTTTTACCTATAAGTATCAAATTATTTTCGTCAAATAGTTAGGTACTAAACCAATGCTCTTAATACATAGGTACATTTTTATCTATTCGCAATACAATTTTTACATTTGTACTTATTATACGTAAATAAAATAACAAATGGGTAATGAAAGTAATGTTTTTTTCCTGGTTTATTTTTGTGTACAATCCGGATTTGAAGTTTAAACAAAGTAGGAAATAAGCTCATGTACAAAAGGGGTAAAGCGAGGGGTAAGAGTCGGACGTATTCTAGTGTGTTTATCTTTCTACATTAAAATTTTTGAACAAGCACATCTCCAATAGGGAAAGTTGCAATTTAATTAAATACCACTTACAAGCTTTAAAAAACCTTGATAGATTGGTTTGGCAGAGACCCCGTAATAGATACCTTTAAAGGGGGATTGCACAAATCTCCCTCTATTGATTTATTTTTGAAATAAACAAAAAAACCTCAAACAAATCATAAAAGATGGCACCACAGTTTACTAAAAAAATGAAACTTCTGTCAACTTTTTATTTTTTGGGTTATGACTTTGTTAAAAGACGTCAAAATATATAGGTCATATACAGGGTTGTACACAAAAATTGGTCATGTATAAAATTTTTCTTTTTTGTATAAAAACTACAAGGTATAAGTCAAAAAAGAAAACAACTTTTTTTTAAGGAATTTATTACCTATTTTTCATAAAAAAACTAACATTTTTAAAATACCTAAAATTGCAAAAAATTACTCGATTCAAAATTAAAATTAAATTTAATTTTGGTTCTTCTGTCGATGCAAATTAAATAATCCAAAACATGTTGTTGGTAATTTCTCTACAGAAAATAACGTTGGTCACTCAGGGGCGGATGGGCCCATCTGGAGTTCTGGAGATTTCCAGAAGGGCCGCCGTACTTTGGGCCGGTAAGGCCCAGTTGTTTAAAATAATTTTTTAGTTTGTGCTTATTTTAACCAAGAAAATTTTGCCTGCGGCGCAAATTTGGGCCGGCCTACTTCTGTTCCAGGGCCGGTCAAGTGCTTCCCATCCGCCCCTGTGGTCGCTCCATGTTATTTCTATTTCGGGAAACCGGGGTATCACTGTAAAGTAAAGATGGATAAGCGGTTATTCCAATGACGCAATTTCATTTCTATCTCTAAGTTTATGGGCGACTTACTGTGAAACCCAGGACGTACCAGCATTCTTTGGGGCCCGCCCGCGAGATTCCCATTTTTTCTGTCATTTGGTGGCCACAACCGATTGGGGGCACTTCCGCGCAGCGGGCCTTGCTGGTAGCGCTGAGGTACGGCGTCGCTGGTGAAACCGACTTTGGCTGCTCGTCTTGTGATCGGGTTTATCCGCTCTGCTCAGTCTGCTCGGTGCGCAACCACTACTTCGACTAGTAGAGAGGAAGCATTAAGCTATTAAATGGCCGACTGTGGTGTCTAGTAAAGTTTGTATTTTTAAAATAGAATAATATAGATCTGAAATATAAAGCCAAAAATAATTCTGCTGCATTTGTTCGCGTATTTGTCTTTAATTTTTGATGATAAGATTCTTTACAAACAAGTGAAACGTGTGGAAAGAGAACAAACGAAATAAAATTGATCTGAACTCACCAGTTTAATAAAATTACAAACGTTTTTTTCTGCTTGCAAACCAGTAGGCATCTGTATTTGGTATTTACAAAATGTCTTTAAAAAGTGGCTCTCCAGTGTAGTGTTAATAAATGCATTTGTAGAATGTAGGATTAAAGTGTGAGGTTCTGTTTACGGACAATGTTTTTTCTTTTGCTGCATCTTTTTTGGAAGATATCTGTATTTACAAAAATGAGTATTTTTAGAAACTTTAAGAAAATGATTCTGAAATTGCAGTAAGTACCTTCCTATGTCCCTATGTTTTAACGTTTCTAATTTGGTTGAAGGACACCTTGAGTGTTGGTTGTATTTAAAGTTGAAAGTAACTTACTTTTTAGGCCTTTTCCGTTTTTTATCATTCCACCAATATTGCAACTTCTTATTTTTTGTATTTTTCTTTCGAGAATGATACACTGGCCGGGATTTGTTCTTTCTTTAAATGAGGTTTTAGTTTAATTATACCTTTACTTACCTTGTACAAAATAGGATTAACTAAACAAACACCAATAATAACTTATAAAAAGATTTCGGAGTTTCTATCAAAAAATTCTTTACGAATATTTTAAAGCTGACGTTTGTCCATTTTTCTTAATATCGGTAATGCAGGGGTCGATAATTTTTTAGTTTTTAAATTTTTTTGACATTTTTAAGCATTGCAAATTCGTTTTATGGACATTGAGTTTATTTGAATTATAAACATCTATTATGCAGTAAATAATTATTCTACATTAAATGAAGAACAATATGAGTGATTTTGAGTTCGTAAATCAATCTAAAAAGTGCTGAATAAAATGATTAAAAAAGAGCTACAAATGGTCAAAAAAAAGTGTTTTTTAATTTACTAAATTTGGTATTTTAGTGCATTGTAATACATATTTTGAACCACTCATATTGTTTATTGATCTTTTCTCTTGCGGGTAAGTACCTTTTTTAATCCGAAATCTTTCTTATATTCCCAATGTCCATAAAACAGAAAGTGTTGTTTTTGGTTGATTTTAGGCAACCCACATTACCGCGCAATCTCCCGTTAAACCAGAAAATGGGTCCGTATAGTCAGAAATAAAAAAGTCAAATTTTCGACACCACTGCTTGTAGCCCTATATGTTTCTAGTTTTTAAAACTACATTTAGATTTAATCTCGGTTTTTATAGGTATTCACCCATTCCGTTTGTACCGAAGTCACCGGTCGACACATCTCAGAAGCCGTCAGATTGACTCATTTATTTCTGACGTATTTGGACGTATCTGAGATGCGTCGACCGGTGACTTCGATACAAACGGAATGGGTGAATACGATGGGGCCTTTATGTAGATGTACTATTCAGTAGAATTGACGAAAGCTTAAGACGGGTGTTTCAAATTCACAAATCTTCGAATCTGTGCTCCTAGAAGCTCGTATAAGGCATCTCCGTTGAGCTCCCGCAAATTCTACTAAATAGCACATCTACATGAGGGCCCCATCGTATATTAAAACTAAGCGTAGTTTTGAAAACTACAAAAATGGGGCTACAAACGTATTATGGTTTTATTTTAATCGGTTAATTCTTTGTATCGAAAATCTGACTTCAAAAATCATTATACTATTTTTGATTTTTTTCTCGACTACGAATACATTTTTTTCTACAAGCGTGCGAAAAAGTACACTTTTCCGCACGCATTTTAGTACGCAAAGTGTCACTTTTCCGCACTAGTGCGGCAATAGTATATTGTGCAACTAGTGGTGAAAGTAGCACTTTTCACACGTGTTGCACACTATACTTTTTCTACGACTGCACCAAAACACTAAAAAGGCATGATTTTTGAATTTTTCAGTAAATAACACTATTTGCATCTTTTATGTTGAAAAATGTATTATGATAGAAGTGTCAAAACTTGGCGTCAAAAAACACAAAACTTGTTTATTTATTCTTGTTCTATGGTTATAAAGATAAAACGAACATTGGGTTCGAGATTAAAAAACAAAAGCCTACCTACTTGATTTAATGCAGTAAAGACATTATGGCTCATTCTTGATATTCCAAACAGAACAAATGAGGGCGAATTCTTTTAGCGTGCGCAACGGATTTATCGCACGCTGTGTCCAATAACTGATTTTCAGTTATAGTAAGTAGTGTTTTTTTAGACATTTTCTAAGCAGTCGTAGAAAAAGTACTTTTCCGCACGCATTTGCGTGCGACAAAGTGGCAGACGTAAGTTGACGGTTTTACATTTTTTGATTATTTTTGTTTTTTAATCGAAGCGGTGTTAATATATTGTTCAATCTTAATATTATGTATTATTTATTTATTATTTAATAACCAACACATTTTGCTTTCGATTTTAAGAGGCTTTTGATTTTTTGAGACTTTATTTTATTTAAAATGACAATATAAATTTCAACCATTTTTTGCTTGGGTTACTACGGTAATGACAATATATTTTTGATATACAGGATACTTAAAAAAACCTAAAACTATTTTTCTTTTCTAAAAATACGAAAATAAAAACTTATTCCTTGTTGTATTCAACGCTAGTAGAAAAAATATTGTTCCTGACACGTGCGGAAGGTGTCTTTTACGCACTTGGGCGCATGGCCGAACTCCGCTTCGCGTCGTTCGTCAAACGCTGCCCGCGTGCGGAAAAGTATCACCTTCCGCACTTGTTAGGAAAAATACTATTTGATTCATATACATTACGTGGTCTATGCCAAACCATAATACGTTTATTTACCATGGTTTTTATCTAGCTTGTAAATGATTAAAATTGCAACTTACGTTTTTCCTTAATATAGATGTGCTCGTTCAAAGATTTAAATGTACAAAGAAAAACACCAAAAGTACTATTTTACCATATTTTTATTATTTCTTGCACTCACCCGTTCTATGCATCACAAACATTATCCTACTTATTTTTAATCATAGTTATTGATGTATTACTCCGTATTTTTACATATTTTGTTGAAATTTCGAAAATAACTGACATTCAGACTTTTTACGAACTTTTGAGTGCACAGAATATCATTTATGAATTTGAAACGCCAGTCTTAATGGAGATGACTTCTACGAGCTTCCGAGTGCACAGATCTTCCAGTCTGTAAATTTAAATCCCCAGCATTCTTAAAATGTGTTTTCCTCTTTCGTCGATTTATTCTAACCAAACTTTTTTTTAATTGATTCTGTTGATTTTGGTCTCGTAAAAAATGTATAGTTTGTAGCACGTTTTATAAACTTCTTTATTAAAACCTCGTTTATAAAATTTTAAAATGAAAATACCTACTTACTTACATATAAAAACAGAAACGGAAACTTTCCGCACACTGGCACAAGTGCGGAGATGCAAAATGGGTCACTTTTTTGACATGATAGAGAATAGGTATTTTCCTAATTAATGCGGAAAGTAATACTTTTCCGCCCGCAAAAAAAAAACGGAATTCGAATATGCAGCAAAGTGTGGAAAATAAACGTTCTTCTCTTTGTTTGGATTTTGAAACTATAACTATGTGTTTTCTACAAGCATTAAGTATAAAGTAGTGCAGGCTGTGCAGCCAAGTCTTTTTTGCACGCAATATGCATTCTGAAAAGAAGGAGATTTTATTGCACTCTAGATTTTAACATATTTTGATTTTAAGGTTTCGATCAGTTGAATGTCGACGATTTGAGTATCGGACCGGTAAGTGGAGTATAGATTCCTTTTCGTTTGCATTTCTATGCCTCTAGTGAGTTTGGCTTTTCTGTGCTAGATGTCGCTTTATAATTTATTACAGAAAGCTATCTTCTTTCAAGGAAGATGCCTTCTTGATTACTTTATCAAAAGCAAAATAATAATGGCCGGCAGTCAAAATGCATACAGAAATGAGTAGTGAAGTGTAGTTTTGTGTATTTATTGCTTTTTTGTAAAGAAAAACAATAATTAAAGAATGGCAGATCAAAATATAGATGTTTCAGCATTGCCCCAGGATGTACGCGATAAACTAGCTGAGTTGGATTTGGAGTTATCTGAAGGTAAGTAATTTTTTATTTGATTTAGTTGCTACTTGAATCAATAGCACTTATTTTTGTAAATATTACTGTGGGCTAAATAAAGAAGTTAGTGCTAATTTTTGAATACAAAAACATGCATAGCTTACGTTAAAAGGTAACAGTAAATACAGGTTGTTTATTATTACTCATGACTAAAAAGAAAGCACTCCAAAGTAGGTAAAGGTAAAAAGTAAGGTGTTGGTCATGAACTTGTCCCTTACTTAAAATAATGCTAAATACTCTACATTATTACATAATTATAATTATTCAATTATTTCATACAATGATGTATCTAATAATTCCTTTAATTGTAAATCGGGCCATTCTATTTATTTTTAAGTTATTGTTAAAGATAATGTCGGTTTTTTTTAACAAGGGGTTCTTTTTTTATTTATTATTAAGGAGCTTATTTACAAGGCAATTTTGTTGTTATGTTTAAATAATTACCTATTATCTGGTCACAGCTCTATGAGTATGGATGATTAAAACATGAGTCATTAGTACAGGTCAGCTAAGAAGGTAGGTTAGCCAGAATCAAGAATGCTCACAAGGATGATGCATAATCTACCAGCTGGTTGGTACTGTCCGTTTTAAAAAAAATATCTAAATCTTATTTTATTGCCCTTTTTTCCACCAAATGTTTTAGAAACATCCTCTAAAAAACAAAAAAGTTATAGCCAAATAACCAAAATGAACTTTTTTAAACGTAACTAAACAAAGGCTGGACATCTAGTCTAATTTTTCGAAAAAATTGAAGAGAAGAAAAAAGAGCAAAATATTTTTTGGAATGGGTCTGCCCTACACAACGAGGAATTGTTGACAATCCCTAGGAGTTTCTAAATCAGCGTACACAAAATTCCCACTAAGGTTCCTTTATCGTGTGATACCATATACAGGGTGTCCACCGAGTAGCGGGGCGGGCTCTAGCGCCTAAAATACTTGATCAATTTTTGTAAATTTTTTTTTGTGCTACCTACTCATTACTGGCCACATTTTAAAAATAGTTTCATTGACACAGGATGTTCCGATTTTCAGCAAACCATCTAACATTTATATTTTTAAATGCAATGCCCCGTTTTTTTAAGTTTTTTAAAAACCTTTCAAGAGGTTCGTACAATAATCTAAGTTTGCTTTACCAAAAGTTCTTGGTCTTCAAGAGATTTTGAAAATTCGAATATTTTAAGAATATTCAGTATCTAGGAATTAACACCATATCTCAGGAACGAAATAATCTTTTAGGATTAATTTTAACCATACCTTCTCCATGGGTGTGAAAATCTTATAGAAAAAAAATCTGGTTGATATCTGCCTCAGGGATTTTTTAAACAAATTGTAAAGTTTGGAAATTTTAAACTTGATTTTTGTGATTTTCTTAAAGGGGACACCCCATATTTTTTTTCTTTATTTTATTCAAATTTATTGTATCTTCTAATAACTAAGGGGTTTTTATTTTAAATTAAATGGTTTCAAAATTACCAACACAGTTAAAATAACCGCTATGGCCCATCCTACCACTCTTAAAAAAAATAAAATTGTTAAAATTTAACTTTTTTTAATTTCTTATAAAAACTTTGAATTTATAAAAAAATGTAAAATAGAACTTTGTCAACTTTTAGAATAAAAAAACTCACAGTTATTAGGAGATACAATAAATTTGAGTAAATTAAAGAAAAAAAATATGGGGTGTCCCATTTAAGAAAATCACAAAAAACAAGTTTGAAATTTCCAAATTTTACCATTTTTTTTAAATATTCCTGAGGCAGATATCAATCAGTTTTTTCTTCTAAAAGATTTTTTCAGCCATGGAAAAAGTATGGTTAAAATTTAATCCCAAAAGATTATTTCGCTCCTGAGATATGGTGTCCCTTTCTAGGTATTGAATTTTCTTAAAATATATTAGAATTTTCAAAATCTTTTAAAGACCAAGAACTTTTGGTAAAGCAAACTTACATTATTGTACAAAGCCTCTTGAACGGTTTTTAAAAACCTAAAAAAAAGGGGTCATTCCATTTAAAAATATAAATGTTAGATGGTTTGCTGAAAATCGGAACATCCTGTGTAAATGAAACTATTTTTAAAATGTGGCCAGTAATAAGTTGTTGGCACAAAAAAAAAATTAAAAAAGTTTATCATGTATTTTAGGCGCTAGAGCCCGCCCCGCTACTCGGTGGACACCCTGTAGATGGGGGAAATGGGGAGAACCCCAACATTACATAATACACCTGTGGGGCATTATTCCAAATAAGTGGGTCTTTATACAGGGTGTCCAAAAAATGGCGCATAAACGCGATGGTACGCTCTTGGGGCATTCTCAGGGATCCCTAGAAAATTGTCAAAAAAAATCCATCTATTATATTCATCGAGAAAAATGCGAAAAAAGTTGCATAAATTCGGCAACACAGTCTAGGAAAATACATCTAAAAATCGCATCTATAAGTCTAAAAATCCCATTTATGAGTCTTGATCATACACTTTTGCACTAGATTTTAGTGATGTTGTTGTCAGCTTCATTTCATGAAAATTTTGTAAAATTAAACTGATTATAAAAATGTAATTCGACCATTTAATAAATAAACAAATGAATGGTTTAAAATATACTGTAGCTTTGTATTAAACCATTTGTTTTGTTAATATGTGCTGTTATATTCAAGATATAAGCATTTAAAGTTTCGCACTTTGGCGCAACATATCTACGAGGGTATATGAGATAGATTTTTTTTAACAATTTTCTGGGGCTCCCTAGACATACCCCAACAACGTACCATCGCGTTTATGCGCCATTTTTTGGACACCCTGTAGGTCTTTTGGCCTGTTGCACTTACAATTTTTTAAGTGTTTCTTTAAATTTAAGTATAATTAACTGTGAAACACACATTTCCTAACATGGAGCAAAACTATTTTCATGTTTAAAAGTCACTTAAATTTTAAGTAACACTTAAAATGTGATTGCATATGGCCATTTAGCTCATCCAGTTGAGTATGAACTCCAAGCCTGTTTCTAAATTCCGTTTATCCTTTCGTGTGTAAACTTTCTTGATTTTTTTAAATTAGCTATAAATAAAGTTAAAGGAGTTGGACTTCCTGTATGTATACAGGTAGGCTAGGCATACGAACTTGCATACCTACTTTATGTATTTTGATGTCACATGATATACTTTTGGTTCTGGTGTCATTTTTTTAAAGGCAAGTACTACATTGGGTTTTATAATTTTCAATGGAACAAGGCATAACAAAGAAAGCAATGAATAAATAACATAATAAGGTTTCAACAAACCTACAATACTCATAGTTCCACTTTAATTTCGACTTTTTAGGTACTATTGATAATAGTAGTTTTCGTGTCAAGTTTTATAAACGAGTCTTTAATTACAAGTTTGTTTATGGCTAGAGATTCAAATTCACAGTTTTGTTGCTCTGTGCTCCTACAAGCTCTAATAAGTCATCTTTGTTGAGCTTCCGCCATTCTACTAAATAGCACATCTAAATGAGAGCCCTATCGTATATTAAAACTGAACATAGTTTTCAAAACTACATAAATAGGGCTAAAAACGTATTATGGCTTTATTTAAATCGGTTATTTTCTTGTGTCGTAAATCATTTTACTATTTTTATTTTTTTTTTTTTCGACTACAGATACATTTTTTAGTTTATATACAGTCAAATGCACATAAAAGTGGTACAGTGTCAAATTTGTTTTGGTAAATTTTGCAATAATTTCTTGATTTATGATAATTTCTTGACTGTATTCGTAAAATATGGAAAAGCAACGAAACCATCCATCATGGATAGGATTGAATTATGACAAAATTAAGGCCTTATTTCCCTAAACAAATTTGACAGTGTACCACTTTTATGTGAATTTAACTGTACATTACGTCATGGTCTACGCCAAACCACAATACATTAATTTACCATGTTTTTTTTTAAGAAAAATAATAATGGCAATAATGCAGCGATTAATTTAAAATAAAAATGTAATCTTGTCAAATCATGCAAATATTTTAGTAAACGCAATTTTTTTGAGAATATCCCGAGGAATATCCTGTATCAAAAAATGTTGAATGACACCCTAGGTATGAAATGTTTTTTTTATATAGAATAATTTTTTTACAGCTTTAAATTACCTGTTTTAATAGGGTCGTCATTGCGTCTCTTTATATAAAATTGCTTCCCGCCTCTAAACATGACTTGCCATAAGAAATTGTATTTTATTCCATGAGTTTAATTTAAGGAGGAAGTACTTTAATTAATTTAATCTTCATTTTTGCAAATTCCAAAGTAAATTCCTACTTTTTTTTCTCTTTTTTTCTTTATAAATAAATGAAGTTATGTAGTTTAGGTACTAAATGCAGATGGTAACTTAAGTAATTATAGGGGCTCCTGTCGAGGTGGATCTTGCTTGAACTTCTTTAATTTCTGCTTTACCTCACTTGCAGATATAAAATGTATGTTCATTCTCAACTTCCATTGGTTTTGCTTATAAATCATACATCATACTCTAATTTTTTTATGTAATAAAACACTGAATAGTGCACCTTGCGTGAACCAAAACCATTGTATTTTTTTTAGCCTTATTTTTTGTAATTCGAATTTTAATATGCTTTTATTTAATTTTTTTTCTAGACCAAACATCAACATAACTATTTATGGCAGGTCATTAGTATTCAAAGAATCTCCAATAATGTTTCTTACTTTTTAAACCTAAATGAATCCTTAAAATAAACATCAAACTTCTCAAGAAACTTCTAAAACAGTATATTGAACATAATATGGTTCTTTAAAAAATATACAGGGACTAGTGTTATGTTATAGACACTGGAAGTAAATTTTTCTCTTTAGAAATGTGTTGAAAGCATAAAGCTAAAGAATAGAGTTTTGTGATAGGGTAAAATCTAAAGAGCACTTTTATGAAAGAAAAATAATTGTCCTTTCAAGTATGTTGACATTGTTAACTAAAAGCTGTTCTGTTTGGATTGAACGATACGAAATTTTAATTACGATCATCCCTAAAAAAATGTTTTTTGAAGGGATTTGAATCTACGGTGTCCAAATGCACTTTTATTTCTTACAATTTTTCACTATACAGGGTGTCTCAAAAAGGTCGCCCACGGACCCCAAGGCGTGGTAGAGGAACACAAACGATATGCAAAATCAGTAGCGAAAAATTTTTGTGGGGCCCCATTTTAAAAATATGGGGCTGCGAAGTTAGCAAAGTTTGGCAACACTGTTAGATTAAATCTGCTTAGTTTAAAAAAAATCTAGTTAGTAGGTAAGCAAACGTGAAACTTCAACTTGACATTAGGAAATAGGTTAATGTTTATTTTTAATTTAAAAAATACAAAATAGTTTGAATACCTGAAATTTAAACTCCTTTGGTTATAAAATGTAACAAATCAATAAAATCATAATAGAAATTGTTAAAAACTAATGTATGTTTGAAATAACAACAAAACTGTTTAAAGTTACGGTCATAACAAAATAAGTTACGACTTTTCTGACATCAATTATTGTTTTTCACGAGGTTCTTCATTCAGGGAATTATTGTAATTTTGCATTGAGGCTCACATGAGAACGTACTTCATTCAAATCAAAGAAATCCCCACTAGGTTCAAATATTACAAATTTCTGATGCTGGCTGCTCCAAACTAAACTAAACACCTTTACTGCTCTATTCTCACAGGAATTTTGGGGCACTTTTATTAAGTGTTCTTGGGAGGCACTGTAGATTTGAATTACCATATTTTTGTTAGTAACAGGAACACTTTGAAAAAACTTGGATCAAAAATTGACGCAAACAATAAATTAATGACACTAATCACTGATGATGAATAAAATTTATGTTCAGTTTTCCTTAGTTACGAGCATGGCAACTTTAATCAAAATTAGAAGATAAGACAACGTTGCCGCATAGATTTTGGGTTAAAATTATAAAAATTAAAATTAAATACTTATGGAAACTAAACTTTATTAGGCCGAAATTTTGCAATGAATAACTAGTTTAAGTCCATGGCTTTCAATAATTAAGTAAATTATGTTTTATTATTAGCTAAGTAAGGTGCTATAAGGGTGCAAAGTTTGTACCTTTAAAACCCCATATCTTTGGAATGGGGCACCACAAAAAATTTTCGTTACTGATTTTGTATATAGTTTGTGTTCCTCTACCACGCCTTGGGGTCCGTGGGCGACCTTTTTGAGACACCCTGTATTTACAGAAATTTACTAATATTTTTAAACTATTTTTTACCTACAAAGTAAAATGCATGATTCCTGTATGTAGGTGGGTGGGTGTACCTTATTTTTTCGAAAATCCGAAATGTATTTTATAATGTTGTCCCAAAAATATTGGATCGTTTTTTTTTTCGATCGTGATTAATCTATATCTTAAAAACTGTTAGTTGCTTTTGTCTTTCCAAAGTCGCTGTTTAATTATAATTAAATTAGAAAAAGTTTCTAAACATTAACGAGACCTAATAGCAAGGTTAAAATGTTGAATTATTTATTCTTATTCGGTCTTTGGTATACATGATCTCAACATTGAGTTCACAACGAGCGGGAATAAGAATGAACCAACGCGATAACGACTACTTCGATTGTTGGACCAATTTATTATCTTTCCCCATCTTCACTCACACTCTTTGTGAGTTCAATTTTGAGATCGTGTATACCAAAGATAGAATTACAATAATTGTTAGAATTTCACATGTAATATAAAAGTTAAATTTAATTGTAATTCTCGTAATGGATAATAACGAGTGAGCACAAAAAAAAGAACTTATGGAGGCCAGAATAATCAAAACCATGACAAATTTACGTTCATGAACGTTGAACTCCCTCAAAAAAATATCAGGGTTCATATACTTTTTTACATAAGGGAATTAACAAAGTAATTGTTTTCTTAAATGGGTTAATTCTTATGTTGTCCCAGGTGTTAAATGTTATTTTTTATTTAGTAGTGTCAATGACATCATCTATACCGTTATTCTTTTTTTTTACAAAGCCTAATAAAGTTTGCAATTTGAAGTTGATGCAATCGTTATTTCTCTAATCACCTCACGTCGAGGCTTATGTGATTAGTCTTTTTGTTCAGACGAATAACAAATCTAAATCTGCAGCTCTTATAAGTGGCGGAATGGACGCACTGTAATTAACATTTATTTTTAGCACTATTCTGTTGATTGGATTTTAACTAAAATAATCATCACTTTTAACAAGACTTTTAACTTTTATACACTCTGATTGGATGTTTGTTAGAAATGTTAGGATGCTTGAATCTATGATTTCATATACAAAAACGAGCTTTATCATTTATCGGCTGTTTGTTAACGTGTTGAGCACTCGTGCATAGTGCTAAAAGGTTATAGAGTTAAAAGGTTCATGTCAACAATTTAAAATGCATTGGTTGCAGACAAATTCGAAGATGTGAGCAATCAATACCTAAAATAAATTATTTAGATTTTTTTTACTGATTAATAAAAAATATCAGGGAAATTACCGTTATTTAAATATGGAATACCTACTCTGTTCTTCTATTTATTTATTTTATGTATGTACAGGGTGTCCCACGTAAGATGACCCAACCCCTTATCTCAGGAACTACAAATGCTAGCAGATTTTTGTTTTCGCAGGATTGTTTGTAATGAACCAAATTTTTATTTTTAGTAATGTTTCACTCTACAGGGTGTTCCATTTACTCGGAACATACATTCACTTCTTTATTTTAAATGGAACACCCTATATTTTTTTATATTTTTAAATACTCCCAAAAATGAGGATTATGTTGTTAAAAGTCCAAAATCTCCAACTTTTTTAGTTTTTACAAAAAAAAAAAATTTCTGAAATTTTTGCCAGTTGCAGTATTTTTTTAAAAAAATCATTGCGCTTTTCATGGGTGATATTTTTGCATGAAATTTAAACACCGTATAATTAAGATGCTTAAAAGGCATTTTCATTTAAAATTTGATCAAAAATCGTAATCGGAAGTGAAAAATCCGCCATTGAATATCGATACATTAAGACCGTTTTATTTCTGAAAAATTAAATGCAAGGCTGTATTTTTTTTTGACCCATTAAATTTACTTTTTAATTTCCTTTCATTTTATACCCCACTTCCCTATACCTATCTCCAACCCTTTTGGAGATACTCGATAAGGGTGTTTTTAGGAATCGTTTTTACCCCAATTATGTTTTATTTAAATTTAATTAAAAAAAGGCTAAGACAAGTCGATTATTCTTTGAAAGGAAACATGTAAGTGATATATTTTTTGTAATTGGGGTAAAAACTATTCGTAAAACTACCCTTATCGAATATCTCCAAAAGGGTTGGAGATAGGTATAGGGAAGTGGGGTATCAAATGAAAGGAAATTAAAAAGTAAATTTAATGGGCCAAAAAAAAATATAGCTTTGCAATTAATTTTTCAGAAATAAAACGATTTTAATGTATTGATATTCAATGGCGGATTTTTCACTTCCGGTTATGATTTTTGATCAAATTTTAGATGAAAATGCGTTTTAAGCATCTTAATTATACGGTGTTTAAATTTCATGCAAAAATATCACCCATGAAAAGCGCAATGATTTTTTTAAAAAAATACTGCAACTGGCAAAAATTTCAGAAAATTTTTTTTTTTGCAAAAACTAAAAAAGTTGGAGATTTCGGACTTTTAACAACATAATTTTCTTTTTTGGGAGTATTTAAAAATATAAAAAAATATAGGGTGTTCCATTTAAAATAAAGAAGTGAATGTGTGTTCCGAGTAAATGGAACAGCCTGTAGAGTGAAACATTACTAAAAATAAAAATTTGGTTCATTACAAACAATCCTGCGAAAACAAAAATTTGCTAGCATTTGTAGTTCCTGAGATAAGGGGTTGGGTCATCTTACGTGGGACACCCTGTACAACGTAAAGTTAAAAAAGCTGTGAATATTTTTAATTGTATGGTCAAGTTTGAAAAAACATTATTTAAACCTTTTTAAAAGATGATTTGCGTTTAGAAATTGTGTCATTCAAATGTTTATTCTCTCGGTTTAGTTATTAAATATCTAAAAATATCATTTAAATATTTTGTCCTCCTTTCATCCAGGTGGTCCCACATTGCAACTGGGTGTTTGACTTTTGTTTTGCAACGTATTTTGGGTCAATGTATTGTTATTGTAGCTCATTGACATCTGGTGGTAACACAGCAAACTAGGGTCTTAAGCGCCATCGGTTTTTAACTTTAAGAACTAAAACTCAGAAACAGAACTTAACAGTAAGTTTTAGTAGTTAGGCCATTGTTCAATAGGTGGCATGTGTATACATGTTTTGAAGAGTTTTTTGGTATAAAAATATAATGACGAAGGAATCGTGGAAAATTCACCAGATTAAAAAAATATATTTTAGAAATAACATAAAATTTTAAATAAGAAATAAATACAAATTTAGAAAGTAAAAAAGAGTAACAGAAATACTTAATTTGAAAATTGTCACACTTTTGCTAAGTTAACTTAATTTCGAGTTTAAATTCTTTAGAAATAAATTGCATTTGAGTACTTATTTAAAATTAATCAAAAACTATTGACTTGCATAGAATTCATGTCTTTGTTTTGTCATGATAAATCTATTTTCAATTTCTCGGTGTTTTAGTTATCGGAAGATATTCATAACCTGAATAAACTAACGTAACCATAAAGGGAACTTTGAATTAACTCGAATAATTTATTATTAAGTTTGGCAACAGAAGCCTGCACATAACTCATCTAGGATGCGTCTTATCGAATTACAAACATACTGGGAAATGTCTCTATACATATCTAATTATTTCCCGAGGTGTTCCCATGTTTCCTCTTCCTTAACTCCTTGAAGGATCAAAACTTTAAGTTTTAGGTAAATTCGATGCCAAAAACTTTATGTTGTACAAATAAATTTTGCACAGTTTGTTTTGGGAAATTAGATTTATTTTTAATTTCCAATTTTTATTTCATTATTTTTTAGAGGTGGCGTTTTTATTTATTATAAAAGTGGTTGGGATTGATCTTAAAAGTATAAGGTTTTAAAACGGGTTGTTTCTAATGTTTCAAAAACAATATTTTTTAAAAGACATATTATGTTTTTAGATTTACGTACGATGATGTATGCAAATTAAACTGAACACGATTAATAACTTATAAGAGAGATACATAGTGGTGTATTAAAATGTTTATAATTTATGTATAGTATTTAGGTGCGTTAAAATATTCATACTAACACGTTCAATATTCGAAATAGACAGGCTCTGGGAATATAAAAAAATATGTAAATTATAGTTGGTGCTGTATGTAATTCTGTAATTCTGTCATATACTAAGTACCTATACACATTTTGAATGTTATAAAAATTGTATTAAATGCTACAGCTGCAGGATCGGTTTCCATAATTTCTATTTAAATAATTTATGAATATGAAGATGTTGATTTAATTGTATTTGTTTCGTTTAATGGCTAAGAATAATGCGCCAGGAATAACATTTCAGTTTGGTAAAGTATTATTACTCTTAAATTTTTAAATCACACTTACACTACTAAGGCTTAGGCTGAATATATTCGGAACAATTAGTATAGCAGCTATCAAGATAAAAATCTACATGGGACATTCCATGTAAAATCGACCAATCATAGTTGCTATTATTTGATTTATTTTATATTTGGTAGGTACAATCCTTACCCATGGTAAAGGTAGTAAAAAAACAATTTTCTGAATTTTCATAATTTTTCTTGTCTTAGACAAAAAATTGAATTTTCCGATTTTACGATTTTGAAAGATTAAAATTGGTAGTAATTTTATGTTGACAATGGACACTTTTTATTAAAAATCACCAGCTGCATATTTGCACTTCTTCTTTACTATTATTTACCCCAAACTATGGAAAATGACCAAGTTTAGGTCCAAAAAAAGCTCTGTGGGACTGGGTAAATTTTTATTTTGATTACTTTAAAATGGTATTGTGCTAGTGAAGATTCTTAATAAAAATATTTTTTTTTGTGATATAACTTCGTGTAGAAACAGCATTGATTTTAAAATGTTACCGATTACGTTAAATTTAAACAAGATCGAATCGTATTTTAAATTCTTGGAAGAATAAAATTAGTAGTAGTTTTTAGTTGACAATAGACATATGTTTCTACAAAAAAAATATGAACCGCATTAATTGCTCTCCCTTTCTACCAGGCAGCTATGGAAAAGGTCCAAATATGGCACTAAAAAAAGTTATGTGAGACTGAGTAAATTTTTTTTTTAATAATTTTAAAATGTTGATGTGATAATAGATAGAGTGCCTTGATGTCATATTGACAGTTATTGTCGCCTTATAGAGTGACGACATGCATCATTCCTTCTCTGTCATACAGATAACGTCATTAATTGTGATTGTAAGTTGTAATTGTTGTCACTTTGGCTATAACGTTGATGACGTTATCTGTATGACAGAGAAGGAATGATGCATGTCGTTACTCTATAAAGCGACAATAACTGTCAATATGACATCAAGGCACTCTAATAATAGAGACGCATAAAATAAAAAAAATTGTTTGTGATTTAACCTCGTTTAGAAACAGCAAAGGTTTTAATATGCTACCTTTATAAGAAATTGAATCACAAGATCGTTTATTTTTTTTTATTGTATACTATGTCCTTGGTAACATTTTAACATAAAAATAATAAAAATTTACTTACTCCCACATAGCCTTTTTTAGACCTAAATTTGGTCATTTTTCATAGTTTAAGGTGCTAGCTGGTAGGGAAGGAGTGCAAATATGCAACTGCTAATTTTTTAATAGAAAGAAGTTACCAGGAGTAAGCACTGGACTAAACCTTGAAAGAATTTAAAATCATGCAGCAACTCGAAACCCGAATTTTGGTCGATTATATATGGAATAGGCCATCGTTAACATCATTACATCATTAACGTTGTCATGATTTTTTGATATTATATAATATTTAATATTACTTTTCTTAATACAAAAAAATGGCATGCCAAATAGGTAGCGTTTTTTTTTAAGGTAAAAACATTAAAGTGGGATCGTTTTTTTGGTACAACACAATTGATTTTGTGGGTGTATTTGAACTGCGCACAGCCGCTGAAAAACACTTATAACTGCGCCCAAAGCTGAGTTTGAGGAGCGCACATTTTAATCCTTCTACCTAGAAGTCCCAATTTGTATTAATTTATTTGCCTGCCTAATCCTTTTACCTTAGACTCTGGGTTGTACCCTCTTAGGGAACATCGCAGTTTTTTTTTTTTAATTTTAGGGTTTTAGACTGAATTTTATGAAAGCACTGGGGGACACTTTTCCACTGGGGGACACTAGGTTAGGTAGGTTAGGTTAAGTTTTGCTGCTAAAATGAAAATATAAACTTTAGCTGTTGATGCCTAGCAGTGCGTCCAAAATTTTGTTTTACAATGAGGGACATATTACTAGGTGTTGTTCTCGGTGTTGTTATGTTAAAAATGGATTAACACAGTCAGAAAGCATTGTAGTTTAAAATTATTTGATCTTCATACAAAATAAAAGTATAAAATATTTTTACTGACTGCTGTACCTACATCTAAACATCTTAAATTAAAGGATTATCCTTTTCTTTAATGGATTAACTCTCCATAACAAAAGTGTGCGCAGCTCAAACTTATTTGGTATACCTAAAGGATTCTCTGTGCGCTGCTCCCATATACCCCATTTTTTAAGTAAAACATAAATTTTAAAAAGCTTTCATGCAGAAAACAAAAACATTTTCTTTCATTACATTATTATTTTACTTGGCATTTTCCTATGTTACACATAACATAAATTTATTAAATTTTTGATGGAGGACAAGCAAAAAACGTACATCTAATGCATATTGTGCGAATAGTACTCTTTGGACGGAAATGGTGGATTTGTGAGAATATTAATGGGTGTTACGCTTCAAGTTGACATACATTTATGAGATGTTTGCAGCTTTAGTTAGACATTGATGTGATGCTGAGAAAATTACACGATGTAGTTTTCCTGGTATATTTACCTACCTAATTTGACAGCTTAATACTTGTAACAGTAAATATGTATTATATTATAATAATTAAATATTATGATTATAAAGTAAAACTAGAGCGCATTAGAAGTCGGAACGGTAGAAAGCCCTGAAGATATTGGAAATAGATAAACATACAAATGTAGATATCTACCATTTTTAAGCAAACAACCCTAAAATAATAATGATTCAATAATAGAAAGAAGTTTTTTCTGATTCAAAAAAGTGCAAGTAATGCTCTTTTTGAGATGTCTATGGCCAATTGTTATGCGCTGATAAAGCATCTGCTACAAGGTCAGAGGAAAATCCATGGGAATAATAACTTCAGCATACCAGGGTCACATTACAATGTACAATTGCCAAAATTACAGAGGTTTTAGGATTGATATCCAATTTAATGCATTAGAAGCCAGATTATGTGTTTCATAAAAACCGTCTTCAAACTAATTGGTCTTTGGACAGTCCTTTACCATATTTAATATGGTTTGTGGAGACTCACCACATTCACATAATGAACTAGGTAGAACATTTGACTTATATAACATATCATTGCAATATCCGTGACACGTCCTAAGACGATTAACAGTACTCCAAATCTTCTTCGGCTGATCAAAACCTACAACCTATTAAGTGGGATCTTCGATTAAGTTTTCTATTGGACACATCTAGATTTTGCCACACATATTTTCACTCATCAGATAGGTACTGAAAATGGGTCGACCGTGTACAAATTTTTCTTGTCATGATATAAGTATTGATTAAATTTTGATAATTAGAAGTTATCAAAAAGAAAACTGTTGGGTGGGTATTAACAAATTTGAAAAAAAAAACATCTATGCGAAGAGACAGCAATGACTGGTGAATTCATTCAAAAGTGACTTGTAATCCCTGAAAAATGTTTCACGAAAGATGCCAGAAGACATTTTTTTTCTGAAAATGTCAAATTTTATTTTTAATGTGTATTTAAGTCCCTACAATTTTTGTACGAAATAAACATTTTTATAGAAAATAATTTCTGTAATGAATACATATCACATGAAATAAATATGTTTCTATCACAATGCTCGAGTTTCATCGACACTCCTAGATTCTAGATAAATTGCAAATAAGCCCCCATGAAGTTGTTTGAATATTTTTTCGCCTACACTTTCTATTTATCTATGACCATGTCTGACACCAAGTTTATAAGACACCCTAACGTGCGCCTTTGCTTACATAACTAGACTCATACAATGCTACTTATAATAGACTATTGTTAGGAATATTTTATTATAAATGCATAGTAATTTCTCTACATGCACTATGAGTGACTAGACAATAGCAACTCGTTATGCTAGATAATGGACGTCATCGCAAATAATAGCGAAGATATATTATCCTAAATTTATAAAATTTTCAGGAACATCGCAAACTTGGTTTCGTAGCAGGATGCCATTTGTTAGTTCTGTTAGGACGAACTTGTTGGGTTCAAAATTATGGAAGGAACTATTTACTTTCATACTGCACTAACAACAGATTGAGGCACTAGGCACCCAAAAAAGATAATTTTTATTCTTGTGTAATCTGTACACTTTTATGTTTAAAACAAGAAATTTTTATTACAGGGTTTTCTGTCCTTGGAGAGCACACCTTAAAAGCGATTAACCCATCATAAAGGGGGTATATGGGAGCAGCGCACAGACAACCCTTTAGGTATACCAAATAAGTTTGAGCTGCGCACACTTTTGTTATGGAGAGTTAATCCATTTACCCTCATTAAGAAAAGGATAATCCTTTAATTTAAGATGTTTAGATATAGGTACAGCCGTCAGTAAAAATATTTTATACTTTTATTTTGAATGAAGATCAAATAATTTTAAACTACAATGCTTTCTGATTGTGTTGATCCATTTTTAACATAACAACACCTAGTAATATGTCCCTTATTGTAATGAACAAAATTTAGGACGCACTGCTAGGCATCAACAGCTAGAGTTTATATTTTCATTTTAGCAGCAAAACTTAACCTAACCTACCTAACCTAGTGTCCCCCAGTGGAAAAGTGTCCCCCAGTGCTTTCATAAAATTCAGTCTAAAACCCTAAAATTAAAAAAAAAACCTGCGATGTTCCCTAAGGGTACAACCCAGAGTCTAAGGTAAAAATATTAGGCAGGTAATTAGATTAATTTCTAGTATTTCTCAAAAATACAATTTGGGACTTCCAGGTAGAAGGATTAAAATGTGCGCTCCTCAAACTCAGCTTTGGGCGCAGTTATAAGTGTTTTTCAGCGGCTGTGCGCAGTTCAAATACACCCAAAAAATGTATACCAAATCTATCCCCTTATTATGCTAAAAAAAGCGAGTTTTATAAAATTATAGATTTCTTTCATTTAAATTTAGACTGTATGTAAAAAAAAATCACTGAAATAACAAATTTAAGAAAGCTCATTGGTCCATTGGAATTTGACAAAATCTTTAAAGTAAAATTTAAATAGACCATAAACCAAACCTCCATATCTTAAATTGTCTAAATTAATATTGCTTCAAATAATATCTCAGGTAGTCTGTAGGATTTAACAGAATTTAATATCACTAGAGAACTATGTGGACATCTTAATCTGAGCAAAGATATGTTGAACAAATTCCCAGAATGTGGTAATTAGAAACTAAAACAGCCCTTCCTCAAGGAGGTTGACCTACCCCTATCGTCATGTTATATGTTTCGATTTCACTTTAAGAGCCGGTAACTCCTCTGAGGATAGGAGCTTTAAATTTTAGCAAGCAATAAAACTTTTAGTAGGCCTATGATTGACAGTTACGCAATTTTACAAATGTGCATGTTTAAAGCGAGCCTGGAAGTGGAATTAGGTACACTTAGAGTGCCTGGAAGAATTGACAGATATTGTCAGATACTGTCATCAACAAAATAACGCCACATCAGTGCGTCGTCACCGAAGCCAACAAAGACAAAATCGCATAGTAGTTTCCATGATTTTGACGTTTTAATAATTACTTCAACAATTACCTCCTTTTTGACAAGTAGTTGTCAAAAGTTTAAAACCATGGAAATTATGTTGCGATTTTGTTTTTATTGGCTTTATATGACGTCACCACTAGTATGGTATATTGCCGTATTGTTATTTTATTGATGACAGTATCTGTATGATAGAGATGGAATGATGCATGGCGCACTCTATAAAGCGACAATATCTGTCAATTCTTTCAGGCACTATAAGTACACTTATCTAACAAAAAAAAGGCGATAGTAATATGGTAGTGTAATGGAAGGGTGACTTTATAGTGTAAAAACTAGATATTTAGAATTATGTCTTGTACCTCCTTTTTGTGAATCGAGCTGGATGCCCCTGGGCAGATCCTTTCCTTTACTAAATACGGATGCATTATTATCTATTAATATCTCCACTTATAGAGCATGTAAACTAGTTAAAATGCACATTTATTTTCCAATATTATGACCAATTATGAATATGTGTTTCGTATGTAGTAGTTACACATGTAGATTATTTTGTCCTATTAACATGAATAAACTGGCGTTCTCTGAATGTTTTTATGTGAATATATGTTACTAGTGCAGACCCACGCCAATGAATAGTGCAGTTTTATTTTTATTATTTTTGTCGTTTAATATTCAAATGAACTACATGCCTTATTATTTACATATTTACATTTTTGATCTTCTGAAAAATGGAAGGCTAATCGCTTTTGTAGCCATTAATAACAGAATTTAATGTTTCTGTAAATAAAGCCAGGATTATTTTATTAACAAATTCTTTCTCCAAATCACACACATACGTCAAAGTGAACTTTTCTTTAATCATTGGTAAATCTTGAAATTAGTTCTTTTTAACCTTACCATTTGATTTCTAAGTTATTAAACTAAGGCTCTAAAAAGATACAGGTATTCGCAACAGCCGCCATTTTGAGTCTATGCCATCTTTCCGATTTTTGGCATAACTTTTCTTGTAGAACAAAGTCATATAAACTGCTCCAAGAAAGTTAAGGATATCGTTGTTTGTCAAGTTTCCTAAAGTTTTAGAAGAAAAATTTTTCTTTTAAAATAACAAATAAAAAAAAAGAAATCTTACCATGAACTTTTTTTTTTAATTTTATTAGGGATTCAATAATTTTTTGAACTTTTATAAAAATGTGAATATTTTTAATTTTATAATTGGATCAGAAAATCATTCTAGTCGTTTTTTAAAGTACTGTTACTGTTTTGTTCAATTTTTAAGAAAGCCCAGAAGCCAATAGAACACTCGGGATAATTGAGACCGGACGACTTTGTTTGATATCGCATTTTTTTTTAACGTTAGTCAAATTGTTAAACCTCGTTTTGATAACCGTTAATTTGAAACAGGAGCTGGTTCTAGAAGTACTTAAAGTCGTAAATCAGGCGCTGCAACCAGTACCAGAAAGATACCTTACGGAATCAATTCGAAGAAAGCCTTTAAGTTCGTATAGATCCTTGCGGGACCGGCTTTCGAATGCCGCTGATGCTTCTGGACCAGTTTTAACGGTAAGAAAACGTCTTCACAAAGTCAATGTAAGTTCTAGGCAATTTTTCAGAAGAGTTCCGTCAAACCCAGATCTCAAACAAAAATCATTGGAAGGGGAAAAGAAAAGAGTGTATCAGCATGAAAAGTGGCAATCTGTACTGCTTACTAATGATTCCAGATTTGGTAGATTTTCTGCTAGTCGTCATGTACGGGTTTGAAATCGTGATCATACTTGAAAATCTGTTGCATCTGGATTACCCTGTAATCAGTACAGACTGCCTCTTTTCATGCCGCTATAATCTTTTCTTTTCCTTTTCCAATGGTTTTTGTTTGAGGTCTGGGGTTGACAGAACTAGTGGCCTAGATCTTACATCGACTTCGTGAAGACGTATTTTTACCGTTAGAATGGATCCAGAGGCACCATTGGCATTCGGAAGCCGTTCCCGCAAGGACCTACACAAACTTTCCGGCTTTCTCCGGACTTAATCTGTAAGGTATCATTCTGGTACTGGTTGCAGCGCCTGATTTGCAACTTTTAGGACTTCTTGAAGTAACTTCTGCTTTAAATTGGCGCTTATCAAAAGAAGTTTTAACAATTTGACTAACGCTAAAGAAATTGGCCATATCAACCAGAGCCGTACGGTCCCAATTATCCCAAGCGTTCTATTGGCTTCTAGACCTTCTTAAAACTTAAACTAGAGCGGGTTAGGTCAGTGGATAAGGTTAGGTCAGTGAATAGGTTAGATCAGTGAGCCTGTTAGAGGTTTTTTTATAAAATGTCGTCATTTAAAATAATTTTTTTATTTTTATAAAAAAAATCTGCGAAGAGGTTAAACTATTAACTCTTCTATAAAAAAAAAGATTTATTAGCGAAGAGCTTATGCTCTTCGCGTGTCAGAATTAATACTTATTTATATAAGTATTAATTCTGAGTCATTTCTGACACTGACGTTTAGGATTTAAATAGGCTTTAGAAAGATGCTTTTGTTTTAATTTTTTTTGCAAAGCCACCTTGACTGGGCCTAGACTTACCTGACTTTTCATCACTTTTTTATCTTAAAAAAAATTTGACAAAAAAAAAACAAAAATACTTTTTAACACAGAATATAATTTCCTTTCATTTTTATGAATTGACTTTTTTTGTAAATTGATAAATAACGAAGATACGCCGTTTTTTTTAAATGGGGGGCCTAGGTGGGGCCGGACAAAAAAAACTTAAATATACTTTTTGTAAAGAATTAAAAGGGTTTTAATATTATCGAAATAAAAATTCTGTAAATTGTATAATAACTGAAATATGATTTTTTCTCCAGTTGGGGGGTGCAGCAGCCCCCTTTGTTATCACCCGATTTTTACCAACAACGAACTTCACCTAGATTTTAATAAGAACGATTTTTCCTGAAAATTTGAACTTGATGGGACCTTTGGTTCTTAAGTTAGAGAGTCTACAAAAAACGTGACAGACGGACGGACGGACGGACGGACGGACGGACGGATTTTTTGAAAGTTGTTCAAAATTCGATGAAACGAACGAATCTGCAAGAATTTTTGCTCTAGGATGATTTTTGACGATTTTAGAATTTTCAAAACAATCACAATATACTCCTCGTTTTTGACTTCGAGGAGTATAACAAGACAGTACTCCTACTTTTAAGACCGACTAGTATAATTTTGTTAACCGATTATAAAATTCAAAATATTCACATTTTTATCGAAGTCCAAAAAATTATTGAATCTCTAATAAAATTAAAAAAAAAAGTTCATGGTAAGATTTCTTTTTTTTTATTTGTTAATTTAAATGAAAAAATTTTTTTCTAAAACTTTGGGAAAGTTGACAAACAACGATATCCTTAACTTTCTTGGAGCAGTTTATATGGCCATGTTAAATGTTTGTCAAAAATTATTGATTTGGTAGTAGAAAAGTTGGTAGTAACAA
The DNA here is from genome assembly GCA_963920755.1 of Cartodere bifasciata. NCBI lineage: Eukaryota > Metazoa > Arthropoda > Insecta > Coleoptera > Latridiidae > Cartodere > Cartodere bifasciata. The sequence continues at coordinate 15,668,325 of OY987194.1, read as the reverse complement.
ATTTCATCAATATTGTAAGACATTTAATACTGTTTATTTAAAATGAAAAAAATATCTACATTATTCAAAATTTCTTCAGGCTAAACACTTTAACCATCATCATTCTTAACACCGAGTACATATCAATGACAAGAAAAATATTTTAAATGCATTAACATGCCGGCGGTTTTACATGTAGCGCTATTTATTCACATCAATAACATAGAACATGATTTATGCAAATGCATATGCATTCTTTGCAGTCTTGAAAAATGGAACCTATCTACCGCTATTAGCGTGGAAAGTCATTTAATTACATCCATCACATGTTTGCGTTTTCTAAATAAAAGCGACATTGTAGTATTTGTAACAGTAATTTTTTATGCGTTGTCATTTTTTTGATGTATTTGTTATAAACAAGGTTGACATTGGTAGGTACACGTGATGCGTGACATTTTATGAAAGCAAAAATCGCTTATTTTGCTCTCAACTTTTTCTAGAAAGGCATTTATTGTTAATTATTATTTTTAGTATTGTAGCGAGTAAAGATCCTTAATAAAAAGATACGCCGATACTAGGCAGCTTTTGATTGGTTGACACCTTTTGCCCACTTTACAGTATGGCCGAAAACTTACATTTTGTCATTTTGACAATTTTATTTCGGTTTTAAATGCCAAAATATCAAAAATCTATTTTTAACCACAGATAATAAAACTTTTTAAATTTTACACCTCCTTTGAAATGGGCAAAATGTCATAGAATAAACTAATGTTAAATAATGATTAAACCAAGTAGCAGTTTATTTGATAGCTAGTTAAACAATGGATATCATAGAATAACATCGTATTGGCGCTACTTTGTTTTAAAGGTACTTTAGTAGCGAGTGGAGAACAATGTTAGGAATATTGCAACTATACCTAAATTCTTGTTGGGTCACAAACTAAAAACTGCAGTTGCTTGTATTGTATTGTATTGTAAAAAAATGATTTTCAGGTGTAATGTTTGTAAAACTTTATGATAAACAAGTTAAATAACAAAAAAGCCCGAGGTCAATGGCCTTTTGAATTTGACTCAACAGGATATTTTTTTTATTTATTAAAAAACAAGATTTATCAACAAAATTCAATTATTTTTTGTTTATAATGATTAAATCAATAAAATTATTTGTTTGTTTATATTTGGTTTCAGTGAATTTAATTTAATTAATTCTGATTTAATGTATTAAATATGTTAAACAATTCGAACGCACGTAAAATTTGTTTAAAATTAACAATTATTTAGCTTTAATAAAATTTCATTTGCAGGAAACTCCTCTGTTGTTGATTGGATAAATCCAAAAGATAAATAATAGCTCTGTTCGTAGAGACCAAAAACCCAGTTTCAAACTAGTTCAAGACTGTATTCAAACTGTCAATGTCTGCGCACATCAAAAAAATGAAGTAATGCGCAGGATTTTTACACGTTTTTCATACCTTACTGAACAAACTAACAACGGTTTGTTTAACAATCTTTTTACCAATTTGATCATAACTGCAACACATCGTTTTATGGCGGGTAATTTTAGGCACTCACTACCTTACTTTTTGTTGGTAAGCTCCGTTGTACTCGTATTACCAATAAGTTTTTCTTAAATTTAATTAGTGCTGTTTATTTCCATTTTCTACTCCACAAAAAAGTGCATTTTATAGTTAGGAGTTCCTAAGACTTTAAAACAAAATGGAATATTAAGCAGCATAATCATAAAACTTTCTTCTAACTATAGACAATGAACATGCAGGACCACCTACAAGCCACAAAGGTAATTATATACTTCAATGGATTTGCATTCCGTATGTACGTATTTAAAAAATTGTAAAAGATTCTTATTTAGCATCACAGAATATGCAACATGTTATTATCTGTTTTTATGAAACAAGCTGAAAAACTGGTAATAAATAAGCATTATTATTCACCACTACAAAAAGCAACCTCTTGTCCTCTAACTATACTTGGTTATTAAACGCTTATGATGGGAAAGAAATTAAAAGTAAAACCCAGAAATCAATACGGTTTTCAAATTAGTAACTCTCAATACTAACGAGCGATCCAAAAAATCACCTCGTCTCTTGGATAAGTGAACAGTCTTTAAAATTAAAATTTGAGTTACAGAATGCATCCCTTAACACATTAGTTGCATTCTTTTGGCTATTCCAGGAATAGAATGATGACACTAATAACAACTTTAAATAATGGAATCATTCTATTCCAGGAATACCCAAAATAATGCGATTATTTAAAAAAATAGACATGCATAGCACATGATGTCACTGTTGATTCTAATTAGGATATTTTTGTTCTTCATTACTTACTTCATAATATTGCTGAAGCATTGGAAATATGTTTGCTGATAGAGCCTCATTATATTATGCTCTTAAACTTTAAAGTAGTTTCAGTATGAAGTACATATTATAATAACACATGTTCATAATACTACTCGGAGGCTTTGTAAGTATAATAAGGCTGCTAACTAAATTCATGATAATACATACCGCACAAGTATTGATGCATCACCCACAATTTCCTTTCTAGAAACTTAATTTTTATTTCGATTGGAGGTTTTTCACTTTCCACTTTTCTTTGGATTCAAGAACATCAATATTGAACAAAAAATACCGTCATTTACTGCCTATTTTTTTCTTAATTTACCAAGAAAGAAGAAATGGTTTTTTGAAGTCGATATTTAGTGAACTTTTGCAGGGTTTTTTTGAGTAATACAGTTAAAAATTGTAAATCTTTTTTAAGTTTAGTAATGATGGTTGCTGCCCAATGCCTTGGATGCCATTTTAGTGACCAAGTAGTCACACCTACGGAGGAGAGCCGATGCTCTCGTTAAGTGTCTAATTTGACAAATTTGCAACATTGCACCATTTTTAATGTGAATAATTGTTACAAAGGTATACAAAAAGGCTATACGAGAAAAAAATCGCATTACAATAGCCACCAATTATCGATTTTAGCGTTTAACAGGACTAAGAATACTAGATTGTACGTTCAGAATGTTACAAAATTAACCACTAGAGGTTTAAAACCAGGGGGATTTGTTGCAAACAGTTCGAAAAAGTCTCAGGGGGCACAATACTTGTCGAAGGGTGCCTGTTACTGTCCCAAAACTCACCAGAACCAACCAGAGAGCACTGTGTTAAAAATTTTCAGAATCTGTTAAATTGGGGTATTAACATTAGGACATTTTCCTGGTTCTATGGGCATAAATTTTGGATATTATCTAAGAACAGACCAAATAGACACATTCCAGTTAAAAGAAGCTTCGGAAACCGAATATTGAACCGATTCCGAATGCCCCAATTTAACAGATCCTGAAAGTTTTTACCACAGTGTTCTCTGGTTGGTTCTGGTGAATTTGGGAACAGGAGCAGGAACCCTTAGACAAGTATTGTGCCCTCTGAGACTTTTTCGAACTATTTGCAACAAAACCCCCTGGTTTTAAGCCTCTAGTGGTTTATTTTGTAACATTCTGAACGTACAATCACGTATTCTTAGTCCTGTTAAACGCTAAAATCGATCCTTGGTGGCTATTTTAATGCGATTTTTTTCTCGTATATCTTTTTTGTATACCTTTGTAACAATTATCCCCATTAAAAATGGTGCAATGTTGCAAATTTGTCAAATTAGACACTTAACGAGAGCATCGGCTCTCCTCCCTAGGTGTGACTACTTAGTCACCTGCTTGGTCACTAAAATGGCATCCAAGGCATTGGGCAGCAACCATCATTACTAAACTTAAATAAAAAGATTTACAATTTTTAACTGTATTACTTAAAAAAACCCTGCCAAAGTTCACTAAATATCGACTTCAAAAAACTATTTCTTCTTTCTTGGTAGATTAAGAAAAAAATAGGCAATAAATGGCGGTTTTTTTTGTTCACTATTGATGTTCTTGAATCCAAAAAAAAGTGGAAACTGAAAAACCTCCAATCGAAATAAAAATTAAGTTTCTGGAAAGAAAATTGTGGGTGATGCATCAATACTTGTGCGGTGTGTATAATTGATATGAAGACTAGGTATTAAACTAGACTTGACAGTCGACAATGTTTCAACAACGTAAAAATTTGAAATTTGGCTGATCCATGGCAAGAGTAGAGGTGAAATTTTGTAGACCGCAAAATTATCATAATTTTGAAAATCTTCCGACCGACAAGGTGATGACTTCTTATTTGGATGAAATCGGTTTGGACCTTCCATCCATGTTTAACGCAGCTTTTTTATACTTGTTTACTTTGTTTAACAGAATTAGACAGTTTATTTTTTAAAACTGATCTTGGGTATTGGTAGCTATTTCGTTGAGGGCTTTGAATTTATTTGTTAAGAACTGATTGGATTCTTAATTATCAAATGACTTAAACAACCGGTACCTTTGAAAACACTTTTTCTATTTGTTGTATCGTAATGTCCATCAAACAAATAAGTAATTACCTACTGTGTAATATGGTTATCAAAATGCAATAACATGCCACCTATACTAGCCTAGCATAATGTTCCTCAAGTTTGGTGCTAAGTTGAGAAAAAGAAAGGTTATCGACCGCCAGAGTGTTGTCCAGTAGATTTCATCTTTACCTTTAATCAACACTTGTCTTGTACTTTGCCGTTTAATAGGCTGTAATGCTATTGACGGTTACATTAATACCACTGACGAATACTTTTAATGCTTATGAATATTCATACGGGATATAAGACATCGTGTTTACATGCGACATTTCTTATTCTATTTATGTTCAGGGATGTTTTAACATTTTTAATGAATGTTTCTTGCAGAATCGACTGTACCATTTAACTTTTTTTGAAGACGTTGGCAATAAAAGGAAAAAATGGCTCCGTTACCTTGCCCCCCCCCATACCGAGCCCCCCCTAAAAAAAGTATTGCGCCGCGTTCCTCTCATAATGCGCTCCCATGCGCCACAACAAAAAAAAATTTGCTCCTCTTATCGTTTTTCCGTAAACCGCCCGCATTCCTCGGGGGGCCAGGTTCACTGTGAAGTTGGCCCCCCCTAAGTCTTTCTTTACGATAATTGAGAAAAAAGTTAATACAATTGAATGCGCCCCTTATGCGCTAACCAAAATGAAAATAATTTGTGAAAATATTTTTTCGTTAACGAAATATAGCAAAAAAACTACATGCCACTAGGAAGTTGGCCCCCCCTATAAAGCCATATGCGAAATTTAAATACATACTTTTATTGCGCCAGCTAAGACCTTTTATGCGCCACAAAAATAAAATCAATCGGTTCATTATTAAGAGCACAAATTAAATAATTAGATTATTTGGCGCGTAAATAAATTTCATCTAACATTTATATTTACAATGCTCAATAAGTAGTGCCTATTGCTGGGTTGCCAAATGTATTTACAGGAGTTTACAAAGACCTAGAATAGCACTTGATGCCCCTAGGGCTCTAATAAATCACTTTAAATAGTAGAGGTACGTAAAATGTCAAATTTAGGTAACAGATTTACATACCTATTACTTTAAAAGAAAATATTATCATACAGGGTGTCCACTGACTAGCAGGGCGGGGTTTAGCTCCTAAAATACTTGATTAAATTATTTTATTTTTTCTTGTGTGCTAACTACTCATTACTGGGCACATTTTAAAAATAGTTTCATTTACACAGGGTGTTGCAATTTTCAGCAACCCATCTAACACCTATATTTTTAAATGCAATGCCCATTTTTGTTTTTTAAAGAGACGTAGTACAATAATGTAGGTTTGCTTTTCCAAAAGTTTTTGGTTTTTATAAGATTTGGAAAATTCTAAGAATATTTAATCCTTGGAAAGTGACACATATCTCATGAACGAAATAACATTTTGGGATTAAATTTTGACCATATCTTTTTCATGGGTGTTAAAATCTATTAAAAAGAAAATCTGCCTGATATCTGTTTAAGTTTTGAAATGTTAAACTTGATTTTTGTGATTTTCTTAAATGGAACACCCCATATTATTTTCGCTAATTTACACAAGTTTATACCACCCATGAAAAAGATATGGTTAAAATTTAATCCCAAAATGTTATTTTGTTCATGAGATATGATGTCACTTTCCAAGGATTAAATATTCTTGAAATACATATTAGAATTTTCCAAATCTTCTAAAGACCAAGAACTTTTGGAAAAGCAAACTTACATTATTTTACGACGTCTTTTTAAAGGTTTTCAAAAAACAAAAAAAAATGGGCATTGCATTTACAAATATAAGGTTGCTGATAATTGGAACACCCTGTGTAAATGTGCCCAGTAATGAGTAGTTGTGAAAATTAAAATAAAACGTTTCCAACAATTTTTTAAGTTTCAAAGTTTTGTTGCAATATTTTATCCCTTAATCGATATGTCTTTTGGGTTATGCCCCTTTCTACCATATTACAAAATAACTTCGTTTAGGTTTTTATTTATATTATTTAAAAAAGTTTTAAAATCAAAACTATCCGCATAAGCCGCGCAAAGAAGTTGTACTATCGAGTCAAATGCACAAGTATTTGTAAAAGTTTACTCTTTTTTGTATATATTGTTATTAATTTTAGTTTAATTGAGTTTGCATTTTGTAAAATGAAAAATAAATTGTACTTTTTTTGGCATTTGACTTGTTAGTACAAATTCTGATTGCGGTTCTAAAAAAGATGACTTTTTCAGGCTGTTTTCATTGGTGGGATGGTAGGGTGACTCCTTGATTACGCCAGTTTAAATAATTCAATTTATCCAAAGCATTTATAGTATTAAAAGAACTTTAAGCCAAACAGTGATAAAAATGTAAATTTTTTGTTTGCAATATGGGCATTCTAAAAACGAATCAGCACCACCAATGTTTGAGGAAAAACCCAAAGATGCAAATTAAGGCTAACCCATTAAGAAAAAAAATCCTTAGGTAATAGTGTAAAAGGTTTTTTTTTTGCTTTATTTGTAATCAACAATCATCTTAATATTCGCATAATAGAAATAGGTAGGGAAGAAATTCAATTTTACTTATTTTTATATTATTTAATTTTATAAAACAGTTGGATCTGAAGCAAAATAAAAGATAATAAAACATGTGACAAATAACTAAAAAAGGGTCATTTTATGAAAGGACACAATTTATTACTTGCTTAAAATGCTTCAAACCAGCCAGATGTTTAAAATTGTGTACCTAACTAAAATAATTATTGAAAACATGGCAACATTGTAAATTCCATTAAAATAATTGTTTTTTGATTTGTGCTCTTAATAATTAACCGATTGAATTTATTTTTGTGGCGCATAAAAGGTCTTAGCTGGCGCAATAGAAGTATGTACTTAAATTTCTCATATGGCTTTATAGGGGGGGGGGGGCTAACTTCCTAGTGGCATGTAGTTTTTTTGCTGTATTTCGTTAACGAAAAAATATTTTTGCAAATTCTTTTCATTTTTGGTTAGCGCATAAGGGGCGCATTCAATTGTATTAACTTTTTTCTCAATTATCGTGAAGAAAGACTTAGGGGGGGGCAACTTCACAGTGAACCTGGCCCCCCGAGGAATGCGGGCGTTTTACGAAAAAACGATAAGAGGAGCAAATTTTTTTTTTGTGGCGCATGGGAGCGCATTATGAGAGGAATGCGGTGCAATACTTTTTTTAGGGGGGGCTCGGTACGGGGGGGCCAAGGTAACGGAGCCGGAAAAAATGCTGCACAAGAAACATATTTTTATTATGCTTTTTAATTATTGCCGGTCAGGTTAGGACTTTCAACTTAAAAATAATGCCTAACTATAACCAAGTTTGCTAGAAAAAATCGGTCAGTGAACGAATCTTTAAATGATATTGTGGGATTCTAATAGTACATTACATATCCGAAGGGAAAGTGCTTCATTACAGCCGAGGGCAGTTTGACCGACCGAGAGCGAAGCTCAAGGGCGGCAATGGGCCCGAGGCTGAAATGCAGCATTTTCCAAATTTTTAAGACTTCAGAAATGTAAGCATTACATCCATGATTGTGAATAAAAGTTATTTTTATTTTCCTTAATACAACAGTAATAAATCCTGAGTGTTGTGGGTATACTGTACTTTTAGTGTTTTTAAATTAAAAAAAAAATAAATTATATCCATAAAGAATCACCTTATCTTTTTTCAATCGATTTAGATTTAGATCAAAATTATAAAATTTGAAATGTCTCTATCTACTTCAAGTAGTATTTGCAGTCCTTAATCAGAGGATTCTTGACCGACAAAATAATTATCAATGTTATCGGACAGTAATGATTTGAAAAGATGCGCTCAAAACATAAGTAATGGGGGAGTTTCTTAAATGTGGTCTTTCTAGGCTATAATAATCACCTGCAATGACCCTAAGGAGAGATGCATTTGTCACTGGACAAAGTTCTAAAGTTGCTTTGCCTTCTCTTCGACCATCCGATGCCGCGCGGTCGTTTATCTTTGTTGCATTATTGCCAACGCCTTTATTCATGCAACTTCAGTTGCGTGGGGTTTTCTAACATTGGCCATGGAAGTACTATGACATGACATGTTATTTATCATTTTTGTTTTATCGGAAACCAGATTTTTGTTGAGATGTTTACGTTTATTGGCAATTGAACTAAAACAATTTCAAAATTCCACGACAAGGTTTTTTGGGTGTAGACTTTGTTATTTTGTTACACCACCCATGTGTCGATTCACCTTAATTTCCTAAACTTGTACTTTCAATCTTATTTTAAAGAATCAAAGAAAATTTGCACGTAAAGCACCAAAGATCGTGATTTTGTATTCCCTGTATTTACTTTGACTCTGTAAATGGTGCAACAGTAATATTGGTATTAGTTAATGAAGGTAAACTTAAGATTTAATGTCGGTTTTACCTAATAGTTCAGAACTCACGGTCAAGATGCAGATGCATTTAACCGAAATGTAATCAAAAGTTTAGATACCATTTTCCAAGTTTGAAGTAAAACCATGATGTTAACATGATGCAGGGAGTATAACAGTAACCAAATTTTCGTAAGTTTGAATAAGTTCAATCATATGAGAAAAGGTTGGTGAGAATTTTTCAAAATAAAAAAGCTGTCACCCCTAATGCTATATTTCATATTTCTATTATAAAGTTACAGAGTTTCCATCTCTTTTCACGTTATTGCTTAAATGTATTCTTTAATTTTGCGGGATTTTGCCATTGTTTTCTTTCTAGTAATTGGAAAAATGTAGGAACTGCGTTGCTACTCATTTAACCCTAAAAACGAATACGTTTTCATAATACAAGCCTTACTCGACTTGACAGAGATAAATTGCCCAGGTAAAATTACTTTTCCGCTAAAATGGTGAAACATATTTTTCGCCTGGAAAAGAAAATTAAATTTCTCTTAATCGTTGTGGTTACAATCTAACAAAGTTTGACGTAGGAACAGAAAGAAACCTAAGAATTGTTATTGAAAAATATTTTGTTGAATGACTTAACAGCACATTTCTCTACTGGGCGTTGGGCATAAAAATTCTACGTATACTTTTTAAGTCCCTTATGGCGCAGAAATGCTGCGGCGTTTATCCCCATGTCGCAATTGTCATTTGTAATCCAAGCTTAACTGCAGTATTTTTAGCAAGGTGCACGTATCATATTTACAAATACAGTTGACTAATTCGGGTAAATAGTGCTCCAAATAAACAAACTTTAGTCAGGCGTGGTATAGGATGGAGATCACAGGGTATATACCAGGATTTTCTTCCATGGTTGACGACTTCTACTTTACAAATGCTGTTCATACAAGTTGTCTAAACAACTGCGTAGTTTTAATTATGATTTTCATGGAAAATTTGAATAGGTCATTGGGTTTTGTTTTAGCAAACGAAATTGCACTGTGCTCATTTAACTGAATTGCACTTCTTGTTCTCAAAAAAATACAAAATAAAAAGGTTTGGCTCGTAGTTTTTTAAAACGTTGGATTTGTTTGGTTCCTTCTTTTATTTAAAGTCGATATCAGAACCTAACCTAATCCAATCATGAAGGGTTACAAATAACCTGCTAAACTTATCTTGAATAATGTTATCTGTTTGATAGGAAAATCTTTTATTTCATGTTCCAGTTCATACAAGGAAGGTCAATGTTTGAGTTTAATTTTGAAATTGAATCATCTTAAGCGGAATTATTATATTCCATGCTGGCAAACTTTAGCAAGTAAACACTATTTATTAATTAATGAATTTATTTATTTAATGTACCCCTATAAAATGCATTTTTAGCTATATTAACTTATACTTCTCATTTTCATTCCAAATTAAATAGTTTCGACACTAGTATGAGATCATTTGAGCTATAGAGAAAAGAACCAAAACTATTTCTGTTAATTTCACCGGAATAAAGTATTCTTGATATAAAATAACGATTTAGTATCTTAAACAATAATGACCTTGCCAAGGACACTATTGTGTTTTGGCTAAAATTATGTAATTAAAAATGGTAAAGCAGTGTGCTTTAATGTACGTAACATATTAACAAAATCTGTTTAAGGCAAACAAAATGGCTTTTAATTTTTAACTTTGTAATGAAGCTTAATTCAGTGGATAGCAGATAAAAAGAGCTTTGTAAATGGAAAATCAGAGCCACAAAAAGGGTTAATTAGTAACGTAGCTGGTGGTACAAAAGATTAGGACAAAAAAACGTGGTTTAAAGGGAAGTTGAAGATCTGTGGTTAGCTGGTAATCAAGTCATGCAAGATGAAAACTGGGAATATAACAACGACAAAAGCACTGGCCTAATTAATTTACTAATGTACTTAGTGGTTGAAGCAGTTTCACAGGCAGCTTAACAAACTAGCTTTAAAGTTACTCGGGGTTGCGGCTCTTTATAATGGTCGAGTAATAGCTTCAAATTATATACCCATGTAAGGACAATATATTTTTGTACTAATACTATAATCATGCCTTGTATAAAGAGAAGAAAACAGCTTTGCCCCATCTAAACACTTGGATTATCTTAAGAAAACTGAAAGTGTAATATTAGGGTTGTGCACCTTCAGGCTCAGTTTCTGCAATAATTTTGATAATTTGCTTAAGATTGTAGAACAGGATGACGTTACGACAATAAAGATTCAATGATTAAATATTTACTCTACTGAGTTGTAACACCTTATAATTTTCTCGTTAAGTAAATCGTGGCTAGGATTCCGCAAGGATACGCTTTGTTTGCATTCCTTAGAAAACTTGGCGATGAATCCTTGTAGAAAATTGCTTTTAGTAAAATTCTTGGTCAACATTTTAATTAGGATTGTCTATTTTTTTAAATTTATTAGCAGGTAGATTAGCATATATATCATTTTTTCCTAAAATAAATTTGCTGATACAAAAAAAAAACCTCAAAATTTCTTGTGAGATATCTGCATAACCTGTTTAATCATCTGCTTTGTTATTTTAAAGTTTTCTTAAACTATGAATAACGTAATACAAAACCTTAAGATCTACCTTTTCACTTCAAAACTATTTAGAAAAGCAATCACTTGACCACTTTGTTGAACGATCTTATTGTATTCAAACATCAATTTAAACGCATGTAACGTAACCATACAAAACCCACACTTAAATGAAAACTAATTGCTCCTTCAAACTGTATTTTCAGTGTCAATTTAGCTAACATGTAAATGTTGCATAGTATGCTGATGTAAAGGAAGAAATCAGACTAATTTAAAGAAAAGTGAAGTTATGGCTATCTAGTTCTGGTAAAGAGACCGTTAGATCCAAGAAAACAGGTTCCTCACGATTTATGTCATGGCATGTTGCAGTGCTTTAATTTCCCTTTTTATTTCTACGACAATTGATGAGTAATAGAAAATTGATTTACTGTTATTCCTAATTAATTGAAATCCAATTTCAATTTCTTGTCGGTACACTACGCTGATTTCAACGCGAACTATTAATCTCTAGTTCGCAATAGCAAATAATTTCAATCTTCCGCTTTCTTTGATATTAAGGGCTTACCCATAATTTTAAATTAATTCTTGTTTTGTCTTTTGTTTCAGGTAAGAATTGAAAATTAAGACCACATAGACAGAATATCCTTGGTTGAATTTTAATTTCCCAAGCCCAATATTGACATTTAGGATGGAAATATAGCAATACAGAAAATACTTGTAATCGGGTAATGTTCAATAATTTAAAATTTAATTAAAATTTGTGTAGTAGGATTTTAGTTATCAATCTATGTTTACAAAATGAAGTAAAACTTTTCGTGTAATAGGTTTAGTCCTTCATCTGGCTCTATTATTGCGCCCTGATATGTACACTGAATTTGACTTTAGAATATTATTAGGCATTATTTTGGGATGCCTCCACCGTGCGGTGGACATCTGGCATCATGTGACTTTGGCCGCCATATTGGATTTTATGTCAAATTGACATAATTTTTTTTCTCGGTAACGACTGGTCCGATTTAAATAATTTTTTTTTTGTTGGATTTCTTATTTTATACGGAACAAGATACACTCTTAAGAATTTTTGATTTTAATGTAACAACTGATATAAACGCCCAAAACTTGATTCGAAAATATGCGATACTACAAAATGGCCTATACTTTTTTTAATAGGTATATTTAAAAAATAAATTTTGTATAAAAGTTGTTGCTATATTCAATAACCATCATCCACTTTTTAAATTTTTACAATATCTTTAATAATAAAGGTTGCATGGCCCACTTTTTCCAAAAAAGCACGGAAATTTTGGAATGTTAAAAACGGCTAGAATGTCAAAATCAAAAAATTTTTGCATTTAGAAGATACATTAATTAGTTGTCAACATTTTTAATAATTTTTATTTATTTTTTAATAAAAAATAAAGAAAATTTTTGATGAAATTCAATTTGATAATTTTTAACAATTTTTGTTTCCTGGTTTTTGGTGTCCACTTTTTTGTCAGGTATTTTTTTTAAAAAAACATTTGATGAAAATTGTTGCTCTATTCGATAACCATAATCCACTTTTAAAATTTTTACAATACCTTGATTAATAAAAAAAATATGGCCCACTTCTTGTTAAAAAACACGAAAATTTTAATGCTTAAAACCAGTCTTTGAACCGAAAAAATTATCCAAATTAAAAAATTGTTACATTTGAGAAATAAAATAATTGATTAACATTCTTTAACGTTTTTCCTTAATACAAAACGAGCAAAATTATTGCCTTTGTAACAATTAATATATAAAAATGAGCAAAAATAGGCTCTTTTAATATGATCTACCACGGATGAAGAATTGGCTGCTTTCCTTTACCGGTTTTTCCATCGTTTTTATTAAGAAAAAACGTTAAAGAATGTTAATCAATTATTTTATTTCTCAAATGTAACAATTTTTTAATTTGGATAATTTTTTCGGTTCAAAGACTGGTTTTAAGCATTAAAATTTTCGTGTTTTTTAACAAGAAGTGGGCCATATTTTTTTTATTAATCAAGGTATTGTAAAAATTTTAAAAGTGGATTATGGTTATCGAATAGAGCAACAATTTTCATCAAATGTTTTTTTAAAAAAAATACCTGACAAAAAAGTGGACACCAAAAACCAGGAAACAAAAATTGTTAAAAATTATCAAATTAAATTTCATCAAAAATTTTCTTTATTTTTTATTAAAAAATAAATAAAAATTATTAAAAATGTTGACAACTAATTAATGTATCTTCTAAATGCAAAAATTTTTTGATTTTGACATTCTAGCCGTTTTTAACATTTCAAAATTTCCGTGCTTTTTTGGAAAAAGTGGGACATGCAACCTTTATTATTAAAGATATTGTAAAAATTTAAAAAGTGGATGATGGTTATTGAATATAGCAACAACTTTTATACAAAATTTATTTTTTAAATATACCTATTAAAAAAAGTATAGGCCATTTTGTAGTATCGCATATTTTCGAATCAAGTTTTGGGCGTTTATATCAGTTGTTACATTAAAATCAAAAATTCTTAAGAGTGTATCTTGTTCCGTATAAAATAAGAAATCCAACAAAAAAAAAATTATTTAAATCGGACCAGTCGTTACCGAGAAAAAAAATTATGTCAATTTGACATAAAATCCAATATGGCGGCCAAAGTCACATGATGCCAGATGTCCACCGCACGGTGGAGGCATCCCAAAATAATGCCTAATAATATTCTAAAGTCAAATTCAGTGTACATATCAGGGCGCAATAATAGAGCCAGATGAAGGACTAGTTTATGATCAACTAAAATGCGCGTTACCCATTTCCAGTATACATGATAGTTGTTCATACCGTTACCAATTCTGATGGTGAGAATATAGTTATATGCGAAAACATATGTTTATCACTTTCTCTCGTGTATACAATCGTATCTTTTGCCTCACTCGAGACTTTTTTTTTGCTAAGGACAGTTTTAAGAATATAGGTTCTCTAGCTAGAAACATGACAATAGACGTTTAATTATTATTATTAACAGCACCAAACATAATACGATACATACATTTTACTTCTTACAATTTTGGACTATTTTTAAGATTCATTCCTAATTTGAATTCCAAGAATCTAAAATTGCACTTAGTATCTAACTAAACCTTAGTAATAAAATTTCTTTTGTGGACCGAAAAACATATACAGCGTAGCAATAAAAATACTATTGAAAAATTTAAGAGCAGTTCTAGGTGACATAATTTTCCATTAATAATAATAAAAATGTAGCAGCTACTCCCATAGGAGCTCGTTACGCAGCAAAAACCATAAAGTGGTCAAGTGGGTCGACGTGTTGTTTCCCACTAAAATACAGTAAAACTCATGCATGTTTTATCTTTATGGTCTGCAATTTAAAAAACCAATAAGCCACAAAGTTTCTGAAGTTTTCTGGAAAATGAGTAAATTGTTTATGTACATGTAATACGTATTGCATCTTTTATTAGACTCTGGCTTTCCGTTAGGCCATAATCGGTTAGCAATGCGGACGTGCCTAATGGCCTCCAAGGGAACATTTGGGAAAACTTGGTACACAAGTTTTGGGAACTTATCGATGAAGGAATAAAACATCTTGTGGTAAACATGCCTCAAGGTTTTCGATGCTCTGTCTTTAATATTATGTTTGCAAACTTTATAATCATATAGATACTTCAAAATTTTCTACTAAAACAAAAAAACTTCCTTCGTACAAGGGTAAGATTGGTGACTAAATTCCAGGGAAAACTACAACATGAAGTGTCAATTGCTTGAAAATGTATTGACTGATAATTCTTATTTTATAATGGTTAATCCTCGGGTTAATCGTAAACACTCTGATAAGGTATAAAATATCACCGATAATTTTAACACTGTTGTCTATTTACCAGTATCTACATTTAATTCAATTCAATTTCATTTTATGATTGTTTATTCTATTAAGTTAACTTTTTATTTTAATAAATAAATATGTTTTTGTTTTAGAATATGTGCTGTGGATGTTTGTTACAATGATTTATTTTTTTATGTATTTAAATTTATTCCTATAAATAATAACTTGGTTTAATTTATATTTTTAAATTATTTTACTTTTACTAATATTATTTTGAGTGTAATCACTTTCACCAGTTTATGTAAAGCAACAAATAATTGTAATATTTATTTTAACAAGAATACAGCTTTAGTCTACGAAAAACAATGGGTATTTAATAATGATCTCTAGAAATGCTTAGGAAACAATTAGAAAATAATTGGAATTGCTTAAAAGCGAGTGCCATTTAACAATTTCTTCTAAACAAGACAACAAAGTTGTCTACGTTTGCAGTATCATCACCTATATGTATAGCTATATTAATTCTTGAGATCTAAATAAGTGGTGAAAATTCCATTCTGCACGCTACATACACAAGTGACTGCTTAAGTTTAAGTGAAACGTGTTCGTCTGCTGATCTAATCAACTGAATATCATAAATTAGTTCTTATTGTGGTGAACTTTTAACCTCTTGCGTACATATACGTTAGTCCAAAAAAAGAAAAGAAGAAAGAAGTTAATAACAAACACGCAACAAAGAAAGTCGTATGGTTACTAATAAAATGATGGGAAAATTATTTATAAAAACGTTATTATTAGGTATAAATAACTGGCATTTTTTCAGATCAGATCCCTTTAACACCCGGTATGTAAAAGGCGTTGTTCCATAAATCCTTAAATAAGAAGATAAAATGTAGTGCTCTTTTAAAACTACCTTATGTGCAAAGTTTCAAATTGCTAAAAAATGAATGTAATAGTTGGCAAAGGCGAGAAAAGCTTTAGAATTTAGTAGAAGGAGTCGAGATAATTCTCTTCACCTGGGATTTTCCTAGGGGATTTGCTTCCATACGATTTCTAGCTAAACTGAAAATATTTTATCAAAACTTTGTCCGCTTAAAGTAAATAAAAAGGCAGCTTTCTACTGCGGGCTTGCGGTAACGATTAGGTTTTGTTCGACCGCTTTCAAAAACACACCGCGGTAAGCGATGTAATGTTAGTGTTCCCGCTTAGGTTTGTTGCTCTTAGATTAAGTACTATGGGATTTTGCATAACGTTAGCTAACATGTTATAAAGTGTGAACTTTATCAAATTTATCAACTTGATAAACGGTTTAATTTGTCGGCTTAAATAGATCGAAGATCTTGTCTCACGCTGTCTTAGAAAGTGATACTGAGGGAATTTATAAAGTAGAAAATTGACCCGCCGATTAATGTGTGCAAAGCCATAAAACCAAGATCTCTAATAAATCAAGACAAATTCCCGTATCAGGTACTTTAGTAATTTATAAGATAAACGTAGATTCTAAGTTGATGGCAAGCTATAAACACTGCCATAACCATAAACGAGAATTATCAGATCAATATAGCACATAGAGAAGAGCATACATCAGGGCGTCTTTTATGCGATAGGTAGTTAACGTATACGTGGGACGCTTGCATGTTATAAACGAGTTCAATATCATAACATTTAATGTCTTTGAAATGTACAATTTGGGAGGTATAATGGCTTATGGATATTACGTTGGCAAGACTGTTTGCAGTTTGCGATATGCCAAAAGATCTAGAACTTTAACGTTTCAGGATTTAAATGTTGTCTCATGCATGAGTTCCTGATGGATATTGTGATCAAAAAGATTAAATTGTAGCAATGGAGTGTCTTTATCGATAACACAAATGCGCTAACTTTATCAGCTATCGAAGCGTCTCGTCAAAACAAAACAAAGAAACACTTCTTGTCTTGTGGTAAGACAGCGTTATGAAATGGAATTGTGTTTGCCCAAGTAAGCTGCCTATGTATAACTATTTCCTCTTGGGAACACAAGAAATACCGCGCGATTTGCGATATTCGATTTGGCATTGTCCCATTCAGGGGCGTCGATTTGTATCAAGTTTTATAGCTACAGATTTTCCATGTGGCTTATGCGTTGCTACTGAATTAGAATTGTGTTTTACGATTTGGAAGTTAGTATTGTAATTTATATGGTAATCGAAGCCCATTAAATCTGTGGTTAATTTGCAACAATGTAAATTATCTCAATTGATTTTCCGGTACAAATTATTTTATATACAAGTTGCCATTAGTGGCGAAATTAGCACGTAAAACCCTGCCAACAATTAGAGATTCCGATTTTTTCTTGTAAGCTATTTAAAAAAAAAACTCATGTTAAAGGTATACCATGTAGGTAGCTACCTACATAGTATACATGGTAAAGAGAGCACCCAATCGGACCTTGGACACAAACTCTATGCATGCCCAATCTATTGGTTGAAAATATCTGTGTAATGAACCACCATCACCAACAACTGCTTACATCGTTAGACCAATTTCTTATCTTTTCCCATTATAACTCCCTCTTCTTTAAAGTTAATTTTAAAAACAGTGTTAACTAGCTGGAATAGCACTGATTGGTTGCGG
The DNA here is from genome assembly GCA_963920755.1 of Cartodere bifasciata. Lineage (NCBI taxonomy): Eukaryota > Metazoa > Arthropoda > Insecta > Coleoptera > Latridiidae > Cartodere > Cartodere bifasciata. Next base: position 15,650,495 of record OY987194.1, on the reverse strand, counting down.
AATGTAATAATTGGCATGCAAAAACAAATAAAAATGAGGATTTAAAATAAAATAATATGATACCTACGTGTTTTATAAACACATTTTATATTCAAGCATTGTTAAATTTAAATGTTGAACGGGACCTTTGCTTGTTAACGCTCGTAAAACACATACAAAAATATTTTGAAGAGATCGGAATGAACACTTAAATTTTGATGTCCCTTGTGTCATAAACATTGAAAACGAATAGAAGATTTTCTTGTGCTATAAATAATGTCTATACAATGATTTTCTTACAAGATAGTCCTGGTGGCAACAAAACATTAGTTTTGGAGAAAGATGTATTTTCCTATTAATTTTTACCTTTACATTTTAAACTTTTCAAGCTTTTATTAACTTTATTATAGTTGGTCTATCCAAATAATCACAAGTTTTAAAGCACTATTTATTTTACTTTACAACATCCAAACCTTTCTTACCATGTAAGCATTTTAGTATGTAAGTACATCCAACAAAGGAAATAACAAAGTGGCTTAAAACTGTAATAATATTTTATTTATTTTATTCATCCGCCTCTGGCGTACAAGGCGAGTTGAACGGGGTGGGTCTAAACGGGTATATGGGAGCAGCGCACAGACAACCCTTTAGGTATACCAAATAAGTTTGAGCTGCGCACACTTTTGTTATGGAGAGTTAATCCATTTACCCTCATTAAGAAAAGGATAATCCTTTAATTTAAGATGTTTAGATATAGGTACAGCCGTCAGTAAAAATATTTTATACTTTTATTTTGTATGAAGATCAAATAATTTTAAACTACAATGCTTTCTGATTGTGTTGATCCATTTTTAACATAACAACACCTAGTAATATGTCCCTTATTGTAATGAACAAAATTTAGGACGCACTGCTAGGCATCAACAGCTAGAGTTTATATTTTCATTTTAGCAGCAAAACTTAACCTAACCTACCTAACTTAGTGTCCCCCAGTGGAAAAGTGTCCCCCAGTGCTTTCATAAAATTCAGTCTAAAACCCTAAAATTAAAAAAAAAACCTGCGATGTTCCCTAAGGGTACAACCCAGAGTCTAAGGTAAAAATATTAGGCAGGTAATTAGATTAATTTCTAGTATTTCTCGAAAATACAATTTGGGACTTCCAGGTAGAAGGATTAAAATGTGCGCTCCTCAAACTCAGCTTTGGGCGCAGTTATAAGTGTTTTTCAGCGGCTGTGCGCAGTTCAAATACACCCGTCTAAACGGCCCACAGGCCCTTTGTTAAGTCGCAGATACCATAAGAGTGGGTATCCTGACGTCCTTGATCAAAACCAACATTCAACTTCAGCACTCTTGGATACAACGACAATGTCTATACCAAATAAAGGGACACTTTACCGACGAAACAAGTAATGAAACACAAGAATGGACAATAAAATGTTTTTGATTAGAGATGGGTTTGCGAGAAAAATGCCTTATTAGAGTTCTTGGTTGGATTCTTGTTTTTTTTTTTTTTGTAAGAATCGATGGTTAATGATTTTAAAAAACTTTTCAGCTACCAACCTAATTATGTAAAGCGTCATCATTGTTAGATATTATGTAAACATTAGTAACATTACCTAAAGCATACATCCGGTTTGTTTTCAACTGATACGAACAGTTTTACATTGAAATAAACTACATTTATTGTTTGCAAAACGTATAGGTAATTAAAAGTTTTACTAAAATCCAATAGTGCAAAATTTAACCTAGTTAAGCCTAGCTCAGTCATCCTGAATTTTATTATATTTCTACGTTTATTTGCTTTTATTTTCAATTGAATTCACAATTCTACTGATTTTAATTTTAGTGTTTAAACAAGGAATAAGTGCATTTTACTGCCAATAAAAAAAAACATTTTAAATTTGAGAAGCTGTTAACCCTTTAAACTTTCGGAGTAGTTTTCGTACTTAATATTAGAATATTTCAGAGCGATCCAAAAAAATCTATTTTGACTCTTGCTATGGTACGTCAAATTCTGGTTCAAATCCGTAACAATCAGCAATCTAAATATTTGAAAGTGTTCTGATCCACGACAAGAGTTGAGGTAGTTATCGCCCGTTATTACTGATCAGGAATTTTTTACTGCTTTATCGCTTTATATTTTAATTTGGACTGAAGTTGCATACCCTTAAGAAACAAGAAAAGACATCTTTTATAACTTGGCAGTTCCGCTTAGGATCGTAGTGAATATTAGATTCCACCAGTTTACCACTTTGTTTTCGATTGGGTTAGTTAGGTCTATGCAGTAAAACGCCGCAATGCATAGTGGAAACCAATAAAGTCAAAGAATTACCCCTGTATTCTTAGGACAACATCTATTACTTTAATATCTCTTGTTGGAATGATTTTATTGAATAAATTATTCACATTATTCTTATTTTTAATAAGGTGATTTAACACCTGACTTATCGTTTGTTTTGTTTTCTAAGAAAGTTTCTTTTTAAAGCAGCTATTTATTTATTTTATTACTATTATTAATACTTTCGTGATCAGCAACAATTACTACAAATGCTAATTGTCATTCTGCTTTCGGATCGCATCAATTCTGCAAATTTATATTTCCGCAATGCGCTTTTCCTGAACTACTGTTTTGTAGGTTGTAGGTGGTTGATTATGAAGACTCTGCCAACAATTGCTGTAAATTATTCTACAGATACAAATCTGCTAGGATGTACATTTTGTTTAGTACGATCTTTAGAAATGCTTTACTTTTATCCTGTTTTAAGTTCAATAATTCATTATTTTTAGTTATTTTTTCGAATTTTTCCGGTTTAGTTGCATTGGATGCACTTTTTTAGTTTTTTATATTATTATTTTAATTTTGCTACTGGTCTATAATTTTTACACAAAGAAAAATATGGTATTTTTCCCATACATTTTATAGAGGGCTTAATGCATTCAATTTGAGACATATCATGATTTCTTAAGAGACAAATTTACAGAGATACTGTTCCTTGCTAGTTTTTTTCGCAGTACGTCTTCGTATAAGACTCAAATCATTATAGATCATAATTTCATCTTTGATTTTGAATTGCATCAAACTAAAATTTGTAAAGAATGTCTGCCTTCATTATCAACTTGAAAATGTCACGTTTTATCAAGAGTTACTCGTTATGAATTGTTATGAAATGTAACGTTTAATTGGAGGAGTGTAACTTGTCAGTGGATAGTTTTTTCCTTTCAGAATATACTACCAATCAAACTCTACCTCGTCATGATAAAATATAATTTTCGTGCCAATTTAAATTTTAAATTAGTAAAGTAACTGAACCTCATGATCCATTCACAAGATAGAGAACTTTGCGGATTCCTAAACTAAATCGTTATATTTGATTCAGATTTATATTTGACTCAGATTTAATACGTCCCAGTTATCTTATCTTAGGTTTTTAATCTATTTATATCATACTTAGGCAAAGAGACAAGAGTGATTATACGAAAATGCAACGTTTGTTTGTTTACTCGTATATATTTTATAATGCAAATTACTGCGCAAACTAGGCTATAGACCTTTTCCGTTGGTCCAACATTTATTGTTAAATTTTACATAAATCATTTGTAATACAGGTGGTCACCACCAGTGTCACAATGACTTATGTCAAATTTAACAATGAACGTCGGACCAACGGAAAAGGTCTATAGAGAAAAGCAAAAAGGCTTCAATATCTCCAGGTGGATTACTAAAGGGCCGGTTGTACAAACCAAGTTTAAACTTCGGTTTAGCTAAACTGACTTATAACCATAGAAAGAACAATTTTAGACACTATCCATGTTGTAGTTGACAAAGTCTGTTTGTGTGTCAGTTTAGCTAAACCGAAGTTTAAACTTGGTTTGTACAACCGGCCGCGGCCCTCAGTATGAGATGCATTTGTTTTCAGAAGGAAAGTGAGCTACTTTTCGTCGATAACTTTGCTGCTGATTCTTTCTAATTTAAGTCAATATCTAATCACCAATTAATGTTTTCGCGTTTCATATGAATTATACATATATGATTTATACGTCCTATTGTTTTTATCTACCATCTGAAAAATATGTTCTTTTATTTTTATGACGTTATTTTTATAACAACATCTGAACGTTACCTGCTGTTTATTAACAAATATATTACCTCTTAAATGTATTTTGTATACATTATATCCCTAACAAATGACCGAGGCATGCTGTAAAGAAAATTGAGACGGAGTCACGCAATTTCGTACTAAACATTTACTCAAGTTGTGCAGAAATTATTTAATAAAGAATAAGACACACCTGGGGTTTTAGACAGTTTTCTAATCTTCAAACTCGAATGAAATACTGCAGCTTATGCTTGTAATACTTTTAACAAAATTTCATATTACTCTTGAGATAGACACGTTAATTAAAACATCAACACTTACAGTACTTATTTTTTGTTTCAGGTAAGCGAAACAATTTATTCTTCGGAGATCAAAAGTTCAGGTAAGTAAGACTTGCATAAAACCAATAGAAGACAAAGCAGTTATATCTACACATTACTTTTTAATTATTTCCAATTACTAATAATTAGCACTTAATCATGCCTATTTTTAATAGATAGAGGTTTATAAAAGTTCATTTTCGCGATTCCTGAAAAAATAAATGCCCAATTTGGCATTGAAATATACAAAGTTAAAGAACTTTTTAATTGCTTATTGATTATAACTTGATTGCAATAGTTTCCGAATTGGGGTTCGAATTAACTGAAACTCACAGTATACAGATATGTCTTTTTAGCGACATATTGTCGTTTTTTTTTCTCGGGAAAAGAATTCGGTCAGAGCTCAGTGATCGAGTAAACAAATGAAAAAGCCATAACAGCCAAAAGGATTTCTTTGAAGTGCCCTACGTACGCTCCTTGTACGAATTAATGAAGTTCAAATATTCATAAAAATGGGTTTATCCTGGACTATGTTGAGAAATAAATCTTGACCAAAAGAATGGTTGCTTCTATGTTAGGCATCGGACAACCCTTGTTAGTATTTGCCACCTGAACATCGGTATTTTGATGCATTCCAAAATGCAAGACTTGCATTAAAATCAGTTTCATTGTATTTGATCATAACCTGAGGAGGTTATTGACACTGAACAAATCGAACGTTTATAAAATATCAATATTAAGTTTTATTGAACCAAAGAGTAATAAAGTAAAAGCAATTAAATCTTAAAGAATAATGAACTTAACTGGTTAAATACCACAATACGGTTTGTAAAACGGTTAAACATATTATTGATACTATTGAACTTGCTTATGATGGATTAATAATTAAATTACCATATGTTATTTTAATTTTTAAGCATCATCGGTTTAAATTCTTGTTTGATATAATGTCTTGGAATTATAATATGTGCCAGGAATAATTACTGTGATTTTATTTTGTTTATTTGTGGTAACACAAAAGCAAGTGTTAATGCTTTATCACGTACAGTTACAACAACTTTCTGGTAATTTATTGTTACATGGCCAATGTACAAACAAAAAAGATGCCATTCAACTAATGATATTTATTCGGTTAACCGCCGTATTTTACGAGTGTTAGTGAATAGAAGGACAAAGCAGTGGCACAATTTTTTTGTACCTACGTCTTGGTACTTATCATTATTACAATTAAAAGAATCACTTACACGTTTTTAAAAGGAACATAATCAGAAGAGTTTTTTTGTAAATTATGTTTAAAATAGGCTAATGATTTCCAGACTTCTTCTCTAAACTAATATTAGTAATATACATTTTGACGCAATAGGTATACGAGTGGATATTCCGTTAATGTTGGTAATATTAGTTTACATACCTAAATAGTTCTCATAAAATCTAGGTTTATTTTATATAATTCCGATTTGTTTTGAATTTTGACACTAATCTTCATTCCTGTGGTATAAACAAGAACGGGTTAGTTTAACAATATGTCAGTATTGCTGTCAAGAAGCGATGGCTGTGTATAAGCTCGGGGTGGCAGAGATTTATCGCCGCCCATACCATGGTGTCGTTTGTTTCGTTTGTATGTATCTGGTCGAGACACAAGGTTAGCTGGTCGTTCCAAGTAAGGGCTTTAGTTGCCGCTAACGGCACACCTAGTGCAACTATAGCAGACGAATTTATTTTTGCGACCGAACACATAATTTATTCAAGGCTGTTTGGGTTAAGTATCCATTTGCATATATGCGCAATGTCTTACCTCATAAAAATTTTAAAGATTTCTCATAATGCAGGAAGACGTGAATTGTAGCATTATTGTCGAGATTATTGTTATGACAAAACTTGGGCCCATAGTTGGCGTTTTACAGGTCGGGGATGGTTAAAACTTTTTGGGTGCTGCATCAAACTCTTATTAAAAAGATTCAACTTTAGTAGTTGTTGATGAAAAATGTTTAATGTAATTTTGTCTGCCTTCTTCAGTCTTAAGTATGCTTCAAGGACACGAGATGTTAACAAATTAAATTCTTTAATTACCTATCAAAAGAGTTGATATAAGATAAATGCTAAACCACTCCCAGCAAAACGGAATCGCTACCTAATTGTTTTATTTAGCACTTTTGATTATAATACAAATTAATTCAATTTACCAACCCATTATTTGTCAGGAGTTAGATTTATTAATGTATTATTTCTGTATGGTTAAGTTTCAATAATTGTGTGGTAACGCCTTAAATCCTGTCAAAACTTTAAAATAAAATGATAATTAGTCGTGGAATGTATGAATTTGTTGGTACCAATCCGCCCATCAAAATTGTTCAAAGCAACCATCATAAAATTGAAATACAAAGGTCACTAACTCCTGCTGCATAAGCTGGGTTGGGCGGCACATAAACTCTAAAGGCGCTCCAAATTATTGCAGTGGAGTGGTTGAATCAAGAAGGAACCGCCGCTGTGGCTCCTTTAAATAAATCGCTATCTACCAGTACTGCTGCAGCGCATCTGTGAAGATGCTTGAAACCGGCATGATCACTCTCTCTTTTGTCCCCGCCGAGTCTGATGCCGTGCCTTCCAAACCTGCTGCGTTAGGTACGTGATGGTCCATCTTCGTTACCATCTTCAGTAATGCTCCTTGAATTATAAAAGTAATACCCAATTTAGAATTTTTTTTGTGTAAGGTTATTTAAAAAAATTTGCGAATTAAACCATAGTTTAAAACGTGGTGACAAGGATAACCTTGCATAAGCTTAAAAAATGATTTCTGCTGAAATAAGGAAAGGCAAATTTCCAACACCTAAACCAAAAGTGTACGGAAATATTTTCTTTCAGGCAGTTTTTGATTTAGGTACCTTTTTTTAAAAAATGTGGCAAATTTTCGGAAATATTTGAGGTAGAGATTTCCGTATGGGATTTTTCCGATCTACCTACCAAACCATCTGTCATTTAAAAGGACTTATTTTATTAAAGACTTGGTACTTCTTGGTACGTACTAACAACGTAACAACACCACGTGCTCTTGCGGGTCCTACCTCTACCGCGATCACTACAACCGTTCCAAGAGCCAAGCTGCAGCAGTGTTGTCTGTCATGCCTGCCGGTCGCCGGGTGATGCTTGGTGTTGACTCCATCCACCTTACGTCCTAGTGCAAGTGATAAAAGTGCATAGATCACCCAGAAGAGGAATGCTCAATACTATCTCATGTCATCATTTTGGGGTACTGTTACTTTTTTGGATTATGAGTAAATTGTGATACCTGATATTTAAATTTCGAAAATGACCACGCTTAAAATTTGTTTGAATATTATCTGATAATTTTTAAATAAAAGAGCAGATTTGGTGGTACTGGAGTACCGTAATGCTTAGATATTCAAACATGTGCCAAAATTTGCACAAAATAATTAGAATTAACTAACGGGAATTTAATATCGTGAGTTTTTCTGTGTAATAAATTATCACCACCTGACACTCTTTTAAAATCTCTTTTGGTTTCAAAGATAACTTCCTTATAGGAACCATTTCAAAAACATATTTATTATCCACCAACATAAAAGCAATTTCTCACATATAAATCTTGTTAATTACTTAAATAAACAAATAGATATTCAGTTAATGTTTACAAATGCGTAGGTGGTACTTACCAAGTAGCTTTACATATTTTAATGTTTTTATCAGTTTAAAATTTAAATTTATAACCTTCTACTGTTACCGAACAGGAACTGGATTGTCAACCTATCCAAAGTTAAAATTTAATTTTTGAAGGTCGTTGAACTGGAGTACGAAAAGAAGTTAACAGGTTTAAAATAACCAGAATTAAGTTGCATTATTTGGAACACACTTATCATTTTGATATTGGCGTTAGTACTAATGATTAGCGGTATCTGGTTAAATATAGTTGTACTTGTCGGGTTTGTACAGGAAATTATAATTATGTGTTACAGTACCGGTATCAAAATTGTTAGGTAATTCAGGCTAACAAAATTGTATTATTAAAAGAGTAGACGACGGTGATAACTTAATTATCAGAAACCTTATACAAATTGTTAAGTTAGTGGTCATTATTCGCTCCCCAATTATTTAATCCAAATTTAAATAGGAAATTTTGGTCTACACCCGCCCATAACCAAGTGACCTTGACCAATTCGTTGACCATAATTGTGAATAACAAAGTTCGGCATCGTAGAAATGTTTAATCTAGGTAGTTTTTAATGCAAGAGTTTGAACTTTTATAAATTCTGTGACAGTATGACCAAGTTACTGTGTATCGAAAGTTACTAAAAGTTATTGTGCCTTTTTGTGGGATTATGTGTGTGGTTTAAAATGGTAAATATTTTTTTTTACTATAAACTCGTAAACTTGTATTATTAACTTGTATTGCTATCCAGTAATGTTTTGTGGTATAGAAAATGTTGACATAGTTTTCGATTTAAACAAAAATATGCTCCGAAGATGTTCGGGTTTCGATTTCATATTAAGTGAGCAACAAAATTCGACCTTGCGGAGGGCCAAGGACATTGTCTAAATATTGTCGATTTTCATGTTTTTTATTGTTTATAGCCTACCTCGAGGGTGAATTTTATTCAATACTTTGGATCATTAGTTTATTTTGTTTCCTTGTCAAAATTGTTTATGAAAATAGATTTTTTTTCTATTCTACATAGCTAGAATAAAAACGTTTGTGAATTACTTCTTGCGTAACAATTTTATAATAATAAATAGTATTTTAATAGGCTTCATGCGCCACAATTTAATTTCGGTCTGATGTTTAGCAATACTTGTAAGTAATTTAAGTTAACGATGTGGACTTTGTGTGGGATAATGGGATAATAGTTTTTTTACATGCGGATCACCTTGATGTCCATAACATACCGACGATTTTATATCAGCCATATTATGTTATTTAATTGCTTATTATTTTAAACAATTAATTTTTCTGTAACTGTATATTATTATCTATAACATGTCTTTTATTTTAATTTGATGTGTTGGAAATTTAAATGTCCGATAGTTAGTGATATTCCAACCTTAGTGTACAATCCAAAGTTTTCTTAAATAAATAAAAGTGGGAAATACTTTATTATCATAAATAATGCTTCTATTATATGACAATTCTTTTATTATGCTACTCTTTTTAATATAATAGTTATTTAACCAGTGAGTGTGTTAATAAAGGCGTTAATTAATCGCTATTTATCATACGAACTGGTTACATTACTATGCATTTTCGCACATCGTAGGTCATTACCAAAATAAATTATAACAAAAAAACAGTTATTTTACCAACTGGCAGAAACAATGCGTGTAGATGAAGAAATGATGTGCAAATAAAAGTTTTACGTTGTACACATTAGTTTAGTAATTGCATTTTTTTTTTTGCAATATTATTTTTATACATATTTCATTATGCGGATCAAATTTTGGTTGCAAATTTGTTTTATTGAAACTTATGCAATTGTACTGTTAAGCAGATTTTAATTCGCAACATAGTTTATACTTTTTTCTTTGTAAACATGGTTTTAGTCAAATACTTGTCCTTGTTTTTTCTCCGAATGTGTTTTTATGTTTTATTTTGTTATTTTATATCGAAACTAATTTATTTTTTATGTGTATTGCTATTTAAACATTCAGTTCTATTCTTTATTATTTTTCTTATAACAGTTACTTTAATGAAAATAGAATTAATTCTTGAATATAACAAACATAATTACACCAGGTAATAATAACAATTCATTTAAAGCATGTGAAGCTATAAACAAGATTTTTTGCATAATCAAATCATTTATGGATATTACCCGACCTTGCATTGTTTTTCTAGGATTACAGAGCCTTAACAACTTTTTCAACCTTGTATAAATTATTAGATCCTCCCAAGTTGTAGTAATGAGCACAATGAAAAATACAAATAGAAAATAGACAAATAATTATGGAGTGGAAAAATGCTTGCATTGTTTCAAACTCAGTTTCAGTTCTTGACCCAAAAACTTTATTAGAGAGTATGGAGGCGCCAATAATTGGCATATTTAATTGGACTTGTTTTAACTCTTTTAAGTTATAATATTAGAAATTGAAATTCGATATTCAACGAAATATTTTATTCAATTATCAGATTCTTAAGTTCATTGCAATTTTTTTATCACGTTTCATTGTTTAATTCTATGTAGTTTTTCTAAAGACTTTTTCAGCATAAAGCAAACCAAGGCAGTTGTTTTAATACTCGTTATTATGACTTTATTTTGAATTGAATAGGTATTTTAATATTTTACGGGTTTTGCTTCTTAAAATATTCGTTCTTTTCTCTCCTTTTTTTTTATTTAAAAAAAAGTCAAACAGATATCATGTATCGTAAAGTAATGGTTTTATAATTACCATTTGATTCTTTAGTTGTATATCTTGTTTTATATTGTATATTTTATTCATCCTTTATTGATTTGTTTTAATATCCTAAGCGTTTTGTCATGTTATTGTTATGCAATTTCTAGTAGTAATTACCTATTGTCAGCTTAAGTTAAAACAGATGTAGGATGACAAATATACTACAGTCAATATGTCCTAAATAAGGGGGGTACATCGACAAAATTCCTGGTAGGGCCGCCTTTTTTATATGATGTAACTGGATGTCCAAAGAGTAAAACCCCAAATTGGCGTATAACTACCTATTGCAGAAACGGAGTTATGGCATCCCAAAGGGCCCTCTTTAATTCATCACGCTGGAACTGCACCAAATTTTGCAAATAGATGTCAAATAAAGTTTTAAAAAGATTTTTATAAAAAAAAAATCTCTAAAAAAATTCCTTCACCCCCTAAATAGCCCCCAAAGAGTAATAACCAATCACGTTGAATTTGCACCAAATTTTGCAGATAGATGTAAAATGAGATGCTAAAAAATATTTCCTTATAGCTTATTTTCAAAAAATAATTCCTTCGCCCCATAAACGAAGGAGGCTTTTAAGGGGGGCATTAAATTTTTTTTTTCAAAAAAAGTTATTAACAAATGTTTTTTAGCATCTCATTTTACATCTATCTGCAAAATTTGGTGTAAATCCAACGTGATTGGTTATTACTCTTTGGGGGCTATTTAGGGGGTGAAGGAATTTTTTTAGAGATTTTTATTTTATAAAAATCTTTCTAAAACCTTATTTGACATCTATCTGCAAAATTTGGTGCAGTTCCACCGTGATGAATTAAAGGGCCCCCAAAGGGCCCATAACTTCGTTTCTGCAATAGGTAGATATACGCCAGTTTGGGGTTTTAATCTTTGGACATCCAGTTACATCATATAAACTAGAAATGGGTTAGATCAGTGGGTGGGTTAGGTCAGTGAGCCAGTTAGAGTTTTTTTATAAAATGCCGACATTAAATAGGATACTCCTCGCAGTAATCAGAAAACAGAAAAATTCAAATAAGCAATAATTTTTTAAAATTACAAAAAAAAATCTGCAAAGAGGTTCTGACACTGACGTTTAGGATTTAATTTGGCTTTAGAAAGGTGCTTTTGTTTTAATTTTTTTTTGCAAAGCCACCTTGACCGAACCTAGACTTACGTGACTTATCACTAAAAACCTTTTTTTTTGACCTTTTTTGTCTTAAAAACTTCACAAAAAAAAACAAAAAATATATTTTAATACAGAATTTAATTTCCTTTTATTTTTATGACTTAAGTTTTTTTTGTAAATTGAAAAATAACGAAGATACGGCTTTTTTTTAAATTGGGGGGCTTATGTGGGGCCGGACAAAAAAAACTTAGATATACTTTTAGTAGAGAATTAAAAGGGCTTTAAAGTTACCAGAAAAAAAAATTCTGTAATTTTTATGATAACTAAAATATGAATTTTTTCTCACTTGGGGGGTGCCGCAGCCCCCCTTATTATTTTCCGATTTCTTTCAAAAACAATAGCGATCTAGATTTTAATGAGAACGATTTTTCCTGAAAATTTGAACTTGATGGGATCTTTGTTACTCAAGTTAGAGTGTCTACAAAAAACGTGACAGACGGACAGACGGACGGACGGACGGACGGACGGATTTTTTGAAAGTTGTTCAAAATTCGATGAAACGCACGAATCTGCAAGAATTTTTGCTCTACGACGATTTTTGACGATTTTAGAATTTTCAAAACAATCACAATATACTCCTCGTTTTTGACTTTGTCTGCGAGGAGTATAAAAAGGCGGCCCTACCAGAAATTTTGTCGATGTCCACATACGGATTGACTGTACTAATAGGTTTTATTTGTTTTAACATTGCTATTTAATTGCATATAAAAGTATTACCCTCATCTTTACAATTCTTTATGGTTACGATACTCAAAGCGAGCCTAGCGATAAATTTATATATTTTGTTTTTTAATTTGTTATAATGTTTTAATGAAAGTTACAATGTTATTCACATGTAACGTTTTTGATTACTGTTACCAGCTCAGTAACCAGACTAGCTAGGCATACATAGACATATTGTCCAACCGGAAAGGATGAAGAACAAACTATCATGATTTTTCACATAATTGCTGTATGTAAACTACTTCAGTAGAAGTAATACTTATAAAACGGTACAAATAACGAAACGCCGTCATGTTTGATATAACTTATTGCGGTTCTAAGCTAAGAAAAACATTTTAAGTTATCTAAGAACTATGTAGCATAACTATAAAATTGGCTCTCAGCATGTAAAAAGCTATTTCTGTTTAATATAAAACAAAGATTCTCTCCAAACCACACTTTATTTAGAAAAATCTGAATACGTATTTCGACAGCTAAGCTGTCATCTTCAGCAGAAGATAGAATGATTACAATAACACTACCTAGATTGTCCGATGTAAATGGCATCGCAGTCGTTACATTTTATCTGGTATATTCCAGCTTTATCCACAGGTTCGTCTTTGTCTTTGGGATTTCCTAACATGTTTCCCAATTTGTTAGGAAATCCCAAAGACAAAGACGAACCTGTGGATAAAGCTGGAATATACCAGATAAAATGTAACGACTGCGATGCCATTTACATCGGACAATCTAGGCGCTCTATTAAAACTAGATATAAGGAACATTTTGCACATGTAAGATATAATAGACCCGAGAAATCTGCTTTAGCTGACCATGTATTAAGTAATAATCATTCAATTAGTATTCAAAATCTTAAATTAGTCAAACCTGTAATAGATAATCGTTCATTGGATACTTTGGAAAGTTTGGAAATTTTAAAACATAGAAATAATATTGTAAATCATGACATGGGACCTAATCCCAACAGCCCCTTATTTAGATTGTTAAACCGTAGGTAGTCAAGCATAACTTTTTGTATCTAGTCAAGTGGAACTATTTTTAGTATATAAGGTAATTTAAGTGTTATTGTAATCATTCTATCTTCTGCTGAAGATGACAGCTTAGCTGTCGAAATACGTATTCAGATTTTTCTAAATAAAGTGTGGTTTGGAGAGAATCTTTGTTTTATATTAAACATTCGCCACAGATCATCAAATATCCATCTATTTCTGTTTGTTAATTATAATTTTCTTGTTTGCTTCGTTTCAGTTGCATTTTTTATTTATCTTTGCACCAAAAAATGAAAATTATTATTTTATGTTTACTGACTAATACTTACTTATTAATGTGATTACCAACCTATCCTTGACTCTATAGTGGAGTCTATAAATGATAACCTGGTCCTTTAAATTTTTGTTCTTAAGAGCTCTGAAAGAAATATAAACTAATGCAAGAAAAGATGATTGATTTAAATTCATATAGTCTGTTTAATGCACTGGATAATTAAATCGTTGTATTTATTGCTTTATTATGTTGTAATAGCTGAATTGAATAATTTACTTTAGATTGGATGAATTTATATCTTATACCTAGTTGAGAATCTTCATTCTAGTTGTTATACTAAGTAAACATCTCATATTCTATTCGACTATTAATTCAAGTATTAAATTTAGTAATTTTCATGCAGAATGGATCTCTTAATAATAATGACACGATCAGTTCTGTTATTATGGCTGCTTATGCATAAGATTAGAAAACAACAAAAGTATTTAAACTATTGAACACATGATTTAGGCTACGGTACTATTCACTCCAATTTAGATTTAGGTAATTTTGTCGGAGGGGGTAGTAAAGGGGAACTTTGTAATAATAGCACAAATTTAGGAATCTTGGGGGGATAATTACTCTCTCTCATAAAACCGCGCTTGGATCGCGCAATAGAAAATATGCATGTTTGACAAAGATAACCATTTGCCACGGTTATAAAAGTGCTGATGTGACTAATTAACTAATTTGACCGCAAATTTACATTTAAGAAACTTCTTGAAATAAGGATTTAATATATTTTTTGTAATAAAATAAAAAAACTTTCTTTGTTTAAAGAAGAGTAATTGGTGAAAGAACCTTAATTATTAGTGTAGGTAGACAGAAGTTAAAAGTTCATGATAATGAACTGCTAATCAAAGACGTGATTAGCTTCTGGCACTTGACTTGCATGCTGCACCGTTACAGAAAAGTGACGCTAGGGCAACTCCTCTAACACGACGTAAACATTCCGCACAAGTTGCATGCCATTATCAGTGACTAGGCAACGGTCCATTATGTTTTATCTAAATACTTCGTCGTTTACTTCCTTCCTCATTAAAGGCATCCATCAATTATGGATCAGCATATGCTTCATTCTTTTTTTATGAATTCTTAACGTTAACGGTAATGGACGTTACTTTTAAGGTGTAATTGTCTTTGTTTGGTGTAGCATCATTATCAACAATGTTTGAAATACGATATGTTTGTCAATAGAAAAACTTCTCTCATTATCATTATAAAATATTTTAAAACGAACGCCAATGTCTACTAAAAATTGGATTCCTTAAATGACATTAGACGCGGTATTATATCATTTAGGAAAAGTAGGTCATAAGCAAGGTCATGAGGGTATTGTTTTTTGTCTTGTCAATTTGTCGTTTTATGGTTGTACTGTAAATGCAATTATAGTAACTGTTTCCTTTTATTATAAATTGTGCATATTACCTACTATATGGAAATTAGTAATTCTTGCTAGTTATCTCAATACCATTATAAATTAAATTAGTTTAAAATACCATTATCGCTACTTTAAAAATATCAATTTACAGTTGCACGTAAAGGTATGCATGACTTTGAACTGTTCGCCTTTACGCCAAAAGCAGCCAATTGAATCAATATTTAATATTGTTAAAGGTAGATACTCACTCCATTTGCCTTCTATTATAATGTTAAGGTTGATTATGCATTTAACTATTCGCCCATCAATTCGACTTTACATTTTAGATGTTAACCTATGTCAAAACTATTTATGCATACAAGTTTCGCTTCTACCTTCGGCAACAAGGGCTTTATTTAACACCTAGTTAACACCAAGTTGGGGGGGAGAATGCTGCAAAATGACGTACATAAGAGTAAAGGAAGCGTAGAGACTTTTTAGGACCTAATAGGATTTTTTGAGAGTTCTTAAAATGTTTTTTTTTTGAAATTCCTTAGATTTGGAGCTGCATGTTGCTACCTTTACAAAATTATCTACCTTACTAAATTATTTTTTAAAAGAAGTAATTTTAATTAGCCCTATACATTTAGGTTAACTTGTATGATTATAGCACATTAAAATCGTAAGGTTAAGCATAAGCATACATTCGCAGAAGATTCTTGACCCATTTAAACCATCTTATTACCTTAATGACTTACTGAAAAAGAAGTGTTTATTCCCATCTAGAGTGGGATCGACTTAAGATTACCTTCAACTGGTATAAGTTGACGGAATCCAAACTGTGCCAATTTAAGTAAATGAGTAATATGGTTGTTATAAACTGAAGCGTAAACAAATTATATCTTAGGTGCAAACTTTTTGATGTGTATACAATTACCAACACATTAAATTATTGTTTGATTACCCATGAAAGATAAGATTAAATAATATGGCTGGTATATAATTCCCAACCCACCAAAGGCAAATATTTGAATTTAACGGTGTAATAATTCTGAAATGCAATTCTAAACTTTTCTCCTAGGTCACACATATCAAAGTTTCCAGCAACGATGAATTACAAAGGAGTGCAGCTTCTACAACTAAAAACCAGCATCGTAGTGACAAACTTCGATCAAATCTTTCCATTGCTGAACCTCTCACTAACTTAATGTGAACATGAAGCCATTAACATTTGAAAAGATACGTCGTCTTGTGGGCGGAGGACGCAAGAAAAAGGAAAAAGAATCCAGTTTCAAACGAAGTGATTCTTTTAAACGGATCTCAATAAGAAAGAGTTACCTTGATCGTGGTAAGAAAAAACACATTCCGCTTCCAAAACTTGAAGTTGCGACCCAAACTGTTACGGAAGATGAAATTTCCAAAATGTTGGAGACCTCTTGCAAGGTTGATAGTGGTGTTCAAGTGAACCGAAGTGATTTGACTTCACCGCCAGTGAAACAATCAAGTGATATGGGTAAAAACCCAGGTCAAAGTGTAGTAGCGTACGGGCGTTGGTTAAATGGTATTCGTAAAGATGACACACCGGTGTTATCTTCGGGGGCTAAAGGTGCCGAACGAACAGTCATTTATGTTCCGGCGTCTGAGGAAACCAGAATTCCATCACCGGTTATCCGACAACTGTCATCATCGCCAGTTTTCAGACGAAAGTCCCCAATTCGGACTAAAACTCCCATCTTACAGCGCAAAGAGAGTAATGACTCAGCCGTTGAGATGTTTCCATGGGGAGATCAATTCGACGTTAAAAAATCACCTTTAATTCGTAGACGATCAAGGCAATCACCTGCTCCACTAATGCCAGATTCCAGTGCAGAGGAACTGTGTTCCTTGTCCATTAGTCTTGGTAGGATTTGGATGGATGCACCTCAAGTCATGTCGCCTAGAAGTTTAGAAATGCCAAAATCCTCAGTTCCTTCCGCTTCAGTTCATCATTCTTTAGATAGCGCTTTAAAAGATTTACGTGATGATCCAATAGTAATTAATAGATTACAAAAAAGACAATTACCGCCAGTGTCACGAACATTATCTTCAACAAGTAATACAACTGCATCAACTGGATTGTTTTCGAGTAAGGACTCAGGGTTTTCATTTTCAATAAGCGGTCCAAAACTAAGTGATTTCTACTCTCCGAATGCCGCGTCCTCATCAAAGGCGTTCTTTCGAAAACGTAAACCTAAACCAACGTTATCTGTTAGTCGAGATGGTTATTTCAAGCGTACAAGTGGAGCCTTAATGGAAACAAAGCGATCGTCTGTTAAACGACGCAGCAGTCGCAAGAAAAAAACTGGAAAACAAAGTAAAAGTAACAAAAATCGACTTAGTGCAACTAAAAGTGACATTTATCAAGTGATCGTAGGCAGGCCACCAAGAAATCTAAAAAGTTTAAAACTCGATCCAATGATATTTGTTCCTCCAGAAAAGCGTAAGACATCAGTAAAGCGGAAACAATCGTTTAAAATTGGAATGCGTGAAATAAGAAATGTAAATCCACTCGAAAACATCACTTATGCGACTAGCTTAAATGAAAGTGCAGATGAAGGATTATACGAGAGTTTCCCAGGAGACTTTGATGATTTGTCCGATGCCGACCCGCCGCAGAGTGGTCGTATGTCTAGGATAAGTTTGCGGGAAGAGGACTTTGAATTGACTCCAATGTCAGAGAAATCCATTACCTTTGGTTTGGATGGTCAGACCACTGTGAGCGATGACGTTAATGGAGAAAATTTGTGTGCGAGTCCTTACGTGCCACAGGGAGTGTCTCCGGCTCCGAGAAGAAAACCTGTTCGCAGAAAAAAGTCTGCGTTATCTCTAAAACGCAGCATTACCTACGTTGTCCGACCGACTATTATTAGAGCGCCGTCAACTTTACGCAGGCCGAATAAAAAACTAGGTGAGTAGACAGTCAATTTACTTTATCTACTTATACATATAGCGAGCAGGCCGTGCTGGTTCTTGGAATTTTATTTTTTTTATCACTTGGCGTGTTATGCGCAATGTTGGAAAATAAATAGATAAAATTCCAGTTTTTAACTATGCAATGAGAATAGCACGCCTGTAAGAACATACTCTACCGTCTGTCGTTCATTTTAAGATCACTTAGAGGAATTACCTTGCAAGTTTTTACTAACCTAAAGAAACCTTAACACGATATATTTCTAGTGAATTCTTCCAAGCAAAGTAAGCGCACATTTTATATTCATTGAGTAGGTATTTTAATTAAAATGTATCGTAAGATATTAAGAGTGCAAAGCATTTAAATTTCAAGAAATAAAGCAACGCCGCTTTCAGGTTGGAATACGCAATGAGCGATACGGTTTCTGATTTTTCTTTATTTCTGTTATTTTCAGCTGTAAGCTATGTTGGTGTTGAAATCAAATAAGTTCATCTATTCATGAATTAACAAAATGTATTAGTAACGGTCAGTGGGGCGATTATCTACCGTTTTGTGCAACACATTATTAAAATAATTAGCAAAATAATGTGCGTAATTTTATTCCTACATTTACTGTTGTTGCTGGATTTGCATGTTATTTGAAACAATATTTAAATCTATTCAAATGTTATGTTTATCCATCATACAATGGACACAGTTTTGGTCTGCCAACAGAATTAAAATATGGTTGTATGGCGCTTATCTCGGCATTTGCCTAGCTACGCATTATAAACAATTTTTGGAAGAAATTTTATTTTATGTTGTTTGTGTAATTTATATTAATTTAAAGCCCTTTGATATATTACCCTCTGTGCTGGAAGCTATTCCTAATTAGATTGGTAATTAAATAAAGGGCGCTTTAGGATTTTCTTCCAAAGTAATGTGGCAATACACGACACGTTATTTAAATTGGGCGTCAGGGCTTATTTTAGGGAACAAACTACATAAAATTCATTACCAGGTGCTTTCATAAGATTAAGTTTAATTAGGTGATTTCTAACATAAGTATAAATTGTTCTAAAGAACCTGAATCTGCTGAATAAATTTTCAGATTCTGCTGGAATGGTACCTAATAGCATTTCTGCGTGATATTTTTGACAGAAATTAATTTATTTTGGAGTTTTTTATAGTCGGTAACTCTGCAGAGAAGGTTATCCCAAGCAGATCCTACCCTTAGGAATAGTAAAACAGAATCCTTTTCTTCCCATGACGAGAGTCCATAAAGTGAGATCATAAAGGGACAAACAGATTGTCAGCCTATAAAGTTACACCAAAATATCAATTAGAAAATAACTTATTTTAATCCAGAAACCTACCTAGTTAGTTGTTAGCTAATATACTGCTATTAGTTACCATGTAGAGATATCTTAAGAAAGTCTAGATTAATATTCTTTAAATTTATTTATTTATTAATAGACAAATTGGTTTTGCACATTCTTAACCATCTTCTAACTACGTCCGTGACAGCAAATAAATTCACATCAAATTGTACAACATTTATTTGCAATTTCCAATTATTGCAGCAATCTTATATGGATTTGCTCTTGGGTACACGCCAATTAATTAAGACGACTACAAAAGGTTCTATTGTCAATACATGAATGTTCTTCTTACATAAATCCGTCTTTACTTACACAACTTCATATACTATTATCATTCAGGTTTTAGAGAGAATTCTCGTACATTTCAAATGCTTTGAATAGGTTTAAATCGTTTAAAACATATTATAATTATTTTAATGGCAATTCTCTCGCAAAATCTGAAGCCGATAAAGCCTATAATCGTGCTTTTTGATAATTAGAAACTGAGGTTAATTTTTTTTTTTTTTTTCAAAGTTTTACTGTATTTTTTTGTTTTAATCTCATTCTAGTCCTACTAAGAATAAGGTAGTACTAACAGGACCGGATTAGCCATTAGGCTGAGTAGGCTAAAGCCTCAGGCGCCAAAACCAGTGCGTCTGAGATTTTTTTACAAAAAATTCGCCTGCGGCGCGTTTTGTATTTTTTTATTTATAAAATAGGCGCCAAAATTATTGTAGCCTTAGGCGCTTGGAGGTCTTAATCCGGCTCTGAGTACTAAGGGTATTATTTCAAACCTCTTTAACTGTGTCTGTTGTTATGTCGGAAACATTTTAAAGCAAAATTCTTCATGAACTTGAACCTTTCTTTTTTTTACAAATCATGATTAAGATAAAAGTAAAAGTAATCATCATCATAACAAAAAGCATAAGACTGTTAGTAAACTTAACAATAAGACACGGTCATTAAAATTTTCGTAAATGCTTTATGCGAAAATTTGTGTTGTGTCTCGGTTATTATCATCTAGTTGATCTATTACTTTTGGTTACCCGTGGTTAATTTGGTTATTATTGTAGCGAAAGTGTTAAAATTCGTTGACAAGCTTGCATAAAATTTCTAGAGCATATAAAACTACATAAATTTTTTGGTCGTTCGAAAAAGTTGTTATACGAATTGCACAGAACACACAAATTGTCAAAGGTCAAAATATTTTTATTTTGTAATTTATATTACTTTTTTATTTAAACCTGTAAATGTAAATGAGGTTGAACTCATGGGGGGCATTATTCTGCCTACATATAAATATGTTCATTAAGAATAATAAAGTCTAAACATTTATCGCTGTACTTGGTTCAAAGTTTTTTTTTTATTAATTAAAAAAGGTATCTATTACACAATTATAATTATAAAAGAAATATAACACCCAACACGTTGTGTGGCCTAGCTTATTCAATAAAGACAAGTTTTTCTAAAATACCAATAACTTCTTAGTGGCAATAGTTACGCATCAATATTCTGAGACTCACATGTGTTTATAATTTATTACCAGGAAACGATCCTAAGAACAAATTGATGATTATTATTCTAAATGTAATCTTCTTTTCTTATGACTTAACTCATTATGACATGCTGCATCTATAGTTCAAATATTGGTATCAAAATGTATTTCCAACCCATAATTTAGCAAGTTCCGACTCATTGTGAACATAATACAAAATTTATTGATTTCTCGCAGATTCCTAGAATTAATGAAAATCCATGCATGTTGGGGAATTTACTGCTTATACCGAAGTTGATGTATTTAGTGTTGTCAGATAGTTGCACTTTGATCTATGTTTAACAAATGTAAATGTGTGACCTGTTTAAACAGGAAATATATCTCAATTACTGGCGAAAACTGATATATTTTTAAGTCATACACTGATTAAACAACTTTTACCCCTTTAAGGATTAGACTCTCCATTTCTCTTTCATAATGCTATAAGTCCAGCTTTAACCAGATTTGCAAACTGTTGTTTCACCCCTTGCCTACACCTTTCTTTACGATTCTCTATGGAATATGAAACTGCTCTTCAATCCAACGACCTAAAACTTTAACCATATTGGCAAATAGTTATCCGCTCTATCACGTTCGCATCATATGGTTGTTGGGCATTATTTTGTTGGGGCTCATTGGTCCATAAAGTCTTTACCATTATTAAATAGTTGGCTTATCTAAAACTGGTATTCTGTCCTTAGAAAATAAGAAATGTGTTTTAATTTTTGTGCATATTCTAAAGATGATAAAATTATAACGTAAGAAGATGATAGATTAGTGACACACGGAACTGAAATTATTATTCCTTATAGGATTGCTAAAAACACCTTATATGGAAGAAAACAAAAAGTTTAATCAAATGCAATTATCTAGTTCCATCCATAATATCCAGTAATAACGAACTTGGTTGGTACAAAAAGTTGTAATATACTTCTAATAATGAGTGATGCGGTAAAACGCAACCCATCTACTAGTATTGTTATAACTTTATTGTAATCCACACGATGTTCTCGGTTGAGTGAATCGTTGAACCACATAAAGACTATGGAATGCAAACAAAAACTAGATGATGAGACGACCTCTACTTACGTGATTATGGAATCAAGGAGAGATTAGCGGCCATCATCGTGTTGCTTATGTCGTCCACTCAAAACAATGCAGTTTGTTGTTGGTTGCGCCACCCGCAACGATCGTGATACTTATTATGAAGAAGGCAGCAGACACGCTCGCCCAGGCTCGTGATGCCTGCAGGATCACTCCGTTAGACTGCTAGCTTTCTTGGCAAACTATCGCATCATGATGTTCCTGCATCGGCATTGGCGTAACTTTGAATGCTGTAGTTCAATGATTTGATGGGATTGCCGGAGATTGACTGTTGGAAAAAATTGCAAACGGCACGGTTCTGCTTCAATAACCTAACAATCACTACATACTTCCACAATGTGCTACCGTTAACACAGCGGCATATCTTCATAAATCAATCAACATAGCTGCCCTTTGGAAGAATTATTGTCTCGACTAAATCCGGTATTTAGATTCATTTACTGTCAGGTGTAATTCCACGATGTTTGCGACATGTGCAAAAGTAATATTGGTCTATCTACACTTTTGTCACTTTTCTTAACATGCAAGTTCTGATCCATACAACAGTGTTTTCCAAAGTTTTTCATTTCATTTTATGCAGTAGTGTCAAGGGTATGTTGCCAGTGTAGATTTTGGTTTTCACTTTTATAATCCAAAACATAAACTAATAATAAGAAATCATTTATCATAGCAACAGCTAACAGTACCTAATGAACAAAAGATACGTCTTGGACATGACAATAGCATCCTCTTATTGTTTTGCTACAAACTCCCGCCAATGTACATCACTGACACTGCAAGAGTAGTTTCTTTTGCAGACTATTAGCCCAGTTATATACGCTAAAATAAACACCAAACCTCGGAATTTTGAGAAACAAGCTGAATTTTTGCATACACCTTTGTTTTGACATTATAAGAGTTGTCTCAAAAGTCCTCATTGATACCGTGTGAGCTAAACTTTTTACGCGGGGTCAAAGGTCGCGAAAAACCGTTTTTGGCCAATAACTTTTTTCCTGTGCGTCCAATGCCACGATTTACCAGAAAAGCATACCATGCATGGATTTATTAATGAATTTAAAAAAATCACCCCATTTCTCCCCACCCCATTCAACTTAGGTTAAATAAAATCTTTTATTTTTATCAGAAATGACTTCAGTTACCTCAAATTATATGAAAAGCATACCATAGACGAATTTCTATCCCAAATAAAAAAAAAATTTCAACTTACCCCCACCCCGCACAAAAAAAAACAAATATAATAACTTATTAATACCAAAAATCATTTTAGCTGCCACGATTTACCAGAAAAGCATACCATGCATGGATTTATTAATGAATTTCAAAAAATCACCCCATTTCTCCCCACCCCATACAACTTAAGTTAAAAAAAATTGCTTATTTTTATTAGAAATGACTTCAGTTACCTCAAATTATATGAAAAGCATACCATGGACGAATTTCTACCCCCCTAAAAAAAAGTTGAACACTTACCCCCACCCCAAAAAAAAAAAAAGTAATTATTGTAACTTATTAATGACAAAAGTAACCATATCAGTCGCGAGTTATGTAAAAAACATGCTACAGACAAATTTATACCATGATGAAATGAGGTCCATGTAATTTTTTCTTAAATAATTTTTTTCGGAAAAAGTATGGGACCAATGGGGTAGTGTTTCTAAAAATGGGTTTATATATAATCATTTAGTAGAAAATGGTACCTTATTCGGGTATATCGCTTAATGGGGCTTCCCAAAAGGATGCTCTATTTTTAGAAAAAGGGGGTTGGCTTTTAGCCCCCCAGGGATGAAACAAGTGGTTGTCCCCCTTATATGGTTTATACAGTCCCAAAGAATAAATTTGTGAAAGGAAATTGTATAATTATTAAATGTCACCATTTTAGCGTTATTTGAAATATGGGGTGGTCGCTACGATATACCCCCTCTATCTGGATAAGGGCTGATGATAAAAATTTTAGCTAAATTTCAATTTGTAGAAAAATTGATGCTCTATAATTTTGGTAATAACTCCAAATAGCATTGGACGCACAGGAAAAAAGTTATTGGCCAAAAACGGTTTTTCGCGACCTTTGACCCCGCGTAAAAAGTTTAGCTCACACGGTATCAATGAGGACTTTTGAGACAACTCTTATAAGGTCAAAACAAAGGCGTATGCAAAAATTCAGCTTGTTTCTCAAAATTCCGAGGTTGAATGTTTTATATAACTGGGGTATATAGTTAATTACATTAGTAGACTGGCGTGCACATTCAAACCACCTATGTTTGTTGGCTCAGGGATACCTTCAAGCAGACAGCCTAGACCAACAAAATAACGAAATGAAGTCGCCCAAAGCATTTTCACATTATTAGTAGGCAAATATTTAATTTATTGGAGGAAATACAAACAAGTCGTCTTTACTTCATAGCAGATAATGGCAGACTTTCTTACATTTTCTTAATTAGAATTAATAGCTGATATATTCAGTTGTACAAAGTTACACTATCTGCAATAAACTTATGTAGTAGTCCGTTTTAAATGTATTGTGAACCTTGTTTTAGTTGCCCTAAATTATTCGACGTTATTCTTTCTGTTAAGGTATTCCCCAAGGCAAAAAATAAGTCCTGTTAATATCCGAATCTAAACTTCATTAAAATGGTTATCTCTAATGACATTCCTAATCTGTAATATACCGTCGAGAACATGATGATGCTTTTTTTGTCAGACTGTCTGACCAATTATTTAAAATTTCTCCTTTGTCTTGTGACAGAATAATGCAAAGGGCATTCAAGAGAGTTTGCAGAGTGTATTATTGTATTCTCAACGGTCATTCTTCTTTACTGCTATTAGAGCAAATTATAATTTCACAGCTTACTGTTACCGTATTCTGCATAGTCCAAACTTTGAGCGAAGTTTATTAAGTTTTGGTTCGGTTTATTTAATTGCTTTCCAGAACATGATGGATTACAACTAATTATTCATTCAGCATTCTAAATTACAATAAAGTACAATCCCTCTTTATTAAATGTTTACTTATAAGTTAGTGTCTCCCTAAGAAATTTAATTTAACTTTTTAATTTCCAGATTAAGTAAATTTACCGCTATCTCTTGAACTTTGTCTAGCTCAGGTACACGATAGTATTATACATTCAATAATCTTTGTGCATATTTCAGCGTTTTAAAAGGGCATTACTTATAATTCCATTTCTATATTAGGCTTTCCGTAAATATTTAATCCTCGGTGAATTATTCTTTGTATAGTGAATCGATCTACGACACAGCTAGTTGCAGTCAACCGTAGCATTTGCATCTTCAAGTTAACACTTTAAAGGTCTCGAAAGTTCAAGCTTTGCAATTTAATATTGCATCGAGCCACACCTGATGGCATCTCCTTATACATTTCACCTTTTTGCATAGGCGTTCGTTATGGCCTGCTCTTGAACGTGAGAAATTTTTATTTTCTTCATCAGCATTCGATCGGCTTTGCAAAATCATATGTCATTGAACCGTGATTTTAGTTGAAATAGCTTCCGGTTCTGTCTATGTAACCCAGTGATTTAGGAATTCATCTGCCGAAAATTATTTGTTAACGTTTTTTCTACCATTATCTCTATATTGCCATAATATACAACATATCAAAAATCCCCTAAGATCCCGTGCCGGCGTCATGCCATTTTAGAGGGTATTAAAAATTTTGTCACATTTTCTTGTATTATTTTTTTTTAAAGATTAATAGATACTTTGGAACTTTGTTAGGGGGTTGTAACTCATTGAAAGGACAAGAGCTAACAACCTTTATGTGAAAAGACATATTAGCGGACTATTTTAGTTTTTAGTTACGTTATTATTTAACCATGTATTTTACGTTTAACTGTTTTAAAAGAATCAATTTCTTTGAAAAACAAAATAATGCTCTTCTACTATCTTCTTTTGAGATTTAATGTACTTAATAACAACGGAGTCATAAATTTAATTAAATTATTCCAAATCGCTTAACACAAATCGATGTTTATACTACTTGCATTTATTGTTTGGTTGAAGCAATCATTGTGTTAAGAAATGTAACGACCATAGCGTGCATACGTTTATAGATGCCCCATAAAAGTGAAAGTTAAAATATGAAAACATTAATCTATCGGTATTATGAAAACATGAACATCAGTTATCAATATCAGATGCGTGCATCTAGATAACCTGAAGAAGGCGGAATGGGTGGACCATAAACTGTTTGAAATAAATGTTTACGCTTCTGTCAAAACGATTAAAAAAACTTTCATATTTGGTAACTATATTTGATTGGATAATAAGTACATCAATATCTAATTATTGGGCATCATTATTTGTAGCTCCTTAGGCCAATTTATGTATTACGAAATCTTGTTTTTTTTTTTAAGTTCATTAATCTCATGGCTAGATTTTCTTTTTTACTTCAAAGGCCAATGGTGGGCGAGTAAATACCAGGAAGAATTATCCAGGTAGTTTAAACTGCGTTTTATTTTTGAACACCATGGTCACTGCATATTTGGGCTTGAAAAAAACAAAGATAAAATGTCTAATTAGATATAAATAATATTTTTACAATGTTAAAGTTTTGTTGAATAATATGAAGAACATTTCCTAGTCAACAATTTTATAATTAAAATCGAAAAATCATCAGGTATGATGTTTATTATCAAAATGTACGTTATCCGATTCGGTGCTTTGACATTAGTACGAACAGAAGCACTGCATTTAATGATTTTAAACATTTTAATAAAAAAAAAACTTAGTGGTTTGGTATCATTATTTATCCTGCTTAAGGTCTAACAATTTGGTAGATCCTTAAATAGTAGCAAGGTAAAGTAGACAATGGGTTTAGAAAGTTTCTGAAATTAATCAATACCGCTAATTGCCGAATATAATTGAACTATTGATTTAGAGAGAATCATTAAGTATAGTTACATAAAACTGCCTTCAAAATGTTTTGGTGCGAGTTCTGGTATGAATATCCGGCCACGAAATAAACATTCTTACATCTTAGAAGTGGACCTGATATGGTACTGCTAAGAAGGTTCGAATTCTCTTGCCTGTTTATTTATGCACTTGAATCTAGATAGTCATGACAAGAATATTCAAATGTATCGTTTGCCTTTGATCTACAAATTCACATGTTAGCCATATCTTTTCGCATAAATGAATTCAACATCTTTCTATCATAGATGAAGTACTTACAACAACTGCATATCGTATAGCAAAAGTGTTTACAAAAAAGCGAAAATGTAGCTGTTACAAGTCATACTTTATGTAACAGCAACGTTGTAAAGCACCTTAGAAGAAGAAGTAATACTTGTATTTCATATTAGAATTCTCACACTTTACCTACATTTTTAAACAAAGTTGTCATAAATTTTCGCTTTAATAGCCAGTCGAGAATCATAACGTTACATACAGGGTGTTGCAAATCTATGGGTCTATTAGAAGTATCTGGAGAACCGCTTTACCTAGCGCTCTGATTTTTTTTTTATTAATTCTTAGGACATAAAATCTATAGCTCTAAAATATTTTGAAATTTGGGCGACTTCCGGTTATACCGGAAACTGACACCAACTTCCTTATTTTAAATGGAATACCCTATTTTTTATTACGGATTTGGATTCCTTTTTAAATTTAATGATAACTTTGTTAATACGACCATACCCCAAATTTGGGCCGTTTTCCTGGAAAAAATTATTTTCTCCAAGATTTGACTTTCGCAACTGTTTTGAAAACAATTTATTTTCAAAACATGAATTAATTTTTCGTAATAAAATTTGAACCACTTATTAACAAAGCCCAAAGGAATGTTTAACAAAAAAAAAATTAGCATTTTTACTAACCGGAAGTGGAAATTTTTTTGGTTAAACTTAAGAAAATTAAAAGTGATTTTTCTCAAAAAAATCAAATGCAACTAGTATCTTTTTATTAGCCCAAGAGATTGCTTTTTTTATTTGCTTTCCATTGGTACTATGGTTCCCTATACCGATTCTTAACCGTTTTGGGGATACGCGCAAAATAAGGAAATTCCCAAGTAAAGCTCGTGCTCTTACATTACCATCAGGTACTGTTATAAGTGGTATTTCTATTACGATTTACCTTATTTTTATGCCCATTTGCACAGAAAAACGAACTATTTCAGATTTTGGCTAACTTTCCTCCGCTCCCTAGACCTCCAAAACATCTCCAAAAAAAAAATATTTAAATTTGAAATTTTTTAACATAATTAAAAGAACAAAAAATGGACTTATGCACAAACAAAAATGAACCATTTTAGATTTTGGCTAACTTTCTCCAGTCCCCAAGACCCCCAAAACATTTCCAAAAAATAAAATTTTCATGTTTTTACCATAATTACAAAGAAAAAAACGCACGTATGCACAATTAAAAAGCGCAACCACTTTAAATTGTATCTAACTTTCCCCCAATCCCCAAGCCCCCAAAACATCTTTTGGGTGCGTTTTAGATTTCTATGGGCTGTAAAACTTAAAAAATAAAAATATGCTAAATCGTAATGGAAATACCACTTATAACAGTACCTGGTAATGTAAGAGCACGAGCTTTACTTGGAAATTTCCTTATTTTGCGCGTATCCCCAAAACGGTTAAGAATCGGTATGGGGAACCATAGTACCAATGGAAAGCAAATAAAAAAAGCAATCTCTTGGGCTAATAAAAAGATACTAGTTGCATTTGATTTTTTTGAGAAAAATCACTTTTAATTTTCTTAAGTTTAACCAAAAAAATTTCCACTTCCGGTTAGTAAAAATGCTAATTTTTTTTTTGTTAAACATTCCTTTGGGCTTTGTTAATAAGTGGTTCAAATTTTATTACGAAAAACTAATTCATGTTTTGAAAATAAATTGTTTTCAAAACAGTTGCGAAAGTCAAATCTTGGAGAAAATAATTTTTTCCAGGAAAACGGCCCAAATTTGGGGTATGGTCATATTAACAAAGTTATCATTAAATTTAAAAAGGAATCCAAATCCGTAATAAAAAATAGGGCATTCCATTTAAAATAAGAAAGTGGGTGTCAGTTTCCGGTATAACCGGAAGTCGCCCAAATTTCAAAATATTTTAGAGCTATAGATTTTATGTCCTAAGAATTAATAAAAAAAAAATCAGAGCGCTAGGTAAAGCGGTTCTCCAGATACTTCTAATAGACCCATAGATTTGCAACACCCTGTATTGTACATTTTATTGAGGATCATATTTTACTGACTAATGGCCGTTACTCTTCATAACATATTTAAATAGCCTGTTTAATATCAAAACATCTGGTTCTATACTCAGTTTTGCTGATGACACGGTTGTTATTTACGAAGATAGCTCCTGGGAAAATCTAAAAAAACAAATTGAAACCGATTTTAAACACATTATTGGATGGTTTAACTCCAGAGTACTTACAATAAACTTTAAGAAGACGGTCTTCATTCCCTTCTCCTGTTACAAATCCGGGTTGCCAAAATTTACAGAACTAAAATTAGAGATGGATACAAATAAAATTATGACAATAAAATCCAGCGCATCTGTTAAATACCTTGGTATTCACATAGATCCTCATCTTAAATGGGATATTCACATGAATAACCTTGGTAAAAAGCTCAGAAGTCTACTGTATTTATTCTACAACCTAAAAAATATTCTTAACACTAAACAACTTAAAATTACTTACCAATCATTAGTGGAGTCGCAATTACGGTATGGCATCATCGGATGGGGAGGTCTTTCAAAAACAACACTCAATTCCATAGAAATCCTGCAAAAGAGATTTTTAAAAATAATATTTAGTAAAAAATGGACTTATCCATCGGACCTACTGTACAGAGATGCGAACGTTATGGACCTACGACAATTATTTTTTAACTCCATGGTTACAAAAATATTCCCTGAAGAGAAACAAAAAAATTCCCATACTTACCGGACTAGAAACAAAGACGACGTTATTTCGATAAATGTTAAAAAAAACATCGGACAACGTAGTCATAAATATTTAGCACCCAAAGCGTATAATCTACTACCAAATGAAATAAAAAACCTGACTAGCATTAAAAAATATAAACTAGCTTGCAAAAAATATATTTTGAGTTTAGATCGAAATATATTTAAAGAGTTAATTAATTTCAAAAATGCCTAAAAAAAATATATATTTACAGAATATAAAAAAAAAAAAAAAATAATTTTTACTTACCTTATTGTTATTATTTAAACAAACTAAGAATTAGTTCGAATTAAAACTAATTGATTTCAAAAATGCCTAAAAAAAAAAAAAAAAAAATATATATTTACATAACATAAAAAAAAAAAAAATCATTATTACTTACCTTATTGTTATTATTTAAACAAACTAAGAAAAAACAAAAAAAAACGGATGAAAAACTATATATTAAACACAAATTTTATTTTATTAATTTTTATGTACAATTACTATTTTTCTTTCACTTTAGAATCATTATTTAGTTAATATTGTTACTGTTACTCTTTCAATTTTTGTCAGTCTATTGCACGTTCAAAGCTTTTGCTTTAAGTGGGGACTACAGTCTTTAGCTTTAACTTCTTAAATTGTATTTTCGTTATTGAATAAAGACTATTATTATTATTATTATTAATGCATCATATTTAGTATGGAGAACCATTACGAACTTGGGTGAGAAACTAAAATATTTTTATGGTCATATTATTCTACATCTTATAACTTTGTGCAAATTTACATTCTTGTTTGTAATAAATTGAGTATGGAGGTACCATACATTGTTACTTAAAAGCAATTTATTTGCTTTTTTATTATCGTTGAATTACTTTCATTTTCAGAAAATAAATGATTATTATAAAATCGTAAGTGGGTCGAGTGTGTGTAGGACGGATTACCTCAACTGAGATGATTCCTTTTATGGGTTCAATGTTGGAGAAAGTTTTCAGTCAACAAATATTAAACAGCAATATGGACATTTTAATACGTACTTTTTACTGATTACGAGTAGTGAATACGTCCAGTACAGGACAAGGTTAAATTAGGGTGCCCTTATTAGGGATATTGCAAATTAACAATCAGCATGATTTTATTATCGCAAAAAAATAAATAATGTCACGGAAATTTAAACGGTTCCTTATTAATTTTAAGAATAACAAACAATTGTGGGTGTTTGAGGGACTTTAAAAAATGTCACTTTATGTATTTCCCGAGGTATCTCCTTTATGCTATTTGTTTATTTATATTATTGTATAACACATTTTAATGTGTTGCTATGGGTAATTAAATAAATTTCATTATGTTTCACATAATAAAATATCGAGAAAAGTAATATAAAACAGGACTTTATGTTGGCATGTTATTTAAATTAAAACTATAACCTATGAATTAAAATTTGACATATTCTAGGAACAATAATAGAATTGCTTTAGCTTTTATTGGTATTTTCTTTATAAGGCACCTACATACACACATAACATGCTTTATTAATGGTCCATTGAATGTGTTTTATGATCTTGATTGCCAATTAACAAAATGAAATGGTTTTATAACATGAATTTAATGAATAGTCTTTAAAACCGGCTTAAAATTTCAATACAAATTTAAATTTAGGCATGTCATTATTTGAAATGATTTATATAGAATACGTTCCTTTAAACTTATTAAGTAAAAATACATAAGGTGATTGAAACTGAAACTTGTATTCTTTAGGATGGAAGATGCTTATGGTGTTAAGGTTAGGTCATTTCCTCTAAATTGAATAAATCAACTTATTCAACCTCGACCAATAAAATTACATAAATTACCTCCATTTAATAATAAAGGCCTGTAGTGAACAATTTGTTAGTAAAAGTACTACATTATTAGATTATACTACTACCATACCCTTAATGCAAAATATATAAGCTGCATTTGCTCATAATTTAATTCACAGTTATTTCTTGTTTAATTTAAAAGATGTGGACACAGCTGATGATACATATCATAGAAGATTTTACTTGCGATTAAAGAAATGCTAATCTGTGTTATAAATCAGAAGAGTGTAATAAGAATAATTGATATTCTAAAACGGTACTGGCAAAGATTAATGTTCTTACAGTAAAATGAGACTGAGACTTGCTTTCGAATGAATGCAGTTAAATTAAAAGAAACCCAAATTAAATGCAAGATTTTCCAACGATTAAAATGCATAATATTTAGAAATAATAATTCGTAACGAGCAAAGCTCTTATCTGTAGGTATATATTTTCTTCGAGTGAATAAAAGTGGATGATGTTTATTCCGAGAAAAACATATTTTTGATTTATTTTGAAAAAGAGGAGCGACATTATTTAAAACAAAGCTTTATACATATTGGCATTTGGGTTTATTTCAGTGGTAAGTATACAGGGTGTTACCAAATAAGTAGGAAAAAATTCAGGGGGTAATTCCTGAACCTATTTTAAGAAAAAAAGTTTATATGAACAAGTGTACGAAAATCGTTCGCTTTTGAGATACAGCCCCTCCAAAAACCCCTAAAAAATCAATTTTTTCGCTATAATTTCGAAAAAAATAATTTTTTCAAAAAATTTGATAGGACCTATTTGATTAATCTAAATACTAGAAATATTTTCCCCTTTGTAAAATTTAAAAAAACGTGTTAATAGTGGGGGCCCTTAGGGGGCTGTAAGAAAAAAAAAAGGCAAAATCGGGCATATGTTTATAGGAACTTTTTTTCTTAAAATGGGTTCAGGAATTACCCCCAGAATTTTTTCCTACTTATTTGGTAACACCCTGTATGTTTTAGCATTTCAAGTGCATATACGAAAAGATCCTTAAAGTGCATCAAATATAATATACGCTAAAATAAATTTACCTCCCATATCTACATATTTGAAGTTTGCTATGAATCTAAAAGTTTTCTATTTTGTTTTATTAACAAACATTTTGTAAAGGATTTTGTTGGTTATTGAATAGGTTTCCTTTATCAATGTGTAACGTAAAACAAACAATGAAAATGATATAGGCAACCTTTTAAAAGGATAGATTTGAAATTTTAAACCGTCTGAAGACGAAACCTTTTGCAGATGCAGCTGTTGCAAATAATTGCAAAGAACAAAGTAAGAAATTATTTTAGAAAGAAGGTGTAGTTTTTAGAGTTTTGTTTAAAACTTATAATAGGTCTTAAACCTTTTGCACATTTTAGACATAATAAACACTTTTTTTTAAGAAACACGTACCATTAGGCAATAAGCTCCCACGTAAATGTAAACTATTATTTTTATAAGCAAATGATTTATGTTCTGGTTTGAAAAGGCAATATAACATAAGCGCGTACTAAATTACCCTGACAGTTTCGTTGTAAGCTACGTTTCTTATGCGTTACCTTGAAACTTAAGGCAACAAAAAGGTACTTGCTTCGATGTCAATGTAGAAAAACTTAAATTACAAGCTCTTTTTCATTAGAATCTCTTATTTATTACATGCTTGATTGAACCATCTTAACATCCTTTAAAGAGATGAAAATGGTTAAAATCCTGGAAAAGGATTATGGAGGATCTTATGGATGATTCTTTTTTAATTTTATGTACAAATTTAGGCACATGCATTATGTCATAAAGTCATTTTATCACTTATTAGATAAAGTTTTCTCTTATTTGAAAAAATTCTCCCCACAAATAATCCTTGTAAGACTATTTTGGATGATAAATACTTTTTTATGGCTGTCGCTCGATTCAAACAATCTGAAACGAAAATAATCTCAAAATCTGCTAAAATTCAGCATTCTTATGGTTTTTTTTTACATTTTTAGTTCTAAGAAGATGAGTCTTGTAATTTGGTAATCCCAAAAACTGTGTAGCGTTGCGAATTAATTATTGGATATTGGAAATCTTAATAGCATTTGAGGTATGTTACAGTTTTTCAATTTATTTTAAAACACTTTGAAAAGCCTCAATATTATTTAAATCGGTTATTTCTTTGTGTCGAAAATCTGAAATCATTGTAATATTTTGGTTTTCTGAAGTCATATTTTCGAGACAAAAAAATAACCCATTTAAATGAAACCAGAATACGTTTGTAGCCCTATTTTTTTAATTTTCAAAACTACATTTAGTTCTAATATACGGTAGGGCCCTTATGTAGATGTGCTATTTAGTAGATTTGACAGGAGCTCAACGGATATTACTTATAAGAGCTTTTAAGAGCACAGATCTTCGAATCTGTAAACTTGAAACTCTAGCCTTAAGACACATTTTTGAAGATAAATTCATCCAAATTTCGACCCTTTCTTTATTGAACAAAAAAGCTAATGATTGCAGCATTAGTGAAGCCCGCAAGTTTGTTGTATTTTTCAAACTGCTATCAGACTTCTTGTCGGAAAAATAAATTAGCTCTCACCCGACACCAAGGTTGCAACGCCTCCACGTCTACCTTCAATTTAATGGAGATATTTTCTAAGCACTTCATTTTGCTTGTAATCTGCCAGCTATTCGTTTGAGAATCTTAATTTTCTGCTTACATTTTGCCGCTGATATTTAATCTTTTAACACGGAATAAATGACCTATTGTTAAATCAAGAAAAATTCAATTTTTAAATTCAATACTTCTTTATTTCGATTAATCATAAATTACATCTCTTGGAAGGCGCGCGATATCGTTCGCTTTTCTTATCATAATTTAATCTTACACAAGGCTTAAGTTATGTGAGTACTTGAAATATGAATGGGTGGAGCTCTAAGCTTATTATTTTTCTGCGATAGAATGTCGTAGCAATAAAAGTTTGTCGTTTGTTAAAGCATTTTTCATTTTAAAATTCTTAACTGCATTCCAGGGGGATCTTTGGTATTGGTTGGACAAACAAAATATTATTGCACCAATCTTATATGGATTTGCTCTTGGGTACACGCCAATTTTTTTTTTTTTATTAACTTATTTTACATCGATCTGTTTCTGCAACTATGGCTTAATATCGATGCTCTGAGTGAGACTACCCCCAACCAAGAAATTTTGTTGTATCCCTTCCTCTCTCAAGGATGGGTAGAGCTCTTTTACGTGCACATGAGCACACGGGACCGCATCTTTTACTTCGTCTTCCGAGCGAAGGTATCACTAGAAACATTTATCCCACCAGTAAATGTTACCAGCAGACTTTTTTCATTTTTGGATCACTCCCGGGTCACTTTGGTGATACACGCCAATTAATTAAGACGACTACAAAAGGTTCTATTGTCAATACATGAATGTTGTTGTTCAATTTTAATAAACAGTTTTTATTTGCTTTGCTTAAAAATTATTAATTTCTGTTTAATCTACTGTTAAGAGCAAATTAACGATT
This sequence comes from Cartodere bifasciata, assembly GCA_963920755.1. Classification (NCBI taxonomy): domain Eukaryota; kingdom Metazoa; phylum Arthropoda; class Insecta; order Coleoptera; family Latridiidae; genus Cartodere; species Cartodere bifasciata. Next base: position 15,614,933 of record OY987194.1, on the reverse strand, counting down.
AGTTTTTATAATAGAATTGCTAATGATGTAACCAAGAGCCATGAAAATGTAATCGCTTGAAAAGGTAATGAAGTTATTATAAACTGTTTTATTTCGTACTTTAAAGGCAAAATATCTTTCCACACATTTTATACCTTTTTTAAGTTTTATAAAAGTAATACGCAAATGATTCTTACAGATATTGTAAATAAATTAATTATTACAGAACAAAACATAAACTGCAAACACACATGAAGAAGAGCCTATAATTTTTGTTAAATTCCTAATTTCATGAGGCATGTTACTGAAATCTGTATGCTTAAAAGATGACTTAAAAGATTGAATTGTACCTTCTTTTCTAAAAATAATATGGCTCGTATTTTATTTGCAACAAAGTCTCCCGTGTCTAATAAAGTAGGCTATGGTCTAATGGATTCAACATAATCGAGTCACCTATGCATTTAACATACAGTTACTTTATTCAATTAAATTGACTTTACTCTTAATAAAGTTTCAAGATGCGGCAGGAAGATTTCGTTTGAAATAAGTGGATTGGATTCGATCAGGTAATGTGTTAGAGAATGACAGGAATTCTTAAACTAGAAGGATAAAATCTAACTGTATGTATACATTGCAATATTACCGACCACCACACCGCTGCCGCAACTTTATACGCTGCCTGTCTTTTTCTCCCTTTTTATGTGATTGCACTTTGTAAATGATTTTCTATACTATCAAGAAAACAACTTTAATATTGAACTTACTGTAGGTATTTAGTTTAAAGCCTAAAGGCTTTTTGGAGCATTTCCAAAAGCAATAACGTTAATAAAGCTGAATCCACGCTGCTACCCGGTCGGCAATTACGAGTCGGGACATCACTTTTTAAACGTTGGCCGATTTTATTTTATAATTAAAAAACCTAAAATAAAATGTTTAGGTATTTAAATAATTAATCAATTTTTTTCTTTAAGAATTGTTCAGCAACTGATGAATCATAACGCGAGTAGTGTAGTCCTATCTTAATTCCTGCGTGATTCATTGTATTATCATAGGTCGGATTTTCCATTAGCTAAAAAGGGCTATTGGTGAACCAAAAGGCAGACACAAAATTCAGAGTAAGCTAAAGTAGGTGTTAAAAGTGTACAAGCCTCGGAGCGCTTACTCCAACATATATATCGTGCGATCCACAAAATTTGACGTCGACTCTTGCCATGTATTTGATTTTTTTCATTGTTAAAACATTGTCGATTGTCATATTTTTGACGTTCCACAGCCAGAGTCGACGTCAAATTTTGTGGATCGCACGTTATTATTAATTAGGGACTAAATATTTTGGTGCTAAAATCTACAATTAAATATATCCAAGTTATGCTGCATACCCCGTAAAAATTAAAAAAAAAAACTTTTTAAATGCTCAAAGTAAAGCAAGGCAGAATCTAAATTCATTAATTTTTATTGACTAAGTACCATGAAGAATACCATAGATTTAAAAATGACACCGTAAATTAACCTTTTACGAGATGATTTTCTTTTTAACGCTAATTAAAATTGAAATTAATTAAACCCATCAAAGAAAATGAAGAATAATTTACTAAAGTCAATTACTGTTTAGCATGGCTATATGAAGGGTTTTAAGTGACTGCGACTTTTTCAGAAGGTAACTTGAAATTAGGTACTTTATTTTCTTGGCGCTTCAAATTTACCTAATCATTGTGCATTTGCATCTCAAGGATACTTCATGCTTGCCAGTTGCGATGTCATTAAGTTTATCAGGACAGTTAGTTAACTTCGCTTATTTTATGTTTCCGGAAAAATCATGGTTCTTTTCTATAAAATAGTAAGTATTAACATTTTTTGTTCGTTTTATTTGCGTTTTAGGAAATGGAATAACAGATAGAAATTAAGTTTCCAGAATTTCACCTTTACTTCTGTTAGATTTTTTTAACAACAATGTATTATGTTGAAAAAAATATTATAAGTCTCTCCTAGATACTTCTTTAGGTTGTTTGGTTAGAAAGAGACCTGTAAAAAACTGGATTCTGACGTAATAAGAAAATGGTGACCTGCAATACCAACAAATTATTAAATTTTATGACCTCTCCTGTGGCAAATGGTTAAAGCATGTAGCTAAAATAAATTTTACTTTAATGTGACTTTTTGGCTCTTTTATTAAAGTGCCACATTTTAAGTCATAAAAAATGTATCGACGTTGAAGCCAAATAGGTCCTTAGTGGCTCATTAACTTCTTATTGGTGGGCTTACTTACTATCAACGGTATTGTTACTTATTTTGCTATAATTGGTAAAATTGCCTAACAGAGGTAGATTCATTTTGTTTTTAGAGTTTAAAAAAATAATCTAATTATGTTCTATCTGAAATTTTATAAAATAAAAAGTATTGCGGAGAAATAAACACTAACAAAACAATTTTGTAATTGCTCAACTTGAACAACCAAATATCATGTTCCTCTTTGGTCAAGACGCACGGTTCTACGATTTAAGCGTCTCTTTCCGCATTATTGTAATATGCTTTCGCAAGTCCATTGTTTGCATTTTCTTTGGTAATTCTAAGTCTTTGTGCCATTAATTTATTATAGAAAACGTGCAATTAGAAACTAATTTATTAAAGGATGTTCACAAGAAGGCTGGCTTTGGTATAAGTAATAGTTGGTATTCCTCTTTTACTAAACAAGTTTATTTATTGTTATTGCAATATGTATTTAATAATGAACTAGTTCTTGATTACATTCATTGGTGAAAATTTAACTTTCCCATAGTTGCTTTCTGTTATAGGCTGGCAATAAAAAAAGGTCTGCTGCTTGCTGAGATAATGATTTATTGCCTTGCAGGTAAATTAAATGGAATTTGTGTTTTTAGTTATCAATAATTGGTTTAATTGATAAATTATGTTCTAGAAGGTAGTAGATTATTAAGAAATTTAATTCTTAAAATCTTCAATAATAATGCAATGTTTGGCTGAAGGACCTCGGTCAATGGCCTTTGAGTTTGACGCAATAAAGATATTTTTTATTTATTTTTATTATTGCCATGTGTTCCAATTGTACTGACCGATAAACTAAAATAGAAGAAAAGTAGAAAAAGAATTTTAATAATCTTATTCTTATTTACGAAATGTCCCAATTCGATTTAATTGTGGGACATTTTCCATCTCGTGAGTGACAACAATCTTAAATTTTGTAAATGAAGCTAAAAAGACACCTTACTGAAAAATTATTTAATTTATTATAAAACCATTGTATTTAGACGTTTTAAAAAAAAGTATCGTTTACTACACGGAGTTAAAGTCTGCCTCGTCACACAAAGCATCTTTATCTCCTTGTACTGAGATCTACTATTAAAGCTTGAATTATAGATGAATTAACTTAACTTCACTTATAATTAACGTATCGCGACTGAAATAAATTATACGAAAGATGAAATCGCATTTACACATCCAATTAACTTAACTTGACGTTTACTTAAGGCTCTATTTCTTAATTTTGGTTAATTTCAGCTAATTCATTGTAAAGTAAGCTTCACAGAGCCATCTACCGGCTACTAGACCAAATTTTTAAAATTACAAAGATAATCGAAGAATTTCAGATGAATTTCTGTATATTTACAGAAATAAGACGATTCTAACATTTACCGATAGATGGCGTTTACTAAATTAGCTTGTGGTTAACTAACGTGTAAATTTATACTATAAATGCCTTAATTTAGTTGCGTCAAGTTAAGTGGAGTAAAGTAGCTTTGAGTGGCGTTGAGTTAATTTAATTTAACTCTAAATCACACTTAAACGTTTATAATTAATTATTGCATAGAAGCTACTGCCCCTCGAAATAAAAATAAAACTGAAAAATTTTAAAAACCTTGCAGTTTTTGAGTTATGGGAAATGGCACATAATTGTTAAAATACCCTGTACGTATACAATGCTAACAATGTTCCAAGTAAAGTCAGTAAATAATTTGGATGGTAGTGATTAAACCTGCAAGGTAACGTACAATATATTAAACTACAAAGCCCAGTTTCAGTTTAATTGGGGCAGTATTAGGCAACAATCCTTAGGTATCTGTTATTAGGGATTTACGTATCATTCTCAATAAGCTCCTTTCCAATAACATTCAATTAGTTATTAAACATTATTTATGTATCAGTTATAACTAAGCAAAGGGTTCGATTGGAGACCCATTTGTCAAACGATTAATGAGTTTATTAAAAAATTAACCTTTTTGAGAAATTTTTGTTAACAAGAACCAGCACGTCATCATAAGAAATATAATTTTATTTCTGTATTTTAACAAGGGGAAATTTGTTTTATTATGAGTTTTAGAAACCTATTTTTCTTTTTCATCCCTTTTAAAAATTACTTATTTTTCTTTCTTTTATTATACGAAAATATATTGCTAATTCGAATTTTATGTTATCACTGGTTTTGTAATTGTTGGAAAAATATAATAAAATAAAAATTTCCCGAAAAATAGAGGCTACTAGGTATACATGTATTTTATGCTTCTCTTTGTGTGAGTAGAAAAGGGGACAGATAATAATTACCAAATTTCGTACTAAAAACACAAAAAAAACACTTAATGCGCCTGGTAAAAATATTATGTTATACTTTTTTTAAGTGCTACTTAGTACATTGAACATCTAAATATTTAACATTTTAACTTCGGCTTTTATAAGTCTGTGGCCGAAAGGAAAAAGGGTTTACGTATAAAATCAAATAACATATTTGTTTTACCACTAAAGTTTCAATTGTTTGTAGGTGCTGTATAAAATAGGTATTATAAACAGTAGTTAAAATCTATAATTTCTATTAGTTTACGGTCGATGCCGGGACTAATATAATAATAGGTTTATATTCACTAACGGATGCATTTAAATGCACTTACTTAAAGAGTATAAAATAGATGCATTAATGTCTGTCTCATGAAGTGTTTAATTGATATCTGGCAAAGAAACAGTTGCTGCTCCGATTACTTGTTGGATAATACATAAATCAGATTTTATTAATGTTTTGATAATTATTAGCATGTTATAGCTTCCCTAATAAATATAAATAATATTTTAATGAGACGTAGGTGTTAACTGTTTCTTGAGTCGTAAAAGTTATAACTGGTTATTAATTATTCTTTTTTTTATTTCAGGTAAGGACAGTCTTAAAACATTACTCTCCGTAAGTAGCTTTGCTTTAGTTTTCCATTAAGAGAAAGAAACTATCATTAAAAAAAATATATGATAACAACTATAAAACACGCTGCATTTGTGTGTCTTTAATGAAACAACATAGATAAAAGCGTATTACAATTTAACAGTGTGCTTGCCCGGCGCATTCGCCATTTTATTAAATACACCAAAAACATGTTTCACATTAATATTCATTGCATGCAACATTTTATTATACTTTGGTTTCCAAAAACTTTAAGGTAAGGTGTGATTAACTAGATATCACGTTACCTTTTCAACAGGATTTAATTTAAAACTTTAACTTATACAATTCGTCTAATACACTTCATTCTCGACGAATTTAATACAAACTTTGCTTCGAAAAGAGAAGTGCTAAGCTAACTAATATTAGGTTATATTTTCTTGTCATATTGTTTCAGAACTCGTAAGTAGGGAACATAAATTACGTCAGGAAGCCTTTTATTTAACTTTTGATAAGTGTTTTCAATTATGTATCTGAACCTCTAATGTCTGTTATTTCTTTTTCTTTGAAATTGTATTCTTTTCTTAGAAATGGAAAATAAATAAACTTTATAAGCTTTAATCATAAAATATTGCCAACGAAATCTTTTAAACCAACACCACAAAATTGTTACAATGGGTGTCAGGTGTGCGATGAAATTTACTTTTAAATAATTTTTAATTATTTGTTAGGTTTAATTTTAGTAACTAGGATTATAATACAAAGTGAAATTCTTTAAACCGAATGACCAATATGCTGAATGTCAAGTTTCCAAGAAAATAAAGAAAACGTTCTGAACATATGCTTCTGAAACAAACTTTACATAGGAGCTTTTTTCAGCTTAAACTTTATAATTTACAACTAATTAAACTGAAACAAAATCCTTTAAGAGGTTTTTTGACAATGTAATCTTTTTTTAATTTTTTACTTGGAGGAAGGTATTAAGGAACATCAATTAAACGTTGTTTCCAAAGTTAAGGTTTCTAAATTCAATTAATAAAACAGCCTTGAAATTGTTATTTAAAAATAAAAAGCATTGTTATTTAATGAAGCTTTAAAACAATTTGGGTTGCTTATTTTAATAGTATTATTTTACTAACTTACAACCTATCATCTGTTACTTATTTTTATTACATCTCTGAAGAGTTTAATTATGATTGGTGGTTTTCAAGAAATACACGAATTAACTCCAAAAACTTTAAATTGGATATCAACTCTGAAATAGCTGTAACTTTTCAGTTTTGATTTATTGTACTATTATAACTTTAACTTATACTGGTACGCCATGATTTTTCTAGGGCCGCGAAGTAAATGCTTTATAAATTTTAAAATTACACGTCGGTTCTTAGTAACGCGTGATTTCCAGTATAATCGGAAACTTGCCTTATAGTACAGTCAATCCGTATGTGGACATCGACAAAATTCCTGGTAGGGGCGCCTTTTTTATATGTGGTAACTGGATGTCCAAAGAGTAAAACCCCAAATTGGCGTATATCTACCTATTGCAGAAATGAAGTTGTGGCCCCCCAAAGGGCCCCCTTTAATTCATTATGGTGAAATTGCACAAAATTTTGGAAATAAATGTCAAATAAGGTTTTAAAAAAATTTGTAAAAAAAAAATCTCTAAAAAAATTCTTTCACCCCCTAAATAGCCCCCAAAGAGAAATAACCAATCACGTTGAATTTAAACCAAATTTTGCAGATAGATGTAAAATGAGATGCTAAAAAATATTTATTAATAACTTTTTTTGAAAAAAAAATTCTATGTCCAAGGGGGGCTTAGAATAGAAGTCCCCTTCGTTTATGGGGCAAAGGAATTATTTTTTGAAAAAAAGTTATAAGGAAATATTTTTAAGCATCTTATTATGCATCTATCTGCAAAATGTGGTGTAAATCCAACGTGATTGGTTATTACTCTTTGGGGGCTATTTAGGGGTGAAGGAATTTTTTTAGAAATTTTTTTTTTATAAAAATTTATTTTAAAGCTCATTTGACATCTATTTTCAAAATTTGGTGCAGTTCCACCGTGATGAATCAAAAGGGGCCCTTTGGGCATAACTCCGCTTCTGCAATAGCTAGATATACGCCAGTTTGGGGTTTTACTCTTTGGACATCCAGTTACATCATATGAAAAAGGCGGCCCTACCAGGAATTTTGTCGATGTACCCCCATTATTTAGGACAGATTGACTGTAGTATTAGGTCGTAGAAGAAGGCAGCAACGGAATATCATACGATTACCTATAAAATAATTGTAGGGGGTAAAATTACTTTTTTTTTTTGAAAACGTTTAAAAAGAAGTTTGCAGAAAAATGAGGAATATTCTTAAAGTTTATCTTTATATAGATAAAGGATAGATGGATATTTGATGATTTCTGTGGCGAATGTTTAATATAAAACAAAGATTCTCTCCAAACCACAGTTTTATCTTCTGCTGAAGATGACAGCTTAGCTGTCGAAATACGTATTCAGATTTTTCTAAATAAAGTGTGGTTTGGAGAGAATCTTTGTTTTATATTAGATAAAGAATAGTTTTTAATTAAGTAATATGTTAAATTGATTTTATATACCTAAAGCATATTAGTCCGAGAAAATCTTACAAAAAATCCCTATTTTTCAGAAATTTGTGGGGCAGCACAATTTTTGTGAAAAAGTGTAGTATTTAATACCTAGAAACATAATTAGCATGTGCGCACTCATGCGCATATTAGCGTTTTGTGCTAGAGCCTCCCAAAGAGCCCCCTTTCATTCGTAATACTAGATCATGGTGGATCTGCACCAAATTTTGCAAATAGACACCAAATAAGGTGTTATAGTGATATTCATAAAAAAAATGATTCCAAAAAATTCCTTCACCGCCTAAATGGCCCCAAAATGAGTAATATTTACCACGTTCAATTTACACCAAATTTTACAAACAGATGCAAAATTAGGTTCTAAAAAGTAAAAACCCTTTTTAAAAAATAAAAATATTTGCCCCCTTCTGGGGGCTCTTTCTCATGGGGGGTGAAGAAAATTTTTTACCGATTTTTTTTTTTTTAAATGGTAGGTTCTTTAGAACCTTATTATGAACCTATTTTCAAAATTTGTTGTAAATCCAACGTGATAAATATTACTCATTTGGGGGGGGTGAAGAAATTTTTTTGCGAAAAAAATGTTTACAAAAATCATTTTAGAACCTTGTTTAGTGTTTATTTTAAAAATTTGGTCTAAATCCTCTATGATCTAGTATTACCAATTAAAGGGGGCTCTAGCACAAAATGCTAATATGCGCATGAGTGCGCACATGCTAATTATGTTTCTAGATATCAAATACTACAATTTCCCATAAAAATTGTGCTGCCCGGAAAATTTCTTGACCTAATGTAAGATTTTCTCGGACTATACATATGCATTATTAGCAAAATACCAATGTATAAGTTTTCTAATTAATTAATCAAAATTTATTGTAAATGTTTTTGAGCTTAAAACAGAAATGAACTGGCATTAATTCTAATAAAGCAATATTGCTTTAATAAAGCTTATTGTTTTAAATTTTGTTCATTTCCATTAAAAATGTATTCTGCATATTTTTTTACTTACTTATGTTGTTTAAAATTATGGCTTTGTTTTACCGGTATTGTATTCAAGTTTTTTTTTATTGTTTAATGTATTTTTACAAAAGAACCATTGTGCATAAAAATGCATTTCCTTTTAAATATAATTTATTCAGTTTCCTATTAAATAAATTATTAACCTAATTGAATATAAACTTCCACAGAAATCCATTATCGCTATTGCTCCTGCTCGAATGTTCAAGTCAATCAACTAAAGCGCTATTCGGAAATGTGAAATTAATTTTTAAACCATATTCCGGAAACCTCTACGTTTGGTCATATACAGGGTGTTTCCGAAAGTCGTTTCAATAATTTAACCCGAGATTCCTTATCCAAAAATAGTTTGATTAAGCCCCATTTACCTGTATCCAAAAGTGCACCGTTTTCGAGATACCGAGTGTTTTCCAAAACCAAAATTGTTGTTTTTTTTTTCATTACTATTAAATGAAACAACATAGAAAAACAAAATTTGGTATAATTGTCTTAATATAAAACAAAGATTCTCTCCAAACCACACTTTATTTAGAAAAATCTGAATACGTATTTCGACAGCTAAGCTGTCATCTTCAGCAGAAGATAGAAATATAATTGTCTTATTTTTTATGATCGACACAATGGTCGTAAAGAGAAACCCATAAATTTATTACATAACCTCAAAATGGGACACCTGCGCCCCCTCTTAGGGCATAACTTATTCTGTATTTGAATTTTCAAAAAATAAATTATTTTATCGGTAAGATACGTTTAATACGAAGAAAAAATTATACCACATTTTTTTTGAAAAAACCAACCCATTTTCAAAATTATTCCCATTTCATAATTTCATGTTGCATTCTACTTTTTGAAATATTTTTGCAATTTTTTTTTCTGGAAAACATAAAACTATTATAAACTAGCGTAAACAAAAAAAAACTAGAATTGGCCCACAATGGGACACTGGGCCCCCTTTTTGGGGCAGCTGACCCCTTTTTGGGGCTCACATATCTTTTTATTTTGTAAAGAAAAGAATACTAGGCGTTTGAAGATTTTATTACAGAAAAAGTATATCATTGTCGTCATTTACAGTCCGGTGCCCCAAAAGGGGGCCCAGTGGCCTTTTGTGGGGCAAATTTAAATATATTTTTTGTTTACGCTAGTTTATAATAGTTTTAAGTTTTCATGAAAAAAAAATTGCAATAATATTTCAAAAAGCCCCAAAAAGGTGGGCCCAGTGTCCTATTGTAGGGCCAATTCTAGTTTTTTTTGTTTACGCTAGTTTATAATAGTTTTATGTTTTCCAGAAAAAAAAATTGCAAAAATATTGCAAAAAGTAGAATGCAACATGAAATTATGAAATGTGAATAATTTTGAAAACGGGTTGACTTAAAAAAAAAAATGTGGTATAATTTTTTCTTCGCATTAAACGTATCTTACCGATAAAATAATAAATTTTTTGAAAATTTAAATACAAAAAAAGTTATTCCCCAAGAGGGGGCGCAGGAGGTTATGGAATAAATCTATGGATTTCTCTTTACGACCATTGTGTCGATCATAAAAAGTAAGACAATTATACTAAATTTTGTTTTTCTATGTTGTTTCATTTAATAGTAATTAAAAAAAACATAAAAATTTTGGTTTTGGAAAACAGCCTGTATCTCGAAAACGGTGCACTTTTGGATAGAGGTAAATGGGGCTTAATCGAACTATTTTTGGGTAAGGAATCTCGGGTAAAATTATTGAAACGACTTTCGGAAACATCCTGTATACCAATTATTCGGTTCCTGGAAATTTTTCATTAAATTCTGTAAATAAAGAATATATCAAGTAGTTTATAAAATGTACTTCACAGAATGACCAGGATTCCACCTAAATGGTTTCACTATTGCTGAAACCAATATATTTTCTTTATAAGGATACTGTTAGATCTACTCTAAAAGTAAGGTTTTTTCTTATCCAAGCAGCAGGCTATTGCGGCAATTCACATTCGCTACAGTAAATCTTACCTTAAGAAAAGTCATTTCAGGGTTTTTTCAAACGATAAGTTATATTTATTTCCTTTATTGCGAGGTTTATTGTACGTACTCGTATAAAATGGCGAATGCGCCGGGAGAATTCGCTTTGGTCAGCAAAATAACCATTTCATTATTCTGTGCACTGTGTATAATAAAATTACATTTTCCACGTGGTGTAAAATGATTAAGTATTAGTATTTATCAGTAGGTTTGTAACTTTGTGTTGTGCAGATTTGTAAATTCTATCGAATATCGAATTAAACATTGTGTAACGATGCGATCCACAAAATTTTACCTCGACTCTTGCCATGAAAACAAAACAAAAATCAAACTTAGGTCTTTGATAGTTTGTTTGAATATCAAAAAAAAATGACAACATTAAAAAGGGTATAAGTAATAACTATCAAAGACCTACGGAAGGGGGTTTTTCTTTTTTATGGCAAGAGTCGAGGTGAAATTTTGTAGATCGCACGTTATTTTTGTTTGTACCTATACAGGGTGTCCAATAAGTGGCTCATAAACGCGATGGTACGTTGTTGGAACATGCCTAGGGTGCCCCATAAAAAGTTTATCTCATATACCCTTGGAGACATGAGGCCCAAAGTGCGAAACTTTAAAAGTTTATCTTGCAAATAACAGCACATATTAACGATGGCTAAATACAAAGGCACAATACAGGGTGTCCCAAAATTGGCGCACCACCTGTATGGTACGTTGTTGGGGCATGCCCAGGGATCCCCAGAAAATTGTCAAAAAAAATCCATCTCATACACCCTCGAAGATATGAAGCCCCAAAGTGCAAAACTTTAAACGCATATACCTTAAAAACAACAGCACGTATTAACGAAAAATATGGTTTAATACAAAGCTGCAGTCTATCTTAAAACATTTCACCAATTTTTCTTCTTTTAAATGGTCAATAACATTTTTATAATCAATTTAATTTTACAAAATTTTCTTGAAATAAGCTGACAACAATGTCAATAAAATTTTAGGCAAAAGTGTATAATTAAGACTCATAGATGGGATATTTAGATTTATTTACCTAGACTGTGTAGTATTTTTCTAGACTGTGTTGCCAAATTTATGCAACTTTGTTCGCATTTTCCTCAATGAATATAACAGATGGATTTTTTTTAACAATTTTCCTGGAATCCCCAGGCATGCCCTAACAGCGTACCATACAGGTGGTGCGCCAATTCTGGGACACCCTGTATATATCTAAAATTATTTTACCATTTGTTTATCTTCTAAAAGGTCAAATTACATTTTTATAATCAATTTTATTTTACAAAAATTTTATGAAATGAAGCTGACAACAATGTCAATATGATCTAATGCGAAAATGTATGCTAAAGAATCTAGTTGTGTTTTTAAGATGTATCTTACAAACCGTGTTGCCGAACTTATGCAACTTTGATCATATTTTTCTCGATGAATGCGTAGATGGATTTTTTGACAATTATTTAGGGATTTCTGAGAATACTCCATCAAAAGCTAACCATCGTGTTTATGTATGACTTAAATTTAAAAAAACTTACTTGTGTTTTAAAACATAGTCAGGTGCTATTATACATACCTATTCTCATCAAAATATAATACCTTACCTTGGAACACAACCATGTTGATTTATGCTTGTAATAAAACTGTAAATTGCCTAAAGAGTAATTGGGTACAAGAATAAACATTTATTTTCAATAACGTCATGTCTAAGGTTCTTTAATCGAAAAATGTTTCTTCTTGCATCGTTACTGACTACTTACTAACTAGCTAATAAAGGTGGTTTAATAGCCATTGAAAACTAATGAATTATTATTAAGAAGTTACCGGATAGCAGAAGCTTGCTTTTAGCTAATACTCCCTGTTCACGTTAATGGTTTAATTAAGGCTACGGAGTCCCTTGGATCCACTTTGTGCTGCTTTTCGCAAAGTTACATTAGCCAAGATAATGCAACCTTTATTTTATAACAGCCTGCCATTTGTATTTGAGCTCGTTTAGACGAAAAAGCACATTCGCATCTTGAAGCGTCGCCGCCGCCGGTACAAGTCGAAGTTGTAGCGTGGAAAACCTGACAACGCAACATTTTGCTTATTGATATATTCCCGGAAGCAATTTGCTAACGCATAAAAATGACTTTTATTGGGGCAATTTGCAACATCGTGATATGTATAGCGTCGCAAAAGTATACATACTTTAAATTTTGTTTTCGTTGTATTGGATTGAACTCCTTCAATTGCCTTTTAAGTTACGATAATCTCTAAACTAACAGATCATTTAAAATTTTTATACAATAATGTTTGTAACCCTATGTTCAAGTAGCCAGGCTACTCCAAAGCCTAAGGCTGTCCGGATTAAGAACAAGGGGGACCTATAGCTTAACGTGGGTTCCGAACCACGAGGTTGCGAGCCTTTCGACTAGTACTTGGGTGGTCACCCATCCAAGTACTAACCTAGCCAGACTTTGCTTGACTTCAGTGATCGTGTGATCACTGTCTAAGCTGCCTGGTCGCTCGCTCCCTAAACAATGCAAAAATAGATTTTCAATAAAGGCATTTTTATTGTATAAACTTCTTATTTTTCTTTTAAAATAGAGACACTAAAAAAGCCTCATTATTTAATTTTTACCTATAATAAAAGTTTTTTGTCCGTGAAATATAAACAAAGACTTCTTTTGTATACTTAGTTCCTAATGAGAACTTTTTTATTTATTCAAGCTTTTCATTTCCTTCAGTAAAGAAATAAAAAGATAGAAGAGCTCTGGATTAAATAATAACTCGGGTTAAACAAAATAAAAGCCTGAAACACTAGAGTCAATATCGAGAAATGCTTGGTCAAATAAAAAATTGTTGTGCTAAAAATTCGCTTTGGTAAATTTTTTATTCAATGGTATATAATGTAATTAGGAGCATTAGGGCAACCACCATATGGCAATAAGTGAAGCGCAAGTCGTCTCGTTGAAAACCGCCGATGTTGCCACACTTAATTTGTTTTCACTTTTCTTTTTTGCCCTGTAGTTCAGGCAGATAAGTAAAGTAAGTAAGTAAATAGTTTATTAACAATAAAAAGAATAATATATACAATACATTAATATAATATTAATAAACTTGCCCACACGAGAAGCGCTAGAAATAAGGTAAAAACTGTTTTACATTAAAATGTTTTTTAAAAGGCCATCGACTTTGAGTCCTTTAGCTATTTTGAAAGTCAAATTTAATTTTAGGAATGCTCGATTTACATCATGAAAAACAAAGTGGGTTGTTACAAATGCAAATCTTTGTGAACAAATTTTAAGATGATCTCTTTAAAATTAAACAGCCGTATTCAGGTGTCCGAAAATTGGCGTACCATTGCGTTTAATTTTTGGACAACCTCTAGATAAATATTATACTTTTTTGCAAATAAATAAATGTACTAATTTAACCTTTTGAAAATAAACCTTCTACTTTCCTACTTAGTTTTGAAATTAAATACCTACTTTTGTTCTTGTACAAATTCATTTAGCATAGAGTTTTTACTGACAATGCAAAACTTTTTATGCATAATAAGTATTGTAATTGGATAATTTGAGGGTTTTATGCTAAATAATAGACAAAAAAATATGGAAATTCTCGTGGAAATCGTCATTGTAGAATAGAAAAGTAAATACATGCATCCGCCCCCGTTAAACTGTTAAGTATGATTTATAGTTAAATTAAATTAACTAAGCGCCACTTGACTTCACTTAAATTAACGCGACCAAATTACTGCATTTATGGATTGCTTTATTTCGCTAATTTAAAGCAGTAAACGATAATCTATTGGTTATCGTATTATTTTACCGATTTATATGTCTATTCTACGGTTTTCTTTCTAATTTTAAGATCTAGTACACGATATACAGGGTGTCCAAAAAATGGCGCATAAACGCGATGGTACGCTCTTGGGGCATTCTCAGGGATCCCTAGAAAATTGTCAAAAAAAATCCAACTGTTATATTTATCGAGAAAAATGCATGCAAAAGTTGCATAAATTCGACAACACAGTCTAAGAAAATACATCTAAAAATCCCATCTATGAGTCTTGATTATACACTTTTTTGGACTTTAGACTATAGACACTGTAATAATAGACTAGCCAGTTTGATCTTATTCTATGAATATCATCAAAATCATAGAAATTCCGCCCGTTCCATAGGGGGTCCAAAACGCCATTTGATTTTTTATTTGTGATCATACATAGATTTTTTATGTAGCAAGTAAGCATGCTTTAAATTTTTATGCTTTTGTAGCACTTTACTTTCTTAATAATAACTAGATATAAGTGTCTGGCCACACGATGCGTTTTTGCTGTCCGGTTGAACTGCAACAATTTTTTTTAAATAGATTTGAATAGCGATTCGCAACTGCATCAGTGTTGACGACCCCAGTTAATACAATGAGTTCCTAAACCGGATGCGGCGAAAACGCGTAGTGTGGCCCTTCACAAAAAAAAATAATAAATCAATCATACGATTTAAACATTATTTTATTTACAGAGTATAGTGTAACAATCGTGTGTTTGTTTTTTTAAAGATTGTAAATACTTTTTTTTCCAAATTATTATTTGCTTAGTTAGAGTCCTGATTTCTTCTTTTTCATCATTTAATGAGGTGACCAAAGTATAATGGGGAGTGTTACTCGTATTGGATGAATTTAAATTAATTGTTGGCACAGCAGTTTTTTTCAATTTTTTTGAATCTTTTTTTTGCATTTCCTTTTTAAAGTGAATCTAAAACAGACATTTTTTATATCCAAAATAATTTACAACTTGCAAAAGAACCATGTAAAATAAACTTTATTGTTTATATCATAACGTACGTTACAAAGATATAAAAAAAACATAGAAAACACATTAAATAAATAAGTAAATAAACAAATAAATTACTATAAAACAAAGATTCTCTCCAAACCACACTTTATTTAGAAAAATCTGAATACGTATAATTAAAGTGTGGTTTGGAGAGAATCTTTGTTTTATATTAAACATTCGCCACAGAAATCATCAAATATCCAAATAAATTACTAAATAAAAAATATAAACAAAATCTATAAAATAAATATATACAAGAATTTGTTTAATAAAAACTTACGTAATTATATATTACGCCTTTTTGGTACAAATTTTAAGACAAAATACAAACATAAATAATATATAAAAATAAAATAAAATAAATTAATTAGAAATACATAACAAAACTTATATAGTAAAAAAATAAAAAGAAATAGTTTATTTAAAAAATTACTTTTTCGCACGCATTTTAGTACTCATAAGTGCCTATTCTGTATGACAATAGTTAAATTTTAACCAAATGTTAATTTTTTAAATGGAAATTACTTACTTACACAGTGTAATAAAAGTTAAATAAAGCACCTACCTCGCATATTCTTAGGTCCTTAAACATTCCAGTTCTGTTGATATTCCTAAGCCACATCTGCCTCCTATCTGCTCTTTTGGGAACACAAAACAATTTTGTGCCCCGTTTCGCAGAATTCTTGCAGCCCCTAACACCGCAATGAACCATACTAAAACAATAATCATTCATGTACAACGAGTAGGTAAATAGTTAAAGTATTATTAATTTTTATAATTAAGAGCCTGAAAATTATATAATATAATTTAAAAAACACAATACTTACGTTGTAAAACACTAAAATTAATAATAGATGACACTGACTTATTTAATTAAACTGATTTGTCAAATTAAAAAAAAATGATGTCATTATGTCTATCCAGACACCCATGCAAAAAACGGGCGGCCAATCAGAAGCGGTAGCGAATTGTCCAGTCTATTATTACAGTGTCTATACTTTAGACTACACTTTAGCATTAGATTTTATTGACGTGGTTGTCAGCTTCATTTTATGAAAATTTTGTAAAATTAAATTGATTATAAAAATGTAATTCGACCATTTAAAAAATAAACAAATGGTGAAATGGATTAAGATAGACTGTAGCTTTATATTAACCCAACTTTTTAGTTAATATGTGCTGTTATATTCAAGATATAAGCGTTTAAAGTTTCGCACTTTGGGGCCTCATATCTCCGAGGGTATATAAGATAAATTTTTTTCAACCATTTTCTGGGGCTCCCTAGCCATGCCCCAAGATCGTACCATCGCGTTTATGCGCCATTTTTTGGACACCCTGTATAGCTCTAGTGAAAGTTAGAATAGAAACTAGAATGGGTAGAAGTTACTCTTCGCAGATGAGTAGCTTGAGCAGAATTCGAAATCGGTAGAAGTATGATTTTATATTTTTTAAGTCAAAGCTAAATCAATATTTTATATAATTGCTACACATTCTATAGTATACTCTTCGCAAGAATACTATTATGAAATAATAGTTTCTTTTAAGTCAAACAAATTAAAAAAAAGCTGCGAAGAGTGCAAACTATAAACAGAAAACACGAAGAATTTCGTCAACGAAGAAGATAAACGTCAGTTCTGACGTCTATCATATTTGAGGTTATTGTTCTGACAGCTGCCTTTGTTTCTTTGTTTGGCATGGCTTTCTTGACCGACGCGTGATGCGATTTGGACTTAGAAGTTTTTTGCTACTGAAATTTTTTAGTTTTTGTTTTTTTAACCTTACTGGCTAACTTTACAAAAAATAAACCAACATTTTTAATAAAAAATTAAATTTTTATTAATTTTGTAAAAAATATTTTTTTTTGTAGATTGAATAATAACGGAAATAGGAGGTTTTATTGTCACAGGGGGTAATTGGGGGGCCGGACAAAAAAACTAAGGAATACTTTTTTGTGAAGAATTAAATTGTCTCTATTTTATGTCGAATAATTTTTTTTGTAAATTTAATAATAGTCGAGTTACGATTTTTTTTCATTTGGGGGGCTGAATAGGGGGCTTTGCAGTACTCGGATTCTCGTCAAAAACAATAGGGTTCTTCCTCTTATAGGGTTCGATTTTTCCTTAAAATTTGAATTTGATTGGAATTTTGGTTCTTAAGATAGCGTGTTTACAAAAAACGTGACATCCCACAGACCGACCTACCGACCGACCGACCGACCGACCGACCGACCGACCGACCGACCGACCGACCGACGGACGGATTTTTTCAAAGTTGTTCAAAATTCGATGAAAAACACGAATCTGCAAGAATTTTTGCTCTAGGATGAAAATTGACAATTTTAGGATTTTCGTATCGATTGCAATATACTCTTCGGACCTAGTCTTGCGAAGAGTATAATAATAGGTCGTTATTATTTAACAGTAGAAATTAAGCTTATGCTTTTCTGCAGCACCTATTGGTGGCAATAATATACTCAAGTTTCTCCCGTTAAAAAATCCATTTTATCTAAATTGGCGCTACTTTACACTCAGGTACTTCCGTTTTTCTTTCGTGAGCAACAGTAAAAACAATCGGGAAATTGTTGGCGGAGTGGCAATATCGGAGGTAGGACGGCGAACTCTCCTAACTTGACGCGGCGCTCACCGGCGCTTGCGAGTCATAGAACAGTGTTAGTCGACGCGTCGCTGCGTCTCACAGTGTAGCAATGACACATGCTTATTACCAACAATTAGCAACAGAGACGCTTCGCCGGCACAAGCACGGTGACAGTCTCGCTTCGAGCGCTCATCAGTCACTGACCGAGACCCTCTGTGACGATGATCGTATATATTTATTCTTTGTTATTACGATAACTTGTAAATAAACAAAATTATAATACTTGTTACACCCTTAATCATTAAAACTAACCAAACTGTGTTATTCAACTGTTGACATTTTAAAAGTTTTGTGATTTGTTACCAAACAATAACATATCAGTCATTGTTGTGCTTTGTTTCAAATTTTATTAATCGTTGTTATCATAAAATTAAATTATTTAAATAAATCTTACTAAATAAAAATAGTGCGCTTATAAAATTTATTATCCAGTTGTGTTTTTAAATTTTAAAACTTGTGAATTCCCTAATTATTGTAGATTATAGAATACAAAGCACCATTCTAAATAACGTAGTTTTACCACACGTATTGTGTAGCATACGTGAAGCTTCAGGTAGATTTTCTTAAACGTAATTACTGTAATTTTCCAAATTCTTACTCCAAGGGAACGAATTTTAAAGGTAAACATTATAAATTAGCATTTAGTTGGCCAATTTTTTTAACATTTACATTAGGTAAAAATTTATTTTTAAAATTTGCTTTAGAAAAAAATATTTACGATTTCACACCTAATTTAAGTAATTAGAACATACAAATTATTTTAATTGCAATTAGTGGCGTCGTACTACTGTAATGCACTCAATTCCAAAACATCTCAAAATTTTAAACATCATGTTGTTTATCATCTTCTTGTGAAATTGGCATTAAATAAAGAGATTTTGCTTCATTTTAGTGGCAGTAAATCTTTGTTGTCCTATTTTAAAGGTTATATGACCCAACATAATTGTATGCCAAATAACTAGAGAAATAGATCAGTTGAAGCAAAGTTTCATTATATTTATAAATTTCAAAAAAATGAATGGTTAAAACGATTTGATTTGGTAACAAGTAGAAAAATTTATTAAATAAATTGCTGTTATTTGCAAATATTTAAATCCATTTTTGAAGAGAAAATAAGTATACTCTTTTATAATAAGCATGTCAATGCTTGTAGAATAATTTAATTTAGAACAAAAAAAGAAAAATCATTCCGTCCAAATAGGGGTCGTAAGATACTGCAAAAAAGACGTTTTTTCTTCTATAACTTTACCAATCTCCGAACTCTAATCGATTTTTTTCCCGACAAATCATAATAAAAGGCGTTAAGGGACATTCTGTCCAATACAATAATTAGTTAATCAATTTGTATTTGTATTAATTCCAAAACTATTGCCATCACAACTGATAAGAGTGTTTTAAATCAGTGCTAAAAAGTGAGCAAATGTGGCAACAATCGGACACTTAGCATTTGTATGCCCAAATCTTTTGGAAATATGTCACAAACGCATTTTTTTCTAATGCCCAAAGTTTCGAGTATCTTTATTATCAAACTCGACGGTCGTCCAGACTCACTGCTTGAATATTTTTGGTGGCAAATGACAGTAATGAGTATGTGCAATCAACTTTTGCCTTGATTTTAATTTTTAAAGACAATTTACCATTACATGCCAGTTTTAAAAATGCAGAAACGTTGACCAGATCCAAGATGGCTAAAATTTTAAAATATTACTTTTAAAGGATGCACAATTATATTTCCAAAATATTTTAGTTGGGCTTTGAACCTCTCAGGCAGCCCTCGTACAACTGTTAAATAGATATGACTTTATTCACGCAAAGCAAATTTGTTTATACTTACATTAGTAAATAATGACATACATTGCGGGATTGGCTACTTATTTATCGTACTTAGACATTTTTAAGTTTCGAATCATTTTAATAAACAAAAGAGCGTGCCAACTCAACGGTTAATTATTATCCAAGGCCCGAGTAAGCGAAATTGCCTCATCATTTGGCTGGTTGCGATAAATTTTCTTCTCCGTTTGTTTCATTGTTTCTCCCATGACACTTGGCGGGGTTATATGATTAAAGAAAACGCTATCCCAATGCGACTTTGATATTTATCTTTTTGCCTGCTGGAGCGTTTGTTATATAACTAAGCAAATTATTTTACTTGAGGGATTTAAATTCAATTTAGGTTTTCTTAGTCATAAAAGTGATAAAGTCGAATTTGAGCATCGAGCCGTAAGCTAGTTTTGATTTATGAAGGCAGACGTAGCTTTTTTTGTTGAGGGTGGTTTGTATCGTAAACCTGACAAGAAGATTCTTTTTATGTTTTTTATTTCCATAATTTTTTATACCTATTGTTAAGTTTTACAAACAACTAAATTTAACTTAAAAACTTGGCCAACTAAAGCTGTATTTTAAATTTGAAACAACGATTTGGCACCTGGATTCGTATAGGCAAAATCTTTGTTTCGTCTCAGCATAAAGCGCACAAATATATTCGTTAAGCTCAATTTATTTTCAGAGTCAGAAACTCTACAGCTGTTATTGCTTCAAAATAAACATCTACAGCATTATGTATAGTGTAGATTATCTTAAAAAGACAAATAAACAATAAGCTGAACATTAATCGATGATGTTAAATAAACAATGTAATATTATCTAACAAACAGTAATTGAAATCAATTATTATAAAACAACCATCAATAACTTAAAGCACACTAAAAATTGTGCTTTTAATCGTGACAGCGTGACGATAGTCCTCGAAAGGTGAAAAATAATGAAGTGTGGTTTCGACAATAGATGGCGCAAACTCAATTTCTATTTTGATTACGACCAAGCGAAATTCCGATCCCTTTGTTTGAATGAAATATTGGTTTAATAAAAAATGATGGAAAGTCTTGAAGATGTGGCAAGACGTGAGGAAGCGGAACGGCAGCAAAGTTTAATCGATTTGGAGCAACTTTATGAGTGGTTGCAACAGTTTGAAGAGCCCCCTCCGGCCCCGAGATGCCCCCCACCATATCAGTTTCGAAACGGTTTGTGGTTTTTCATTTGATAATTCTAAACCCTTTAAAATTGTTAACCATTAGGTACGTAAAAATCCATTAAAATTACGAATAGGTAACACTAAACGGCAAAGTAAAAATTTAAAAAAATAAATGAACCCATGGTCTTACTTAAGCCCGATTTTTCTTGCTCACTTCTTATCTGACGGTCTGACCTAAGCCGCTTTAGTTTTATGGTGCAATTTTCTTATCATATTACCATATTTAAAGTCGTCCTAAATTGCCATGCATGCTAAATGTATCTTGTATAAGAAGGATCTAATAGAAAATGCTACTGAATTTAAATAATGCTAACCGCAAAGATAGTCGCACAACGTAATGGGCTGAGTGAAATGACGGTAATGGCTATCAAACAGCCTTTTTGGGGTTTAAAGCAGTCGCATTTAAGATAAACTTTACCCATATATCAAGAAGTTGTCACTGCGTTCGAAAAGATAACTATTTCGGCCTTGAAGCCATTATTTACTAAAAAGTAGCTGAATCGGGTCTAATGTTTTACTTATAATTTTTTCTTTATCAGACACACTGACATTATCATGGCTTCAAAAAATTCTTATTTTAAATTTTAATTATTTTAATAGAAATAAGTACATGGGCCCTCGCTTAGACTTATTGTTTAAACATTTGTTTTTATTAGTTCTATGTTCAACAGGACTAGCATTAGTTGATGTTTTAAGAAACCACAACTTAATGTGGCCACAACTGGTACATTTCTCCTAGTTTCCATCTGTGTAGATTAGACTGTTTCATGTTTGTCCTAAAATGTAAATAGGCAGGTCTATTGCTTTTAAGTCAGTGGTAAGGCACATACAGTATGGCAGTCTACGCTCTCATTTTATACATATTTGTTCAGCTTGGCAATTTAAAATAATGGGTTAGCATGAACAAAACTAACCTCTAGAGTCTAGTCACAGTTTTTACATATTAACGACGGCAGTGGGATTTGAACCCATCACACCTTAAAACTTTAAGGCAAAAGTTACCGTTCCACCTTTAGATAAGGTATAAATTTGGACATCTTGGCCTGGGTACCTTAAAACCAAGAAAAAAATTCTTTGTAGAACAACGGCGAAAGCTACAGCATTGTTTTTCCAGAGAGACATTTCAAATACAGGTTTTGTTTTTAATTATAAAGGCCAACTTTTTGCATATTAAAATAAAAATGTATATTTGAGGACATCATAAATTAAATTAAACTGCACACTGTGGACTAAAATTCAAACTCCTTCATTACTGAAATATTCGACTCAATTTGTAAGCAATTCTAGGATTACCATTTTATATCGCATTATTTATGTGCCCTTATTAAGAAAAGTTAAATTGCTTTAGTCACTTAATGACCTAATGCATTACAAATATTTAAATTTAGAATTGCCATCGACCGCACAAAAAGCAAGACACCAAAAATTTATTGTCATAAGGTTTTGCAAAGGATGTGTTATTGTTTGAAACGAAATTAAAATTTATAGCAGACAAAAACGGGTCTTTTAACCATGCAATTTACATAATTTTCTTTTTCACTGACTGGAAAGTGGAATAGGGACGACACAAATATTTTACTGCAAGTGACTAAATTTTACCCAGAAAGAAAGCATGCAAACGACAAGTTAGGTCTATTGGAATTTCCATTTGGTTTATCTTAAAACACGGTGTATACGTATTTATGTATGTTTTAACGGACCCTAAACCTTTTTTAGATCTCTTAAAATATATAATTTTAACCGAGATTTAAGCTTAAATTTTCCTAGAATTTTTTTATTGTTGTTACGTTTGCTCTGATCGATTACAATCGACTCGTCGAACGTGATGAAGAATACAAAAATGAATATTAACAAATTGAACTTAGCTCTTCTATAATCTTGTAAAAGCATAAGTTTATCGGATATCCGGTGACGGCTAGCTATTAATAATCATATCTGTATGTTTTTAGAATTTATGTCGATTAAAAAGTGACTGACTGCAATCTAATTGGATCTCTTCATTTAATTTTTTTACGTATAATTGTTAGTCGCTTTAAAAAGAAGTTACCGAAACAGTTTTATTTCAACAAAAGTTAACAGAGTTCGGCCTAGGGTACGATGTGCATTAACTAATTTCCGAGTTTTCCCAAAGCATGTACATGATCCAAGCTGATTTTCCAGGTTTGATAAAAGTTTTCCTGAACATAGTTGCAGGGCACTTGATCATCAAGTATAGTGCTTAGCGAATGTGCCCTTTGACCTAACATGACCTGTAATTAGAGGGTACAAGGATTTAATGCTGCAATAAAATAAATGTATTTCACCTTTACCTCGTTATACTTATGTGCGTAGAAAAAGTGCTTTATGCATTTGTTATATTTGTTTCTTATTTTTTGTAGAGAGATGTATATATTTACTACCACTAATTTCTATTGCTGTAAAGAGTAACTTATAAAAAGTTTACCTTTAAAAAATAACTCTTAAAAAATCAACCGCTGATGTGAAAAGTATCTTTAAAGTATTTTTAAAAATAGGAATGACATAAGAATTTGTTAAATTAGTTCATCGCTACGCTAATTAAAATTAATAAGTGTTAAGCTTGAATTATAGATGAATTAACTTAACTTCACTTATAATTAACGTAGCGCGACTGAAATAAATTATACGAAAGATGAAATCGCATTTACAGATCCAATTAACTTAACTTGACGTTTACTTAAGGTTCTATTTCTTAATTTTGGTAAGTTTCATCTAATTTTATGTTAAGTAAGCCTCTTCACAGAGCCATCTATCGGCTACTAGACCAAATTTTTAAAATTACAAAGATTATCGAAGAATTTCATATAAATTTCTGTATATTTACAGAAATAAGACGATTCTAACATTTACCGATAGGTGGCGTTTACTAAATTTTCTTGTGGATAAGTAACGTATAAATTTATACTATAAATGCCTTAATTTAGTCAAGTCAAGTTAAGTGGAGTAAAGTAGCTTTGAGTGGCGTTGAGTTAAGTTAATTGATCTCTAAATCAAGCTTTAACATTCCATGACCTTTTCCACTTATTATTCAACTCATATCAAAATAAAAGAAGTGATCTATTGTCAGCTTAATTTACTGCAATAAGTGCTCCCACTACATAAATAGAGAATACAACGTACTTTATTATTTAATAATGGATTCAAAAGAATATGCTTTTTGCACATACCTACCAGTGTTGTATTGTGTTCTTTTGTGACTACGAGAAAAATTGTATCTACGTCATAAATAAAGTTAGAAAGTATTACGAGAGAAATATTTTAAAGGAGTCTGACTAAAATTGTAATTCACGATAGCATGCAACTTTAAAAAATGTTTGCTGCTTCCCTTCAAAGTATTTCAAACGAATTGTCAAGTTGGAATACTCAAGTGTACCCTAAAACTTAACACATTACATAAAAAAATCTCAATGTCACAAAGATTACACTGTTTGGTTTGAGCTAGGCGCATAACTAACATTTTTTATCGTTTAAAGGAGAGAAAACTTTCTTTTGAGTTTCAAAGCTTCCTTTTTGTGCTAAGGCATTTCTTGCGAAGCGTATATTTTGGCGCTTTAAATCGAGATGAGATTTGAACATCTTAATTCTTTAACTTTGTCCCATGATTGCGTACTCTTTTATTGTTCTTATTGTTTGTTCTCCTTTTTATTTATTTGAACTGCTATTTGTGTTATTGGTTTAATATTAGCATTTTCAATATTTATTAAAAAATTCTTTGTTTTTTGCTATGTTAACGATCTTTGTAACATAAGTCAACAATCTGTTGGATCTATTTAGGTGTCAAAACTTTTTATAAATACTTTGCATTTTGGGTGATCATAATGAAGACACTTGTTTTTTTTTTAACTTTATCTACCTTGTTTTAGAAGGTACTAAATTCGAGCACTCATAGTTGTCTACAGTCAGTGATAGATTACATTCGGAAATATGCTGTAGATCGTGTCAGAGTAAAGTAGGGAAACATGTTACACAAATTAACACGTAAACCCTAAATGCTTTTCTAAAAGTTATAAAGTAGCCGGTAATGGGTTTTCATTTTAAAACTTTTTATTATGAGTTCAGTAGATGAAGTGTATTCAGGATAAAGCGAGGGTTAAAGTGCCTATTCACTATTATTTAATCTAGTTTGTTAAAATTCTTTTTGTATAATTTTATTCGAAAATTGATCTCTAAAAGCTGCCAAAATATTTTTTAATTGTTAAAACATTATGAATCAAAAAATATGTAGTTAAACATTTTTCTTCCAAATGTATGAAATTTTAAAATCATCCCAACCAGCAACCATACTTACCTATTAGCCGTTGAATTTGAAAGACAAAATGTATTGTTGTTGGTTTAAAAAAAAATAACCATATCAAAAAATTGGAGACCATGTTTTTTTTTATTAACTTCTTTCTATTTTACTAGAAAAACATTTATTGCCTGAGAAATATCTACGTAATTTTTTTAACCCACAGTACTAATATGGACAACATGAATACATTTTATGAAGTATTTCATTGATTTTTAGCATTTCAGATAAATAATGCATTATAAAACCTGGTTTATCTTTTGGTTCAGTTCAGAAATTAGCATGACAGGTAAACTGAATTTTGCTTTATCAAATTTTATTAAAAATCAGCGAGGACCACCTTAATTCAGTTAATTCTAAATTTTATTAGTCAATTTGAACCAAACAATACTGTGTTGTTTACTAAAGTTTAACGTCGGTCCTTAAGCTTGTTTTGGTAAGATGTGGCCGCATCCAATATAAATCTTCTGCAATTTTCTAAGCTAGCTACATAATTTTTAATTTAGTTTGTGGGAATTTTGCTTCATAAACGTTTCTGAAATTTTGTGTGTAACCATTTGCAAATTTAAGTACCTACGTATTTATGCTATGATCTAGGTAATTAAATTATCTTTATTTGTTATTTATGCGTGTGATGGCTCCATGAATACCTAGTAATGCATAAAGGCTGATTATAGTTTTCGTAAATTAACGCCACTTATAATTAACGTATCGCGAATTAACACAAAAGTAAATAAATTATTATCATAAAATTAACGGCCATGTCGTAGGATATTATTGTTAATTTGACTAATTTCATGTGAAGTTAATCTCTTTCACCGGTTTTCTATCAGATACTATAACAAATTTTACAAAGTATAGTAAACAACAGACTACTAGCCAAGCTAAATTATAAAAGCAAATCTGTGCTTTAAATTTGTTAAATTAATTGAATCTCTGCACTTATTTGGTCACGTTAAGTTCGCGTTAGTTTAAGTAAAGTTTAGTATCTCCAAAAATGAAGTTAATAACGAAGCGACTAATGATTGGTTATCCTGCAACTACGTCATCAGAAATTGACAACCTCACTATAGATTTAGTTTACGCCTCAAGCAACATAAACGATATCTTGCAAACAGTCCCATCTTATTGTAGTAATGTTTTGAAAGCCGCATTCAGCTATTAATTTTGATGGACAATTATTGTGTTGGTGAATGTCCTTAAAATAGCCTTTAAGCTATCGGTTTGGTTATCAGTTGAACTTGGAATAATTAATTTGTATGTTTCAGTAGTAATTATGGTAATCTTACCTGGATGCTTTATCTTATCTTATTTTGTAATTAATTAGAGAATTTCTTTGATTATTAAGTACCGCATTATCCAATAATAACATTTAGTTAGTTAAATTTATTCGTCTTCGACTACATCCTAATACACAGTTTATCATTATCCAGCCATTTTTTTTGAGTTGCTTTTTTTTCAGTTTGTAACATTAATATATTTCAAACTCCAAAGTTTTTACAAAGTTTTCAAATTCAGTGATCCGAAATTAATTCGTGGGATGTTTGGTATATACCTCACTGGTTATAAACTTTTCCTCTAATAAATGATGTTTATAAAAAAAGCTTGTATAAGCATTAGAAACAAAAAATAGAACTTTTTCGACCCAGATATAAATTATTCCACTTAATGAACTCACCTTTAACTTTGTAAGGTTCACTTGATTAAAAACTAAAAAGTCAAGCATCATAGCGTTGGCGTTGTTACAAATAATAAGTGTTCCTTTTATAACTTTATTCTACTCATCGTAGAAAATTTTTCCTATCCAAGAACAAAAGCTCAAGGGTAGGACGCAAGAATTGTAAAAGAGTTGCTTTAATGATATTTACAAAAGCGCCAAAGAATAACTAAGATCCCTTTGGAATAAAATGCAAGATATTGTTTTCATATAAAAAGTTTACGCGTCCTTGAGACACTTCATCAAGGTAGTTACCCAGAGTTTCCAGTATTTCTTACAAAAACACATAATTCGAAGTCAGAAATCGTTCCTTTTTCTAATATTACACTCGTAAACCTTTTCAGAAGACAACTTTGTACGTTTAATTAAGTCCTATAGGTCATTTAGAGCAATCATTTCTTGTGTAAAGTCCTTATAAGGCGTCCTTAAGGATAATGACATAGTTATAGAAGAACGACAACGTGATTTGCCTGTTTTATGCGAAAATTTGCATTCAATCACATTAGAAAAGCGCACAAAAGTTAATGAATAGCATTATTTTGATTGCGTGGAAATGGCCGTTGAAACCATCCTTATAATCAAATGGGATCCTTGAAATCCGGCAACAATCTTTGTGTGTTTTTTCATTTAAGTTGGATGATCCCAATTCCGTTATTTATCGCACATCAAACCAACGATCAAAGAGTATAAAAGTTTTACTTGACTTTTAAATCTTATTCCCAGAATGAGAAATGATGGTAGATTTATTTTCCGTCTTGATAAATTCTGCTTTTGGCTCATCATTCGCAGTTTTTATGCAATTTACTGCAAAATGAATATAAAACATATTTAAATATTAACAACTTTTTAACGTTCGTTGAATGCACTTCGGGGCAAAAATTAGATATGCTTTTTAATTTTTAATATGAATTTCTGCTTTTTTCTTAGTTACAGGTGCATTTCTGTAAAACGCAATTTAGTTTTATGTTTTATTTTTAGCATGTACTTTCCTACATTGGTAAATGCATTAATGGTTACAAATACCAGAACCTTTAATTTTAGAAAAACCTTCTACTCGATTTTGAAATAATTACAGAAAGTGAATTTAGGATTTCGATCTTGCCCTTACAAATATAATGACATAACTTCTGTGGCATTGGTCGACTATTTTTTCTAAGAACAACGAAACTTGTAATTGATGCTAAATTAAAACAAGTGTTTATTTATAGACATTGCAATGTAAACAAACTCAGGCGTACAGAATAGAATCAGTTAACATTTGTTGGATATTCCAATCTATTTTAGCAAGTGAACCACAAAGTTCACATTATTTATACGAGCTTAAACACATTGTTTTGAAGTGACAACTTAAACATATCAACATTCAACATAGTGTAAAATAGTCTTTACCTTGGTCTTTATAATTTATTGAATGACTAATAAAATGTAATTTACATTTTAAATTAGTCAAACATTTCTTTAGAACTACTTATTTTTGGGTTTATTTATGTTGACTTTAATTAAGTCTGTTTAAAACAATAAAAAAATACCACATATGATAGGTTAATAAATTAAATCATTTTTTTATTTAACAGCGATGTTTACATAGATTACTCGTAAATTAATTCGTTGGAGCTTTCTCAGTCAAGTGTCAAGATATTGCATTTAATTAATTAAGCGATCGTATGTAAGTTTTTTTATAATCCACAGCGTTAATACATACGTTGCGTTTTATTAAACACATGACCCATAATTAACTCAAAAAGCTAGAATATTAGAATTTTTAGATAATGAACAAATCACGTTTAGTCCTGTTTCCTAATTGCAGACAGTTCACCTCGCAGTTTCCTAAGTAAATTAAATACTAAATAATTAGTTTAAGATAAAACTCTTTTAAAGTCTCAAAAGTTGCACTTTTTGCTTGCCTATATTTAACTGGACCACTCAATTGAATTGTTTCTGCTAAAAATAACTTCACAAATAATTTTGCGAAAACGAACAAACGAGCTTTATTATTCAGCAGTTTTCAGAAAGTTTATAAAGTTCTGATTTAGGTAAACATTCCTTTAGTGACATAGGTACCAAAGATATTTGTGTTGTTTTGAAGCAAACAAAAAAATATTATTCTTGATTAAATTGATGACCGCTATTATATTTGACTCCACCAGTATTTATGTTTCAAAATAAGTCTAAAACAAATAAAGTTACCAGATATTATAGAACCGTGTGAAAGTGCATTTTACTAATGTCTTTATTAAGCATACTAAATGTTGGTACATGAAAAACTGGTGTAAAAACTATAAGTAGTGTTATATTTCATCCGCTTTAGAACATTATGTGTAATAAGAGAAATAAGATGCCGAGTTTACTTTACTCTGTTTTTCATTGCTTCAATTATCAATGTTTTATTACGTAAATCTAATCTTTTTTTTTTTTTGTTTCAGGTAAGACCAGTTATCATTAAAATAAAGGAAAAGTAATCTTCTCACACTGCAATTACATTTACTTTATCATCTGACGTACAAGTTAGTAGCTAGCTCAAGGAAAGTATTGATTGCATGTTTTATTTCCATATTTTATTAGGTTATTAATCATTTTATAATTAATTAATTAGAAACAATGCGTTCAAATAATTAATTATTTATTTATCAATATTAAACTTGAATCTGAAATTAGTTTTCCTCGGTCATAAAATTAATCAATCAGTTATAAATGTTTATGAGTAATAAATACCTAAAGTATTTAAAATGTCCAAACGAGGTGCTTAAATTATAGATATATCGTACCAGGAAGGTTTATCATTTTGACATACTTTGATCAAAATCATAATATCGATAGCTACACATGTAACAGAGACAATAAAAAATGTTTAGTCCTTTTTATATTTGCGTTCTATAATAAGCACATTATGAAACCTGAAATTTGATTTTTAAGGTTGCTAAATTGCTTCATTATTAATCCCAAAAATTTTCCAAATGCAAAAAGATGATTTTTTTCCTTGCAAGGTACTTTTTATTTACAAATTTTACTATTGTAAAGTATCGGGAGACATAATTTTTTTGTAGAGGGAATAACTAGAAGAATTGGAGAAACGATATCAACTGTTACATTTTCTAAAAATCGCATATTTATTACAAATTTCATTATTCAAACATCAATGTTGCTAAGGCACTTGTACAAAATTTTTATTTCAAAGTGGTTTTGTGCCCAATAATAAGGCTTTTCTTATTTAATGTACCTATTTATGTTTTAAAATAAGTCGAAAATAAGACAGCTTTGTTTTGACATACAAATATTGTAAACGAGCATGTGCTACAGCAAATACAAGGCTCTTAAAAATCTACATTTTTTGTGAAAAAAATCTTGGATTTATACGCATTACGCATAATTAAATATTTTTTATTGGATTTTATTAACTTAACTGCGTTTCGAAACCAAGTTTATTATCCATCTTATCACCTATGTTCCAGTAGTTTACAATACATATCTCAGACATATTTATTCACGATATTGAGAGCACGAATAAATCCACTCATGTATATCAAAATTTAAATTTCCAAAGCGACAAACCCTCCTCAAAACACGATTTAAAAAGCTAACCGGATGAAGTATAAACCACCGGATCGTGTAGAATACCTTTTTAAAAATCTGAAAGATATGAAATACAAAAAAGTCTTGAAAAAAGTAGAATTTCATAGTGATATCCAGGACATTACACCGTCGCTCTAAATTTAAAATGATGCTTTTTCTGCTGTAGATCAGGAAAGAATGTCTGAGCGATCGATGTTCAATTTTAATTTGCTCCTGAATAGAATACGTAAACGTTGGTAAAAACGAAAAAGCAATTCGTTGTCGTGTTTTATTATTGGCCAAACGAAACTCAATTCCACTGCTTTTATAGCAAAAATTTATAATGAAATTCAGAATAGCTTTGTTAAAACTCACATAATTCATATTTTATTATAAATATAAAAGTACAATGTACTCGTATTTTATACTCATATTGCATTAGCAAATTCCTTATACACATTGTTTGTTATATTCCTTTACCTACCTAACATTAAAAACAAAAAAACTTTTGGTTATTTTCCTTTTACACGGAATTAAAAATCAAAATATAAGGTCTGTCCATTCGTGTTACTCAAACATGTTTTAAACTGCAATAAATTGCAAAGAGAGTGGTAGTTCAAAAAAGAACGGTTTATTGTATTGAAAATAAATACACAGACACAAATATTGTCATTCCAAGTGTAACATCCAAGTGTCTTGATTTTTTATCACACTCTTGTTTTATTTTGCTTTTAAAAACCCAGGTTTCATCTATTTCAAAAATCATGTATGGAGAGAAGGATAGTTAAACTTCTTTATTGCTTCTACGTGTTTACGAAAAAAAAACATTAATGCCCTAGCACTTGCATCGGAAAGCACTATGGAATAACGCTGATAAACTTCTAATAGAACTCGGACTACAGCATTTAACTGCCGACGTGGCAGTCCACTTGTGTGAGATAATGAACCACCTCAGCACTTTAACCGACCACTTTCTAGGTATAAAGGACCTGCTATGCTGATAGGATTACCTGATCTATAAATGGCGAATGCGCCGGGCTGCCACTCCATGTTAAATAGCATGCACTTGGTGTCGGGTCGGAGGCTGCCATTAAATAAAATTATTTACCTAAACAATAAATAGGTAATCCCAGATAACGTTTATGTTTGTTGGCCTGCGGTTAAATTTCAACTACAATGAAAAAAAAAACAAGGGTAATATTAAACTGCCTACCTTTAGTGCTATAAAAATATGTTTAATGGCTTGTGGTAATGAAACATTATGTTTTACGGTTAGCAGTTTATTTTTCTGTCGAAATTTTTATTGCATACTAAAACAGTCAAATAAAACATTTGTTGACCTCTTGTATTGTGGTGTATAGTGGTTATCACGCTGATTTAAACCTATTGCAGTGAAAACCATAATTCATTGTAGCTTATACTCAAAATCGAAAACAACGTAATGACCTTAACAATTTATTGCGGATAACACGAGGCATTTAATGAACTTAAAAGTAGAGAAAACAAAATTGTGTAGGATAATTAAAACGCTTGACTTATGGCGAGGGCTAAAATACTGTCAAGTTTAAATATTTTTATCAATTTTCAAAAGACGGCAATTGGGGTGTGATATTTAGCAAATTTCAAAATCTTAAATGGTTTTCTAAAAGGTCGTATTATTTCGAAGTGACAAAAAGGTAACCATGCAAGAAATATTTTTGCGGTATTTAAAAGCAGCAATGTAGGTAAAAATCAATTAAATAATCGATAAATTCAAACTTTACATATTGCAAAAAGAAAAATAAACGTAAAAATAAAAAAAAATAACAAATGAATTTATTTGTCCTTTTTAAAACAATGTTTGACGCAAACATTGATATTTCTCATTGCCACTAAAACTATAAATGATGTAGGCTCGTTCCCACAAGTTTCTTGTAATACCTTGTGGAAAACCATATGGAATAAAAATGTTGTTTTCTATTTGTCTTTAATCTATTTATTTTGCAATTAATGCCAAATATACTTAAGCGCTCATGGACAGGTAATTTAAATACCTTTAGACAGGTAAAAATGTTATCAAAAATTAACGTTTAAAAAAAGTTTGAGAAAGGAAGGTCTTTTTGAATTAAACGCTCTAGCGCTGAAATCTTATTATTTTATTTCTATGCCAACAAAACCCCTCTGATGGGCCAATTTAAGGGGTTTTGACAAATTCAATGGATGAAAATAGAGATCATTAACATGACATTTTTTTTTTGTAAAAATATAAAAGATATGAAAGTAGATAATCAATGTTTTAAGTGAAAAGCAGGTACAGTGGTCAATAGTTTCTGTGTTTAATTATACACGTGTTGCACCCTGGAGCATAATGTTTGTTACCAAGTTCTCAGAAGTTCTATATAGTGACATTTTATGCTACAACCTTTATACACTCTGGATTTCTAGAAATAAGAAGCAAAGGATATATGGCAAAGAAGGACATAAGGCTTAAAGTGGCTATAAGTAATAGCCTTTTCTACGAATACATAATACGGTAGCAGCAAAAGGAAGCTCTGCAGGCGCTCTCAGTTGTTTATAGTTTTGGTAATTTATACACACCAGGTGGTGTTGTTGTCTGTATTTCCGCCTATATCATTCCCAGCTACTTTTGAAATCCCGTTGTCACAAACCAACATCCTATTTGCTTTTGATGATTTTGTGAGCTATAAACCACCATGTTTGTGAAAGCCATATTTGTGTTTACTGTTGGTTGCATGAGTGCCGTTTTAATATCCAACAAATAGCAATAAAAATATCTGAAACGTCAGGTGCAATGTATAAAACCTTACAAATACTAATAGGAAAAGTTAGCGCCAATTATAAAAATAAAACTTCCGAGTAGAAGTTTGTAAAGTTGAAAAGAAGAAATTGTTGAGAATGGCACTTATTCCTATTCTAGAACTAAAAATACTTTTAAATCAATGGCCTCGGTTAGTCCTAACTTTAAAAAGTTATTCCATATAATTGAATTGTCGTTGGAGAATTTGTTTGCCTTTTCGTTCGAACTATTTCTATCAAACGTTTACGTGTAGAAATGATTCTGTAAAGTTGAGTTACCATGCAACTTTTTTAACAAAAAAATTGAAAAAATACACGTTTTTTTCAGGTCGTTTTTAAATTAACCTGGAAATGGTTTGATTAAACTTTTTGCAAAAACAATTTTATGTAGGATTGGCAAAGAAATATTCGTATTCTGCCGAAGATTTTAGGTATAAAGAACAAATCTCCGGTGTAGAGGAAGAAAAATGATTTATTAATACGAAATGTTAAATTAGGCATAGTAAGTAAATCTTTTTTTTAATGCTAAAATAATGATAATCCCTAAAAAGCGTGTTTGAAACACGGTGTATAAATAAAAGCTTTGAGAATATAAGCTTTTAGCAAGGAATAAATAATTAAAATATTGGTTTAGCTTTAGCAAGTATAAACTACAATGCCTTTTAAACCTAAAAATTAATTATAAACAATTTTAAAACCAACCGTAACAAAATTTAAAAAATAAATCAAATATGGATAATTTATGTATTTTGAAAATCTGCCTGCAGATTTAAATTTTATTAAGCGTTCTTAAATATTTCGGATTTAACGGAAAGATATTGTGTTCTTAAGGATTACTAAGCTTGTTTAAACATTTTAACGTTTCAAACTTTTTTTATACTTTATCCTCGACTTTACCTACACATCAAAATAATTGAAAATTGACTAAGGTATTTTATTATTGCCATATCTAAACATTTTTTTGTCCACAAAATTTTACAAAAAGAATTTGTTCGTTTCTAACTCTGACTCTAAAATGAGCACAATATAAAGCACGACATTTTATTATCATAAACCTTTTTTCTGATTTTTGTATGATGCTTTAATTTGGCGGGTGTATTTGAACTGCGCACAGCCGCTGAAAAACACTTATAACTGCGCCCAAAGTTGAGTTTGAGCAGCGCACATTTTAATCCTTCTACCTGGCAGTCCCAAATTGTATTTTCGAGAAATATTAGAAATTAATCTAATTACCTGCCTAATCCTTTTACCTTAGACTCTGGGTTGTACCGTTAGGGAACATCGCAGGTTTTTTTTTTAATTTTAGGATTTTAGACTGAATTTTATGAAAGCACTGGGGGACACTTTTCCACTGGGGGACACTAGGTTAGGTAGGTTAGGTTAAGTTTTGCTACTAAAATGAAAATATAAACTCTAGCTGTTGTGATGATGCCTAGCAGTGCGTCCAAAATATTGTTCATTACAATGAGGGACATATTACTAGGTGTTGTTCTCGGTGTTGTTATGTTAAAAATGGATCAACACAGTCAGAAAGCATTGTAGTTTAAAATTATTTGATCTTCATACAAAATAAAAGTATAAAATATTTTTGCTGACTGCTGTACCTATATCTAAACATCTTAAATTAAAGGATTATCCTTTTCTTAATGAGGGTAAATGGATTAACTCTCCATAACAAAAGTGTGCGCAGCTCAAACTTATTTGGTATACCTAAAGGGTTGTCTGTGCGCTGCTCCCATATACCCAATTTGGCCTTATTGAGACAGTCTGTATGATAGAATAACATTACAAACAAACAATCGATTTAAAAAATCGTCTGAATGCTAAATTTAAATTTAAAATTAGATTTATTTTTATTACAAAGTGGTACACTTGCTACTCATTTCATGAAGTAGTTATAAGAACTTTGTATTCCAATTTTGTTTTTGCGAGTTGCATTATTTGCTTTGGGCTTTGGGAATACCTAAGACTGGCTTTCTTAAAGTAATCTTAATTTTATGAATTTATATTATTACATTATGGTTTTGTCGTCTTTGTATACAAAGAACAATTTTTACCCATTGCAAAATAAGTATAATAAGTCACACTACCACCGTAATTTTTTTGGTAAATGTAATTATTATGACAATGGTTATACTGCATTTCTTTATCCATTTCTGAACTGTTCAATTCAAATACATTTCGTTTATACGAAAATTAGCGTCACTTAGAATTAACAAATCTTGCGATTTGTTTTTTGATTAACAGAAAATGTAATAAATTCTACGAAAGTTGAATCTCATTAATTGATTAAATTTTTCCCACTTAAAAGAAGCGTTATAGTTTATTTCTGTTTATTTGACTAATTTCCTGTTAAGTCGAGATGCTTGGGCCTTAAGCAAGTTCGAGAAACTGCCAAAGTCGCTCGACATGCACTCGGTCGACGATAGAGTGGACTTCTCGAACATGACTTCTTATTTTAAATTGGCATATGCATGCTTTAAATTAGTTAAATTAATAAATCTCTGGATGCACTAATTTGGTCACGTTAAGTATGCGTTAATAGTGCCATTAAGCTAATTTAAGTATCTCTAAATGGACCTTAAAACCAACATCAAAGAAAGAGAAAGATTACACAAAAGAAAATGGTGTTTTTGTTTCATTTTATGTCTATAACGGGATTTTTAGGAGTGTCATTGTTCACTATTCTTAATGCATGTGCAAAAGTTCAAACAATAATATTTGAAATTTAAAACGAATTATATGAAGCAGTGACAAAGGTCACTTCCCATTATCCTTAAACCTTACAAAGTACAAAGTTACGTTATTCGTTAAGTACGTTTACTGGTTTCAATTTGAATATAGATCTTGTCATGCTGAATTTATAAGGTTTTTGATACAGATACCCAAATGCTAATATTGTTCATTTCATTCGGCTAAGTCTTAATCCATTTGAATTAAGGGTACAGGATGTTTAAAATTATGAAAAGAGGTTTCTGCAATATGGCTCTTCATGATAATGCAAAAATTAAAAAGTAAGATAAAAAGTTACTTAAAAATATTTTAAAACAAATGGCATTTTGACTTAATGATGTTAGAAAATACTTTTATACCTACATTGTGACTTCCCTTAGAAAGCATGCAACGAGGCTTGCAATATATAAGTGGTTGCAGCTTTGAAACGTATTAAACCTAATTGCGTAAGTTAACAGAATAACAGACAAACATGCGGTGATAAAGTTTGCAAAATATCAAAAGCAATTTGCTTGGTTCCTACACAATTATTAAAGTTTTAGACTAAATGCACATTAATGCTTAAAACTGTTACACTAGCTACTTGGATTTTGTTACTATGAACCGTTTCTGTTTAAATATAATCCTATTGTTGAATACGTTTGAAAATTTTAAATTTTATAATTATATTTTATTTTGGTACCTGTAAGTTAAAATTTTAATTTTAGTAAAATTAAGATAGAAGTAGATGTTGAAACGAATAATAGAGTAAAGCCTAAATGTAGGTTAATTATTAGAGACGCCAACTTGACGCTAGAAATAATTATGATTTCCCAGAAGTATAATTTTATTTTTAAGTTATAATTAAATGAAAAATGTGCAGTTATTAAAAGTGCGCTTTCTAATATGAAATGATATTTTTATGTAATGAACAGTCAGTAAAATGGCTGGATAAAGGTTTAGTACCGTTTTAATCTTAAAACCGCTTTGTTGGTTGACACTGTTTCCAATCAAATACAATATTTTGCTTAGAAACCGTGTCCACCAAAAATGGTGCTACGCACATTTTGATTAAAAGGAAGCTAGATAAAAAACTAGAAATGGGATAGATCAGTGAGTGGGTTAGGTCAGTGAGCCTGTTAGAGTTTTTTTATAAAATGCTGACATTAAATAGGATACTCCTCGCAGTAATCAGAAAAAAATAAAATTTAAATGAACAATAATATTTTAAAATTACAAAAAAAACTCTGCGAAGAGGTTATACTATTAACTTTTCTATAAAAAAAAAGATTTATTAGCGAAAAGCATAAATGCGTATAAATTCTGACAATGTTTAAGATTTAATTTGGCTTAGAAAGGTGCTTTTGTTTCAATTTTTTTTTGCAAAGCCACCTTGACCGAACCTAGACTTACGTGACTTAGAGCTTTTTTATCACTAAAAACCTATTTTTTTTACCATTTTGTCTTAAAAACTTCACAAAAAAAAAACAAAAAATATATTTTGATACAGAATTTAATTTCCTATTGTTATGACCTACGTTTTTTTTTGTAAATTGAAAAATAACAAAGATACGGCTTTTTTTTAAATTGGGGGGCTTATTTGGGGCCGGACAAAATAAACTTTAAAATACTTTTAGTAGAGAATTTAAAGGGCTTTAAAGTTAGCAGAAAAAAATTCTGTAATTTTTATGATAACTGAAATATGAATTTTTTTCTCACTTGGGGGGTGCCGCAGCCCCCTTTATTTTTTTCCGATTTCTTTCAAAAACAATAGGGATCTAGATTTTAATGAGAACGATTTTTCCTGATAATTTGAACTTGATCTTTGGTACTCATGTTAGAGTGTCTACAAAAAACGTGACAGACGGACAGACGGACGGACAGACAGACGGACGGACGGACGGACGGATTTTTTGAAAGTTGTTCAAAATTCGATGAAACGCACGAATCTGCAAGAATTTTTGCTCTACGATGATTTTTAACGATTTTAGAATTTTCAAAACAATCACAATATACTCCTCGTTTTTGACTTTGTCTGCGAGGAGTATAAAAATTACAAGACAAAGCTTTTCTTCTTACAAATATTAAATTAATTTATTTATTATTTATTAAAACGTTTAAAAGCACCTGTTACGTTCTATAAACTCAATCCACGTTTATGTGGTCACATGAATTGTTTCTGCGGAAATGTTATTCCCAAATTGAATTTTGTAATTACAGTTACCGAATTACAATTAAGGTAACACCTGCTACCTTGCCTTTTTAAATTTAAGTCAAACTAAATGTAAACAAAAACTGAATTAAATTACAGGGCAGAAAAACAAAAACTTATTAAAACGCCATAGCCAAAGCTTTTTAAAGTTTATTTTAAATTGTGGCTTGCATGCTTACGGTTAGCTATTTTGCATTTTTAAATTAATTACATAGGTACTTATTTTTTTGCTAGATATTTAGGTTTGGTAGAAATTAACAATTTTGTTAGTTTTATAAAAAGGTCAAAAATTGCGCTCTCCTTTAATTTATTCTTTCTCACTGACTCAAAAAAGATAAACCGCTTACTTATATACACGCTTAAACCGAACGAGTTAAAATAACCCTTTTGGAATGAGTTAATATGGAAATAGTGTGCTTTTGAGTTGATTTATTTCTTTCAGAGTGAAATTGCTTCTTTACTCTTTACTCTTTCGCAAAGAGTTAAATTTTTAACTCATTTTTTCTTGTTAATTTAATTCTTTTATAATGAGTAAAAATATTTTCTCATTTAAGAGTAAGTTTAACTTATAAAAAAATAAATTTAACTAATTCATTACATAAAATATTGCCCACTTTTCGATCTAATTAGTTTTATCTTTATTAAATGAATTTAACTCGAATAAAAGAATAATTTTATGTCTTTTACAAATTTATTCTCTTTTTTCTTTTTAATATAAATATGGCAAAAGAGTTAAAAATAAACTTTCTTTATAAGTAGTTAATTTTACTCTTGCAAAAGAAGAACTTTAATTCTTTACGTTTTAACTTTATTTTATATTATTAAAACACTAAATTGACTATAAAAAGATATAAATCTTCCTTTTTTTGGTAAAAAAGAAAGATTTTTCTTTCATTTAAAGAACTACTGTAACTATAAAAACATGTTTATTTTTTTTTACTAAAGAAATAAATTTAATTATAATAAGAGAGAAATAATGTTTAAAGGGGTTATTATTCTTCCTTTTTTTTTAATTACTCTTGTGATCAAGGATTAATATTCACTCTTCGCTCTAAAGAAGTTTATTCTTTAAGAAGTCATTTTACTCTTCAAGGAATATTTTTTTTTAAATAACTGTGACGTCATAGTTGCATTGGAATGTTATTAGGTTCAAAAAGAGCAGTTTTAAGTGCTTTTAAGAAAAGTTTGCTTTCTTTATGAAACAATGCCCGGATTTAGGTGCTTTTCTTGGCTAAAAGATAATCAGAAGCCAAAATCAAATGTGCACTTACTCCAAAAAGGTCTGGGGGACAATTTCTATTGCAATTTAAAGCTACTAACAAAAATCATTCACAACTTATACATGCATAACTTATCAGAATAAATTATTCAAAATGTATTAACATGTGTCCGATTTTGCCCCTTTTTTGAATTATAGCCCCCCCAAAAATCCCTAAAAAATCAGTTTTTTCGCTCCATTTACAAATAAAATATTTTTTTTAACAAAATTGTATAAAAATTTTTTTGATTTATCCAAATACTAGAAATCTTTTCTCATTTGTAAAATTTTGAAAAAATATGGAGATAGTACTGTTTGTTTGAAATTTAAAAAAAGTTAAAATTGGACACAAGTTTATATGAACCTTTTTTCTTGAAATATGTTCAGGTATTATCCCTTGAATTTTTTTGACGACATTAGAAAACACCCTACATTTTTATTATTTAGGCTGAAGAATTCCGATCAATGGCCATTTGTTGATCCTATTCCCATCCTAATAAATAACATTCATTACCTATTATGATTATTTTTATTATTTTTAAAAAACGACATTCAAAATTAGCGGTCAAAACAAACGCAGGTTTTTTTTGTAGATAAACAAAAACATTTTGCATGAGTTTAAGACAATATTTTTTTTACTGAGTGATAAGTGTAATTTTTTTAGTTACCTGAGTGGGTGAATAAAAAAATTGTTAACTTTAGCAAATAGCTATAAAATTTGTCAATTTTTCAAGTCATTCATTTTGTACGAAGGGTTGTACGTTTATTTGCGAATATGTCACATTTTTCATTACTATTTGACAGAACAAAAATAAAAAATCTTACATTCGCTGATCTTTTTTTTTTAATACTTGTCCTTGATAGGTACTACACATTTTCTTCCAAGATAGATTTTTTAATTACAAGGAAACATAACACATTAGTTAGTTAGTTATTTTTTTGTAAATATTTTCATAGGCGTAGGTATGCAAAACCCAAGGCAAAACCAATGAACATTAAACAATTTTTAAAAAAATTTGGCACATTTGTAATAATAAAATAATTTTATTTATTCGTAAAAAAATATAAGTAGGTAAACAAATGTTTATTTTTTGCCTAAGTATATTTTTTAAACAAAAATTTTTTAACTATCCAAAAAAGCCAACTTAATGCCTTTTCCATTAAAATGTTTTCTTTAAGAAGTCTTTTTACTCTTTAAGGAATAGTTTTTTTCAAATAACTGTGACGTCATAGTTGCAATGGAATGTTATTAGGTTCAGAAAGAGCACTTTTAAGTGCTTTAAGAGAAATTTGTTTTCCTTATCCCGGATAAAGCCAAGGGTTTTTTTTTGGTTCAAAAGCCAAAATCAAATATTCACTTAATCCAAAAAGGTCTGAGGGTTCATTATTAATTTTTGAGCAATTTATACAAATACATTCGTAAGTTCCATAACAAATACTAAAAGTCTAGGTATAATGCTTGAGATTAAAATTATTCAAATTTCTTTTAATAAAAAAATTATATTGTTAACCCCAGCAAAATATCAAATTTTTCATATTGAGCTGGTGGTCCTTTTTTTATGTACCTACTTATCGTGAATAATATTTTTTCCGTAGGTTAGAAATTTTTTAAAAACAGGGAAACATATCTACAACATAACTTAGTTCTCTTTTCGAAAATATTTTATTTAAGGCATATAGCATATATAAAATTAATGATTTGATGATTCTTAAAAAAGCACTCTTTTTTTAAAAAAGACTTATTTTTATTTGTTAAATTAATGATAATCTAATATGGGCTTGATTTGACTAGGAATTTCTTGTGCAGATTAATTAATTTTTAATTAATTTGCACTAGAAATTTCTAGTCAAACCAAGCCCATATTATTCCATGGTGCACTTAGCAACAACTTTGCACCTCCACGATAATCTAATAATTTTTTAAAATAATTATTTAAAATTGTTAGTTTTTGTCTAATCAATTAATCAAAAATTAAATAAACATTCCTTGATTTTCTAAAAAGCTAACAAGCTCATTGGAATGAAATATGATATGTTTTCTTTTAAGAAACTCTTTCACTCTTTAAGGGTCATATTGTTTATGCCACCTGTGATTTTTGAACACGTGTTCATTAGCTGGCCCAAATTTAAGCCAATAAGAAACAAACAGAGCGCCTCGGGTGGTTGTTGCTCTAATTAGGTATTACTGGTATTGTATTAGACAGTGTCGTTTTGTCGTTTGATGTGCTGTTTAGTGACGTGAATGTGAGGTGTTTATCTGATTATATTTATTTATTATAATCATTATGGAAGAATTAAAGCAACTGTTACTTCACAATGGAATACCTGTGGAAACAATTGAACTTCTATTGGGTAAGTACCTAATTGTTTGACTATTTTCCATCTTAACCTAAGCCTGCTATCATGGCGTGGTGGAATTTTCCACTAGCTCTACATAAACAACGAAACCACGCCGAAAGTCTAAAATTGGTTTTACTTAATTAAATAAAAATAAAAACCTTAATTTAAATTTATTACTACCTTGTAGTAAGAATGCTCATCTTTGAAAGTAATATGTTTTATCTTTAAGGAAGAATTACCCTGTGACGTCATGTTTGCTTTTAAATTTATTACTTCATAAAGAGTGGTTTTAAAAAAATTTGTTTCTTTATAAGATAATTGTACTCTTTATGGATCTCAATAAAACTGTGACACTGACGTCATATTAACTTCCAAATGTTATTCAGAAAGAGTGGATTTAAGTTCTTCAAGAGAAATTTGCATTCTTTATAAAATAAAAGTAAGGATCCCTGTTAATGACATTCTACTAGGTATTTAACAAATAAATAAATAATTATTGTTGTCATTACCAAAGTCAAAAGCAGAAGCATGAAGGGGATCAATTATTGGCGCAAAATTTAAGATTTTTGGCGCGAAATTAAAAAATATCTGTTATTATTGGAGGTATTTTTGAGCAATTTAAGATGAGGGTTTTAGTCGTACAAAAAGCTATGGTCTGTGCTCTCGAAAGCTAGCAGAAGTCATCTCCATTGAACTCTCTCATTATTACTGAAGACCACATCTATGGATAAGGGCCCCATTAAAACTAAATAATGTAGCCTTAAAGACTAGAATGACAGGGCTACACTTACATAAATCTTTTGGTTTCATTAAAATAGGATTATTTTATTCTTTGTGGCAAAAAACTGGCTACCTACAAAAATCCTTGTAACATTTTTGAGTTTTTTTTCTGACTTTAGACCCATTTTTTGATTTGAATAAATTATGGAACCCCTTCCAAAGGGAAAATTTTAAGTTTTCCTAGATGTTTATGATCTTGTAAATAAATGGTATAGATTTAAACTTTTTATTTCCCCAAATAGAGATGTGGTCGTTCAAATATTTCAATTTGGGTATGTAAATTCTAGAGTAGCTATATAAAATGGTACTCTAGTAAATTCCACGTCGTTAAAAATTACTTTGTTTCAAAAAAAACATTTTCGCCAAAATTTGAGGTAGATAGGACATTAAAAAAATAATATGAAATAATGGAAAAGGGGGTCGAGTGATCCCATATTTTTATTGTCCTATTAAGTATTTTAATAATGTTTAGCAAGTTTTAGAAATTAGAAAGACCTGATTAAAAATTTTACCCCCTCCATTTAATATTTAAATTAGTTCCTTTAAAAAATAAAACTGAATTTATTTATTTAAAACGTAGTCTATTGTCCTATTCTGTAAATAAAAAATCTTAAGTACGTATACCTACAACGATTTTTTTTTTGTAGATTAAAATATTTTTACGATTTTACCTACAAAGTTAAAGAGACTACCCAAGCTACAATGAATTCACATCTTAAATGTCATATTTGTAAAGAAGTCATCCTGAAGCTTGAAAATTTAAGACCCCATCTAAAAAATCATGGAATATTACTATCAAGCATTCAAAACCTTACGTGCCAGTTTAAAAATTGTAATGGAAGTTTTTCTAATTATAGTAATTACATTCGGCATATTAAATCAATTCACATTTTTCCTGATCTTGATAATATCTCAGAACTATTTGTCTTAAAGTCTGAAGTGAGTTCTGAAGCGATTTCTGAAACGATTTCTGAAACTAGTTCCGAAGCAGAACAAGAAGTAATAAACGATACAAGTACACCAGTAGTCGATTTGTCCGGTTCACCCAATCAAGTAAATGCTAGTAACGTTAATTTGTTAAATACGTGTTCCGAGTTTAACCCACAAAATAATAATTTAAACAAAAACAATGAGTGGGATTTGTTTATCCTAAATTTGATGGCCAAATGTACTATGAATACTACTAATGTTTTACTAGCAGCTCAAGCTTGCGAAAAATTTTTTTTGAGTAATATCTCACAGATTAAAGAAAGTACTCAACAAAGTATAAGACAGATTTTTAACGAAAGATCAAATTTAAATGAATATGACTTAATTAGGTGTGTGGATAATGCGATGAATTTATCTTTACCTCAGTTAAATACTTTTAATATTAAAACTTACAAAAAAAACTTTTCAAAAAATATGGGTTTTATTTCTCCTGAACAAATTCCATTGGGTCAAAGAACGGAAAACGTTTATGACAGAATTTCCGAGGATTATAAAACTAAGATTGTTTATGATTCCTATCAATACGTATCAGTTGTAAAAATATTGACTCATTTGATTTTTGATGAAAAGTTTGAAAGTCTTATTATGAAAGAATTACCTGCAACTTTTCTAACAGGTTACAAAGATGGAATGCAGTTTAAAAAAAGTAACTACTTCAAAAATTACCCATTTGCTATAAGACTAGAACTTTATGCAGATGATATCGAGGTTGTAAACCCTCTTGGTTCTAGAACATGTATCCACAAGATTACAGCCGTTTATATTTCAA
Organism: Cartodere bifasciata; assembly: GCA_963920755.1. NCBI lineage: Eukaryota > Metazoa > Arthropoda > Insecta > Coleoptera > Latridiidae > Cartodere > Cartodere bifasciata. The sequence goes on along the minus strand of OY987194.1, from coordinate 15,570,234 downwards.
TTCAAAATTTACCCATGCGTTATACATCATCATTAAATTCAATTTACTTGTTATGTTTAATTTACACAGAAGATATAAAAAAATATGGGTGGAATAAAATTCTTCAAAAATTTTTTGATGAAATGTCAATTTTAGAATCTGATGATGGTTTAGTAGTTAGAAAGGGCAGTCTTTCTAAAACACTTCGCGCAACATTAACTACTATTACAGCAGATGGTTTAGCCATACATGACCTTTTTGGCTTTCTTAGCCCGTCATGCTCCCAATTTTGTCGAGGTTGTCTGATTTCTAGAAAAGAACTTCATAAAAACAAATCCAATTCTAATCATACAAAACGAACAGTATACGAAGAACATATTAAAAAACTGCAGGCAGAGACTATTCTTCCATCTGACATTGGTATTAGAAATCAATGTTGCTTCAATAAATTAAGAAATTTTCACTGCCAGAATAACTTTTGTTACGATGCCATGCACGACGTTCTTGAAGGCATTTGTCAAATGGAACTTAAGCTTGTGTTACACCATTACATCGTTACACAAAAACTTTTTAAGATAAATTTGTTTAATAACAGAGTGAATTCTTTTAAATATGGCTTCGTAGATCGAAAAAATAAACCAACTGCTAATTTTAATTTAATAACTTTAAAAAATCTATCTGATCATAAGTTAAAGCAAAAATCAGTTCAAGTTTGGTGCTTAGCCAGGGTGTTTCCTTTTTTAGTGGCAGACAAAGTTGATGAAAATTGTGCCCACTTGAAACTGATCATTTTGTTGCTCCAAATAATGGAAATCATATTTTCGACCCAGCTTTCATCTGGAACTCCTATTTACCTTAAACATTTAATTGAAGAACATCATCACTTATTTAAAGAATTATTTCCCGATATTTCATTTATAAATAAACACCACCATCTGGAACATTATGCAGAGTCTATATTAAATATAGGACCAATTTCACGTTATATGTGCCTACGTTACGAAAGTAAGCATCAAGAATTAAAAAAATATGGAACAATATGTTGTAATTTTAAAAACATAGCTAAATCTTTGGCCGCAAAAGTTCAACTTCGGCAATGCCAACAATGGATTTCGGAAGGGGTGGTACATAGTAACTTTAGTTTTAAAAAGGAAGAAAGTATTCAAATTAAGGAACTACACGAAGATGTTCTCTCTTATTTTTTAAAAAATAATTATCATATTAACAACATGCTTACTAAAGTAAAATCAGTTACCATATTTGGAACCGAATACAGAAACGGCCTTATAATTGTGATTGACTCTAATATGCAAAATTCGGAATGTTACCCGGAATTTGGTATTATTACAACAATTTTCATTGATAGAAACTCTGTTTATTTTGCATTGAAACAACTTCAAACTTCTTATTTTGCCGATTTTCTAAATGCATGGTGCGTAGAAGAAGCACAAAATTCCACATTAAAAGTTATTACTTACGATCAATTAATAAACTTTAAGCCCCTAGCATTCTGGAAACCCTTTGAATCAAGCGATAAATTTGTTCAATCAAGAACTTTACTATTATGACTAAAAGGTTTGTTGGCACGTTAGTTTTTTTTTAATTTAGTGTAAAATCTAAAATAGCATGGAAAAAGTTAGGATCAAGTTACCATTGAATCCCTGTTAAGTAGTTAGTAAAGTCAATCCGTCGTTATCAATGTAATGACATCAAAAAAATTGGGATAACCCGTGGGGGGATATAATCTGTTTTCGAAACAGCTAGATAGTCGCCAATTTAGACTTTTAATGCTTGTTTTCTTCACAAATTTTTAGGTGTTCCCTAAAGTTAGTTTGACAGATTATCAGACACGACATTCGACATGGTTGTCAAACTCTGTTTCTGATAATCTGTCAAATCATAACTTTAGATAACACCTAAAAATTTGCGGAGAAAGCAGGCATAAGAGTTATAACATAATAAATCCGATTGTATCTGAATTTTTCTGATGTCGAAATATGGATTGATTTTAGTTGTAGAGTTTTGTAGACCTAACAATAAAAATAATACACAATATACTTTCTTACATAATGCACGCATACTCTCTTTGTTTTAGCTCAAGAAGTAGACGTGGAATCGTTCAAGGACTTAAATGAAAAAGATTTAATCGATTTAAATTTAAAGTTGGGACCCAGAAAAAAAGTCCTAGCTTTAATAAATACTTTAAAACCACAAAAAGTAAGTAATTTAAAAAATAATACTTCTAATTTTTAGTTTTAATTTTGTTAATAATTTGATTTTTTTAGGACGACACATTTAATGACTTAATCAACATAGAAAATATAATCGTCCCCCTCGAAGCTACATCGACAGTGCCCTCCATAGAGGAAAGAGAAGCTCTCGGAGAAGCTTCATCGACAGTGTCCTCCACAGAAAAACAACAAAGTAACAACAACAACAACAATAAGTTTAATTTCGATTCAGCGGAGGTATGACCTGTAATATAAATTAAATTTAATTAACTAACCTGAATTACGATTTTCCGTTAATCCGTAGGTTTTATTAAACTTCTTTATGTCTTTTTTACTTTTAGGAAATTGAAATCGTACAAATTATTAAATCCCATAAGGCAACAAATTTACTTGAAATCCTAAACAAAGGTGGCGTAGTTTTACCGAAACATCGCAATGAATTAGTTCGGATTCTAGTAGGAGAATTGATTTCTACTAAATCACAGTAAGAAGACACTTGTCATCTAAGTCAATGTTTTATTAAAGAAAAAATTGTTTTAGTTATGCTGCCAACAATTTCAAGGATAATTTAGCCAAGGCGATCGTTATCACATTTCCAAATTTGGGTGAAGCTCTGGAGAATGGAGAAATAGCACACGTATGTTTCAATTATAAATTCTTATTCTTTTTTACATTTACAATTATTTGTAGACACATTTTTTTAATAAAGTGGACCGAACAGGTTTCATTGAGAACAGATTTAAAACAGCACGAAAATCGCTTCATATATCAGAGAAAAAAAATAAGTCTGGAAAGAAAATAAATAATAAACCAACAGAAGTCCAACCTTCAGAAGATAATCGGGAATCAGAGGAGATAAAAGAAATGGTAAGTTATTCTTTTTTAATACAATTCAAAATTATTTTGTATTCCAAAAGTTATTTTCAATTTTTTAATAAGTAAGAATTTAGGTCCATTTATGCCGAGTTCATGCACTTTTATTTAAAAATAATTTAAAGTAAGAAATTCGAGGCAATCAAATACCAATACCAATGAACTGCCTTAAACATCTTACTTTAACTTTAAATTATACTTCTACTAAGTATAAAAAAAGGTTTGTAAATAAAAGAGCGTGGACATTACATAGAATTAAAAACAGAAAATGAAGGACTTACTTACCTAGGGTTCGGTTACTTCAGCAGTAGTCAGAAAATTGGACTTTGCAATACTCTGTAATACTTAATATTACATCAATCCTGCAGTATTGACAAAAAAATTTACAAAGTGATCCCTTGCTTACTTACTACATATTTTTAATGTTTTTCATCAAAATATGGGCAATAACAAGAAAAGTTATTCCTTATTTTTTTTATTATACAATAGAAGAATGCCTTGAAGAATTGACAAATATTGTCACCTTACAGAGTGGCGCCATTATTCCTTCTCTGTCATACAGATTCTGTAATAGTAATAGCCAAAGTGACAACAATTACAATAATGGTTGACAAAATCTGTATGACATAGATGGAATGATGGTTGGCAGATGCATGGCGTCACTTTATAGAGCGACAACATTTGTCAATTCTTCCAGGCACTCTAGGCACATCAAAGCAGTCAATGTTTGTGCACAGAAAAAAAATGAACTTATGCGCAGGATTTTTGCACTTTTTGATTCCTGTGGACTAGTTTGCTTTGTCATTCTGGTGTGTACGAACAAACCTAATGTAAACTTTTCTACAGGTGCCCCAGAATTGGCGCATTTTTTTTAACAATTTTCCTGGAATCCCCAGGCATGCCCTAACACCGTACCATACAGGTGGTGCGCCAATTCTGGGACACCCTGTATATATAAAGCAAAATAAAAAATTTGTGGCAGCTTAAAGTTCTTTAAAGTAATTGTCAAATATGTTTCAGATTGCGGAAATGGAGTATAAAGAGGCAACAGAGGAAAATAAAATTAGGATTAAGGAGCTATGGAGTAAAACCTATTTGGTACGCAAACAATTCATTTTAAAAAATGAAACATCCGAAGTAATAAAAAGGTTTCCGAGAATCATCGATTTTAAGGGCGAGCTTGTAAGTTAATATTTTTTAGTTTTCTGATTAGTTCAAAGATTGATAAATTTTAAAACTTCATAATTTTTATCATTTTAGATATTGTATGATTACTCTCAGTTAGCTGACAACAAAGACAACAAATTATATTTGGCCCTCCCAAAATATGCCAAAGCAATAATGACGTATGCGGAATTACAAAAAAAGAAGATAACCTGTGATTTAAATCTAAAAGATGGTAAGTTCTTACGTGAATTGGACCGATTCCGGTAAACATCCATAACTTATAAATCCATAAGTTATGGATCCATAGGTTGTTAAATATTAATGAACGGCATATTAAAGTCATCTGTCTAATCTATGGATCCGTAACTTATGAATGTATAGATCTTTTCCGCCGTTGGCCACAAACGCGGTCGTTATGCTTGGGAAACTAAATGACCACCAGCATAACAATGACTTGAGTCAATTTGACGCATATCTGACTTTTCCCAAGTATAACGACCGCGAGGGTGGTCAACGGCGGGAAAGGTGAATTCGTCCAAATTAAAACGTTCGATCTGATTTATGTCAAATATTTAACTCTCAGAGTTTAACAACCAAGTCAACAATCGATAGATAAAATTTTCAGTTATATAACAAATAAATAACTTGACATCTGACGAATATCAGATTGAATAAAAAACGCTGGAGAATGTCTGCACCACATACTCATATTTATATTTTTTTTTGTCTTTTTTAGACAACTTGGAAGCCGTTTTAACCCTTATAAATCTTCTTAGACCACCAAATTCGCTAAAGAGCCAGGGAAATTTACAGGAAGCATTTTTGGTCATATTAGAAGTAAGTACAATTTTTTTTATTTATTAGGAATTTCCATGATTATGAACAAACAGACATGTATTTGAGAATTTGTAAATAACGTTTCTAATGATACTCTGTTTAAATACAGGGTGTTACCAAATAAGTAGGAAAAAATTCAGGGGGTAATTCCTGAACCCATTTTAAGAAAAAAAGTTCCTATAAACATATGCCCGATAATGACTTTTTTTTTTCTTACAGCCCCCTAAGGGCCCCCACTATTAACACGTTTGTTTAAATTTTACCAAGGGGAAAATATTTCTAGTATTTAGATAAATCAAATAGGTCCTATAAAATTTTTTGAAAAAATTATTCTTTACGAAATTATAGCGAAAAAACTGATTTTTTAGGGGTTTTTTGGGGGGCTGTATCTCGAAAACGAAGGATTTTCGGACACATATTCATATGAACTTTTTTTCTTAGAATGGGTTTAGGAATTACCCCCTGAATTTTTTCCTACTTATTTGGTAACACCCTGTATACCAGGTAGTATGTACTATTGTAGAAACAAATCGACAAGAAGTGCCTGTAAGTGGGTTATTCTTATCTGCAATTTTACGATGATATCAGTAGGTATTTTTGTTGTTCAATAAATAAAAATAATTTTTTTTTAACATTCCCTTTTACCTGAATCTGATTTTTAATTGACTTTTTTGGTAGAAAATAAATCTGACGCAACAAACTTTGTTGTATTCAAACTCAGTGCCCGTGGAAAGTTTCCACTTTGGAAATATTTCCAAAATGGAAAGTTTCCGGGAATGTTTCCCTAGGGGTTGGGAAACTTTCCAACAAGAATATTTGCGGAAAGTTTCCGGAAAGTTTCCGGAAACTTTTCACTTTGGGAATATATAATCTAACTTTAAAAAAATATTAAAAAAAGGTTTAATAATGTTGAAGCGTTATTTTCTAGCTTTTTACACAGTTTAAATAGTAAATATTTATTAATTTATAAATAAAGGAGATCCTCTAGAAAAAATTAAACAATGATTGCAAACAACTGGCAAATATGCTTAATAAGCGGAGGCCATTAGTCTGTCATTATTTTGACAGATCTCGTTGCAATTGCAGCCATCTTGGTGTTTTTTTTGCCGCTTTGCTTTGCATGGTGCGCACTGACGATCGCGTGTGAATTATAATTTGAATATTCATAATTTATAAACAATTCTCTTATTTAGGAAACAATTTTCAATAGTAAAATTGCTGGAAAGTTTCCGGAAATTTTCCAGAAAGTTTCTCAATAATAACTTACCGGAAAGTTTCCGGAAACTTTCCGGAAAGTTTCTCAATAATAACTTTCTGGAAAGTTTCCGGAAACTTTCTGGAAATGTTTCCGGAAACTTTCCGGGCACAATCGGAAAGATAAATGCCCCAAAAAATAAATTCCCGGGAATGGCACATCTCTAATTCAAAGTGTCAAAATAAATGGATCAAAAGTCTAATAATCTGATGGGTAAAAAATTGATTACTTTATTTCCACAATAGTACCAGCTATCTTAGTTGTATCTGTAAAGTTGTTTAAATAATGCGTTCAGTTAGTTTAGAGTGAATTAGAATTATTCTTAGTTGTCAATAAAAAGTTAGAAATATTATTATGAATATAGTGGGGGAATTTTCATATCTTATGACAATAACTTTTAACTGTCCCCCACTTTATTAACAGTGATGTTATTAACTTTTTAATGATAACTAAGAATAACTCTGAATCTTTTATACTTTAAGAAACCATTAAATAATTTATTTACGTTTCTTTTAGGATAATGATGACATAATGGCCATCATTGACAAATCGACAAACGAACAGCCATTTTTGGTTTTCAAAAACACTATTTTCTATTTAGTTATTTCCACCACTGTTTTTAAGAGTTGTTTCCAAACTGTGTCCTCTTATCTAGACTGGGACATTTTATGTAAAATATTTGCCCTCGTAATACATTTACTAATTTCGGGAGCACCCCATATTTTTATACTTTTTTAACGCTACGTGTTACTTTATTTTAAACAATACTCCTTAAGTATAAGGCTATTATAAAGGCTGTTTTTTTATTAGTAATATTATTTAATAAGACTTTATTAAGACATTGTACCTGTTTTTGAATAATGATCTCTTGTTGTGAAGAAAGTTTTATGTTACGTTTATCCCATGCTTTAAAGCTTTTATAACGTAAATTTAAGTTTTAAGTTTTGGCAGGTTTTATATGTTTTTTTTTTTAATAAAAAACAGTTTTTTTTTTTAAATTTGTTTCTTATTTAGTTTTAAATCAACGCTTAAAAAGAAATTTTTTAACTTAATAAAAGTTATAAAACATGTTTTTTTAGAGAGAAAACTGCAATAAACAATTAGTAAAATAAACTGCTTTTTTAGCTCATTTTAGATCTTAAAAGATAATGTTTTTTCCTAAAAAGGAGAAAAATCACAGTAAACAAAGACTAATATTAACTCTTTTAGTATATTCTTATATCCAAAACAAAGAGCTTAAATGACATAAAAATGTTAAAAATTAACTTGCTGAAATAGTTAAAATAACTCTTAAAACAAACATAAAATACTCTTAAAAAGAAAGAACATTGACTAATTTTTAAATAAATTTTACGTTTAAATGATTGAATAATGACTCTTACAAAGAGAAAAAAAGTGACCCCTAGTGAGCGTTATAAACTCTTAAAAATCGCGATTTCCACTATTTTTTTAAAGTTGATATTACCCTTTTTGAAATAAAATTAAATGTAAAAAACAGTTAAAGTTTGTCAAAGTGCTACATAAATAGAAAAAAATATTTTCTTAATTATAGTGCTTTTAACTCAAAAAGGAAAGAAATATTTTTAAGAACTAGATGTATTACCTCCAATTCTTGGATAAATTTACTCTTTTATGAGACATCAATATCTCTTTAAAACTAACATTTAAACTCTTTAAAGAAAATAAAACAATTCCTTAAGCAGAGCAAACAAAACTAAAGTAAAAGAGTTACTTTTACTTTTCAAAAGACGAAAATAATTTAAACCTTTTAAAGAATTAAAATAATTTCTCTCCTTTTAGGGATTAAGTTATTTACTCTTTTAGAAAGGGTTAAATTAATTCAGAAGGAGTGGGATCAATTCTGACTCTTTTAAGGAGTGAAATAGGAGTGGAGTTAACTATTTCTGAGTTAACTTTCTCTCCTTTAGTTTAAGCGTGTACATTTTAGGAGGATTCAACAACAAGGAACAGTCTAACCTACACAGGCGGAAACAAGGAGAAATGTACCGGTTATGGCCACATAAACTATACTATAATTTCCAAAGACTAGGTCTGTGCTCGGTGCACTAATTTAGGTAGTAACATTTACAATTTTGTGATAATCAACTGTCTTTTTCTAATTAGTATAAGAATGATGTGTAATGCACTTTTTTTAAAATAACTTTGTACGCAGAGGCCAGAATCCCGAATTCCGACTGTCCGCAGGTGTAAAAATACTGCGCAGAACTGTTTTTGATGTGCGTAACCTGTTGTCGGTTTAAAAACTGAACAGTCAAAATCCAAAATTCTGTCCTCTACGAACAAAGTTAATAATTCATGAATGAAATGCTTTGTCCATTAATTTAAGTCAGTGTACTTTTAAATATAATTTTATAAAACGGTTTTAAAAGTTTGATATGTATTTAAAATGTTGCCTTATTTGCATCTTTATTTTTAAAGGTGAATATAATGAACACCAAGATTAATCTTTGCTTTTGTAATTGAAGAAGCGTATTTTGTAGGGTTAACGGTCAAGAAAAGTAAACATTGCAGGTATTGGAATAAGGTCCAGAAATTTTGATTAAATAACCGTCTTATTTGCTCTGTTTCACATCCTATTGCCGACTACGGACTAAGCTAAAATAAACCCTCGAAACATCCCAGAGGAGATTCAATATGGAATTTAGGGATTACGGTACATCTGAGACATGTAAACAATGATAACTATACCCGTATGTTCGATGAAGGTGAAAAAAAGAAATCTTACAAAACCTCTTAAGGGGTCCAATATCGAAATTTATGATTTGCTTACAGTTGCAATATTAAAGTTTAAAAGGAAAGCAAATATAAATTGTATTGTAACATTTTTTATGAGCATTTCAAAAGCAATTCAATTACATTTAGTCAAAACAAAAATTATTACCAAAATTTTTAGTCTGGAAAAAAAATAATCCGTTTTTGATTTTAAATACATTAATGCTTTTGATTGGTTTATAATGTAACATACAATGTACAATAAACATTTAACCATTATAAATAAGTACCTAATCTTAGCTAATACCACAGCACTAAGCCAGCAGTTTCTCAACTTGTAACGAGAAAATGGAATGTTTGAATTGGGAATTAAGCCCAGGCTTTCAAAATTAATGTTGCTATTAAGGCAAGTAAAATTTGCACATTATTTTCAAAGTTAAGATCGTTTTTACTGGGTGCGTAATAAGTTAGTCAAGAATCCTTGATAAATAATCACCCTTTGCTCCATAATTTTAATCCGGTTAAATTAAACCCTGTACAGATTTTCAAAAAAAAATCTCTTAAACTTTGGCAAAGCTCGTAAAGTAAGGAATTTTCCTTGCAATAAAACTATATGGTATAAAGTGTCTAAAATATTTTCTTTGTTGCAGGTGACATTACACAGAAAGGCTATGAAAAAAAGAGAACAAGACTTCTATCTCCTTACGTGCCTAAGCAAAATTCAAGTAAGTTTAACCGTACATAATGCATAAAGACTGTTGGTCTGAGAGTTAGCGCTATTCCTCTGGTAACATTTTGGTATTACATTTTTTATACAATCACTTTGAAAAAACTTTTTACCAAAACAAAAAGTCACGACATTATCTCGTAAATTGTTAAAAGCTTTGTAAATTAAATACCTGGGTTGAGTTCTTTAAATGTTTTTGATGGAATAATAGAATTAAAGAACTAAACCCCTTTGGTATGTGTACAAAAACATACAAATTTACATTTAATCAATAAAATCCGTTATTAAAACACGTTTTTTCAAATAGCTTGTTCGCGGTTTTAAAATATTTTCGTTCCGCTTTACACTAAAATTTCGTGCGTGATCAATTCTCCCTGTCAGATTTAATGGAAATGGTAACCTTTTCAAACACTTCTAAAAGTATGCCTTAGTTTTATAAAAATATGCCGGTGAATCAAATATCGTGCAAATCATGTGTTTTATTTTTCCACTTTCTTTTCCGCTACAATTCTTATTTGTTTTTTTCTCTTTGTAGCAATTAGTTTTTGGGACTTTATGGTACATTTCCTTAATTTTTAATTAATATTTTCTAAAGTTATGGCAAATAACACTTCTTTAATTAATTTTATAGTAGCCCTACACTTGCTTTAAGTTTACAACTTTTATTGCTTGTAATAAAGTTTTATAATCGGTGAAAAGAACTGGTGAAGGTAATTCCTTTTTCATTCAACGAAGTTAAACTAATTGTGACAGGCAATTTTAAAGAAGTTTTAAAATAAATGGGGATGATTTAATGTTACATTTTAGAACTACTGAAAAATAGATATTATGTTTTGTTTAAATATTTAACTGGTACAAATTGTAATACCTAGTTATGAATTTTAAAGTTTACAAAATTATGAAAAATTTAATTCATAAATTTTTAAATAAAGCTTGGTACCTCCTACTCGACGAGAAGGAGTACGTATTCTATTATTTCAAACCCACACTTGACACCATGTGTATATCATTTGAAACTACTTAGTAGAGAATGTAGTCATCTTACAAAATAAATATAAGGCTTGTGTTACACATTAATGCTAAATGTATTAAGAGATACTAATAGCACCTTACTCAGAGACAAAGCCACGTTGAGGCAAGCATAAATTATAATTTCCGTTTTCCATCTGATGCACACACAGGCGCTATGTAGATATGTACTGTTTTCCCTAAAATACTAGAAGTGAAACTGTAGATTGTATATGGCAAACATAGAAAGCCATATGTTGGTGGCGGGTTGGCTAATTCTAAATTCATATCCAGCATTGTCATAAATCAAATGCAAAATCTCCATACAAACGTACATTTTGTTTTAAATAAATAGAATCTATTTGCTCTGCGAGTGGCTTTGTCCATCAACAATTTTAAATCATATCAATTTTTAGCTTTGTTCTCCGAGTTTGGAACCAAAAAGTTAAAAAAAAGACTTTGATTTAATTAAAAATAATTTTTTAAAATACAGTAGTTAGTGTCTGGGGATAAAATGGATCACGTATGTCATTCATACATTTTTTTGTTTTAAAGCAAAACTATGGTTACAAAGATACAATCGTTCAACTAATAAATGTCATGCAACCAGTTTGTATTTTGGCGAATAAGCTAAACTACTTATAGCGTTTTCAGTTGGTACTAGTACTAGTTATGAACTTGGCGAGTTCTTTTTGACGTTTTCGTGTTCGATTGGGACCACAGAGCTGGTTTAACTTGAAAAAGTGCGTTCTGTGTCCAAATTTAGTTTATTTGAGCCGTTTTTTTAGTAATATTATTTAAATGATCTACAAAAAATGGCTGTTAACAGAAATAGAAATTTTCTTTTGTTAGATTTAATAGAGTTTAGCCACATAAAACTTTTAAAACCATTTTGTTTTGAAAACTAGAAAAATAGGGTTACAAACGTAGATTCTATGAGAACAGATTAGAAGGTCTGTGCATTTGAATCTCTAGCCTTAAAGCGAGTCTTTTTTAAATTGCAGAGTCTTGCAGACTCGGTTTCACAAGACAATTGGACACTGTAAAATTTCTGGTATTGGTATTAATTTCTTGATTTGTGGGAATTTTGTGACTATATTCGTAAATAATGAAGAAGCTACGAAACGCCCCTCATGAATATAATTAAATTGGGGCAAATTAAGGTCAAATTTACCAAAAGAACAGCTTCCCAGTGTCTTGTGAAACCAAATGTACTACTAAAAATATTCTTAAAATAAACCATTTTTACCATGTACGTATGTAAACAAAAAAAATAGTTTTTGAAACAAAAAGTCGACTATTGTTGAGTGTAGTTAATTTAGAGAAGGCTTTAATTATAGTAGCTGACAAAATGGTTTTATTTTCTTTATCACGCTAAAAACATAAATTAATATTAGGTAATATGAATTTTTTATAAAACTTCAAAGTAGCTGAATTTTAATTGCATACAATCCAATTTAACGTAACTGGTTTACCTGTGTGTTTATTTTAACAAATAAAATTTAAATTTGCATGTGGAATTATATTTTTGGGATTTTTAACTTTGTTGTTTTGCACAAAATGCGCTTATATACATTCTAAAATTATGTGAACAATGAGCACACACAAAAACAAACATTTACTATAAAATTCAAAAACATATTTCAATTAATTCGTACATTTGCAGTTTTTTTATAATGTAACAGTGGCCATTAAAAGTTTGTAAACATTTTAAAATTAAAAGTTTTCAAATATAGTCCATTATATTCCCATGTCATTGGTTATATCTGCCATATAAAAGAACTAATTTGGTTTTATTGCGGAAAAACCTTATAAAACAGCGAAGTTTAAAACTATTGAGCATCACGTCAGCTGCATTAAAGGGTTATTTTACCAAACGAAACCACCAATGTTATGTAACATTATACCCTTATATTTCATGTTTTTATGGCTTTGAAACAGAACAAAACCAAACTGGCGGATAATGCGGGTTTGAGTGGTTTTGTTTAAAGAAATAGTCAAACATTTATTAAAGAAAAGATAGAATTTCCTGGATATTTTACATTAGAGCTGTGAAATACGAAACTGCAGCAGCAAATTCTCGAAAAAGTGAATACACAGTGCTCTTAAAATGTCCCTTCTCCATGAAACTTTTGAATGACTTGATATTTTTATTTTAAATTCACAAAACTTTTAGCCCATACTATTTCTGTTACCCACATTAGATGGTTTAAAAAAAAAATTTAGGGCTTCTAACGCTTGTAGAGTTGATATGAGATGGATCCTTTTTAGTACAGTCAATCCGTATTTGGACATCGACTAAATTCCGGGTAGGACTGCCATTATAATAAGTTATAACTGGAGGTCCAAAATGTAAAATCTCAAACTGGCGTATCTCTACCTGTCTTGAAAACGTTATGGCCCCCTTCAATTTATAATATAAGATCACGGTGGGACTGCACCAAATTTTGCAACTAGATGTCAAATTAGGTTTTAAAAAAGATTTTTGTGAAAAGATTTCCTCTGATAAAGTTCCTTTACCGCCTATACAGGGTGTCCCAGAATTGGCGCACCACCTGTATGGTACGCTGTTAGGGCATACCTGGGGATTCCAGGAAAATTGTTAAAAAAAATCCATCTGTTATATTCATTGAGGAAAATGCGAACAAAGTTGCTTAAATTTGGCCACACATACTAGGAAAATACTACACAGTCTAGGTAAATAAGTCTAAAAATCCCATCTATAAGTCTTGATTAGACACTTCTGCTTAAAATTTTATTGACATTGTTGTCAGCTTATTTCAAGAAATTTTTTTAAATTTAAATTGATTATAAAAATGTTATTTGACCATTTAAAAGAAGAAGAATTGGTGAAATGGTTTAAGTTAGACTGCAGCTTTGTTTTAATCCATATTGTTCGTTAATACGTGATGTGGTTTTTAAGGTATATGCGTTTAAAGTTTTGCACTTTGGAGCCTTATATCTTCGAGGGTGTATGAGATGGATTTTTTTTGACAATTTTCTGGGGATCCCTGGACATGCCCCAACAACGTACCATACAGGTAGTGCTCCAATTCTAGGACACCCTATACAATAAATGGCCTGCAAAGAGTAATAATCAATTAGGTCGGATTTACAACAAATTTTGCAAATAAGGTGCTAAAAAATATTTTTTAATAAAAAAGTTTCAAAAAAATGTCTCTGCCCCACTCGTTTATGGGGTGAAGGAATTTATTTTGGGAAAAATTATAGGAAAAAGTTTTTTAGCATTAACATTTAGTGATAATTCAACGTGATTGGATTTTACTCTTTGGGAGCTATGGGAGAAGTAATTTATTCTGAGAAAAAATTTGTAGTAAAATCATTTTAAAAATTTATTTGACGTCTAGTTCTAAAATTTGGCGAAGTTCTACCGTTTATGGGGTGAAGGAATTTATTTTGGGAAAAAATATAGGAAAAAGTTTTTTAGCATTAACATTTAGTGGTAATACAACGTGATTGGATTTTACTCTTTGGGAGCTATGGGAGAAGTAATTTATTCTGAGAAAAAATTTGTACTAAAATCATTTTAAAAATTTATTTGACGTCTAGTTATAAACTTTGGCAAAGTTCTACCGTAAGACGAATTGAAGGGGGCTCTTTGAAGGCCCATAACCCCGTTTTCAAGACAGGTAGAGATACGCCAATTTGAGGTTTTACATTTTGAACCTCCAGTTATTTATTATTTATATTTTATTATAATGGCGGCCCTAACCGGAATTTTTTCGTCCCCTCATTATTTAGGACAAATTGACTGTACTATTTAATTCTCACTATTTATATATAGGTAATTTGACTTTTTGCTTTTACTACTACATTTAATAGGTGGCTTTGGCAGTAATTCACGTAATATTATTTCACATTTGCAAATAACATTTGGGGTAGCTTAAACTTCATTAGATTCATAGTGTGTTGTGGTGTTTAGCGGGGAATGGAGCAGGTGACGGTGGTAACGGAAGCGGTGGAGGAGGTGCTCGCCAACAACAACAAACGAGACGACGGACACAGCGTCGTGTTACGCACAACGAGAAGAGATACCATTCAGGTTAGGGTTTACCCTGGTGTCTTTTAGGAATGTATGGTGGTTTACAATTTGTTCTGGCTTTTTATGTTTTTTTTAACCAATTCTAGAAAGTCTTACATGTTTGTTTTTAATTATATTGAAAACATTTTTTAATAAACAGATCGCTATTTATATTGCCACTATTTCGACAATCTAAGGCAATTCCTAAAGCGTTTCAACATTAATCTCTCAAATATAAAAATAATGCGCCACCATTTATTACCGTATAAGGTGCCCAAGAAATTGCATTGTCATTCTATTTTAAGTTTAATAATCTCATAAATTTATTAGATTATCATTTTTTAGTACCAGATAACAAATGTTTCTTTTTCCTCCTTTCCTTCTAATGTCATTGGCGTCTAAGATTGCATACCGCGCACCAAAGCATGACAAAAGAAGTATTATCCCCGCGAGCCAAGAAATATGTAGTTCTGTTATTTATTTGTTTTTAGCTTTAATTAATTAAAAAGCAAACAGTGTAAGACTTAGTAGTGTGTATGTTGGTATGGGGGTGTGGCTTGTAACTGTTTTGTAAACTTTTGGCATATCTATCTGGCTAGTGCCTACTTCCTATCATGAGTTTAACTTCTCTTTTCACACGTGACTTCACATATTAATTATTAAATTATAATTTATACGTATCGGTTAATATTTTTACTCGCATATTTATTTACCGTTTTTAAATTATAAACGCCTTTTGGGGAGTCTTTTGAACTTAATAGCCCCATAAGAATCTTATTTTTATTTTACTTTTGTTTTGTTATTTTTTTGTTTTAAGAGGGTGCATGTTCAGTGTTTTGTTTTTGTGTTTCGCATGTATAGACATGGGAGACAGCGGCCAGTCCAAGGATTTAAAAGGATCGGGTAGTTCAGCATCCAGAGCTTACCGTAGGGGAAACCGAAGGCTCACCCGAAATGAAAGTCGCTATCACTCAGGTAAGTCATTTGCTTAAATTCATTCAGCATTACATTTTTAACAAAAGGAAAACAGGGTTCGATTAGTTGGCATTGTATTGAGCATACCATTTTAGGTGCCATTTTCGGAGCTTTCACTTAGATTATAAGGAATATCAAACTTGGTTTCTAAGACCTTTAATAATTCAAATAAAGACGAGACTTTGTACATTGAAATTTAAAGGTTAATTCTTTTAGTGAATGAAATAATTATTCTTGTAAATGTCCTTTATGAAAGTATTGGCTACAAATTTTAAAATTGCTTCTCGAATTGCTCCCAATGAGTAAGGGAATATTAACAAAACGGTTCGGTAAACTGTTAATTGTGAACTCTTTGATTTTACCCTGATTTGGTTCAGAGCATGAAAAATTTAATTCTGTTTGCAGACGTGGATAAAATAATTTACAAAATCTACAGGAAGCGCTTCTTTATTATGGCAAACTTCGTTTATTCCTAAACTCCACTCTGAAACGGTAGACTATCTATATTCCGCATACATTTATAAATAATACATATTTGAATATAAAGTGTACGTTCCCGCGCAAGCTCTTATACATTTTTAAAATGAAAGAAAGTATACATAAATGTAGGTTTATTTGTCACAAAAATCAATAGGTAATCGTAAGTACAGAAATTTGTATAAATTTTATTAAACTATTGCATTTTTTATGAGCACATAGCTTCAAAAACAAAACACTTGCAAATTCGAAAAATTACCTCTATAAATTTAACTATTGACACATTTACGAAAGTTTAGGTACTATACCCTAATGAAAAAAGTAATCTCGTAATCACATTTAAAAAAATTTATTACAAGTACGCGTTAGGTTTTAAGTTCAGTGGCTCTCGTCGAAATTACTTTTTTAGTGCAACAATAAACTCGGTCTTTTCGAAACCCAATCCGCTAGGCTGGACGTCGGAATTGTATCTATGAGGAGACACTCTTAGGGTAATTTAAAAAAAAACACATTAATGCAATTGCAAAAATTTACTACTTTGTTATTATTGTGAATCTTTTTTGTATTTTTAAATTATAAATGTCAAAGATAAGCATTTTATCATAAAGCATTCTTTACTTAAAACGATTAGCAGCTATAAAAGGCATTTTATTTTATCCTTTTATTTCCGAATTCAAGAATAGAGACAGTATAAGATTCCAAGTTTTTTAATACCGTTCATAAAAATTCACTGCTTCTTTTGTTTGACTTAAAAAAGTTATTTTAACTTAAAAGAGATTATAAGTATTTATTCGATTTCCAATAAAACTGACTGCAATGTCTTTTAAGAATTCATAAAGTTTTCGAAACAAAAAGAACTTCGTGTAAACTATTAAATTCTTCTATAAATGCCTTTTGTATATTTTATGTGTAAATTGCACTTAAATAAGAATTTATTTCAACAATATAAAAGTACTATTTAGAAAGAAAACCCTTTAAAAAGGTAACTTTTAAATTACCTTATAAAAGTATAGGTATGCAATCTGTGCTACCTCATTTTGATAAATTAATATAAAAATAATATACAATATTGTATATGGTATTTGTTTGTTTTTAAAATAAACTCACATTTATTATTAATAAGGCCTGTTGAATAATTTGAATGTTTAGCATTTTCTATCTAGGTATTATTTATTTTTAACGAAATTTGATTCTCTCATAATAAAATGGGAATAAGTACAATATAAGCCGAGTAAACATGTAGGTACTTTGAAACCCTTGAGGTAAGTACTCTTGTATGTATGAATATAATCATTCTGTTTTATTCAGAACGTATTATTATTTGCATGAGCATCAGTCGAGTATGTATTTCAGTTTTATTTTTGAATCTTCTTTTGTTGCTCACATTTTCCTATTCTCAGTCAGGCTGCAGCATTAGAGTCTTTATGAGATTTGATACATGTTGTACATAAAATATTTATTAAAGGAAGAAAATTTATTTTTTGTTGATTTTGTAAATGTGAGCGTTATGAAATTTAACTGTCGTATAAAGTAAACATACTATTACAAGTTTTAAGTCATATTCCTTAATGTTTTGCAGAAGTTCGACAAGAGGCTGTTCAACAAGCCCTCGCACAAGCATTGCAAAATAGGCACAAACCATCAATGCCAATGCCGTCCAAACGTACATCAGTTATGGCCCGAAGTCCTGATAGAGATCGACATGATTCAGGTAATACAATTTTATTAAAAGATTTATTTTCCGAAACAACTGTTGTCAGCTGTGGGGTTACAGGGATCAGTCTAGTGTCCAAACTCTTTTTAAATAAATATGCTTCATAAAGTGTTACATCATAAAGTTGAATATAAGCAAGTACCTACGTCTATTAAATGGAAAAGTTTTAAAAATTCAATGTTTTTAATATGAATTTTTATAATAATTGGAAAGGTGCAATTGCAATATTATTAATTGTATTGTAAATAAACAATGATAAGCCATGTAATAGCTCGAATAATAGTTATTGAAACAACCAAGGTTCCAAAAATATGTTCTCTCTCCAAAGTCATTATGTTTATAGGTTGTACAATTATTATTTTAAAAAAATATTCTTTTTTCACTACTACCTATAGAAAAGTCAATTTTTGACCGATCTTCTACCAGAGAAATCACATTTCTCTCCCTTGGTCAATAATAATTTCCATGTCTATGTACACTGTACAATAATGAAATGTCAAAACATATGTCAATTTTATCATAAATAGAACGGTACTTACAGCAGTTTTTGTGAGTTTTTTACCAAGATTTTTTTATTTTGAAAACATAATTACTTTAAAATAGTTCAAAACATTTTATTGCACAAATATGTATTTTAACGGAAAAAAAAATTGTACAGTTGTAAACATGTCGCACTTTTTTCTGTAGCTGTGTCAGTGTTCTATCATTATCATCATATTTACAAATTCCTTATCAGTGACCATCATATTATTTAAATCATTTACGCCATTTACGTGCAAATTATGAGTTATTTTGGAAAAAAACATCCATTTGAAGAACTTTTTATTGTTTTGATTGATATAACGTCATTGTCATTTCCATGGAAACTTCGATTAATTTTTTGTAAAAATTATATACATGGTTTTGATAAAAATTGAACATATTTTTAAATTAACATTTTTTAAGAAAATGGTAGTAGTGAAAAAAATAGTATATAAACCACGGTAGAGAAGGTCATTATTGACTACGCGCAATTGTGTCCCTTGCCGCTGCGCGGCTTGGGACACAATCTTTGCGCTAGGTCAATAATGACCCTCTTCTCTACCTTGGTTAATAATGTACTATTCTAGGTAACCTAAATTACCTAAACCTAAAATAGCGCATTTTTTTGCCTAAGCTTTAAAGAGTGACGGAATGTTTTAATGTTTGTTTTTTCATCGCTGTGCACAGGTAACTTAATTTTGGAAAAAAAAATTAGTTTTTTGGAATTTAAATTTTAATCTGCGGAAAGTAGTTCACCCATTTTAAGTTTTTTCTCTGCTTTCAAAGTCAATTAACTGTAATATTGTTTGTTTAAATAGTCTACGTTTAAACGGAATTTTGAATTTGAAATATTTGTTGATATTTGGTTGGAGTTGTTTGGGAAATAAACGTTGATCAATATGCAATATTAGTTTTTCGTTTAAAATTTAGAAGAATTAAATTTGCACCATCGAAAAAATGTCATGTTTTAATCTAAATATTTTATAAACCCGTCAACATATTTATCAAAAGCTTAATAACAGTGTCCCACCGGATATAAATCTGTTGGATACAATCTGATGCTACCGGTCTGTTATTTAAATAAATAATAGAAACTTATTCCAAAAAATAAATTATTTTATGAACTCCAAACCCACACCCGACAAAATTTGTCTTTCTCCAGATAATTTAAAATAACCAAGGTAATAACTCTCGTTTTCTTGTAGCATCTTCCTCCGACGATGACAGCATAGGCCACGAAGAAATAATAGCCAGCACACCGGAGCGGGAAAAGGTCCGCGATCGTAGTACACCCCAGATGTTTCCGCCTCCTCCTTTATCCGATACCAGCAGCACAGGTTCACCACCACCCCTTCATCAGAGACCTCGGCTACCACCTCCTAACAACTGGGACCATAGAACAAGACATGAAATTACAGAAATTAACGATGTTATGCAAAACTTTAGACCATGTAAGTTGATTTTTTTTTAAACATCAGAAGTGGGATCGTTTTTAATTTTTGGGCAAGTGAATTGATAGGTGCACGTATGTGCCATAATTTATGTTGGATTTACATGTTGCTAACTTTTATACTATATTGAGTTTCCAATTAGTCGAAGTTATTTTAAATATTAGGATATTATACATAAATTATCAATTTCAAATTGTATCATAAAATTTCTAAATCGCTGGCAGGTTTCCCATAAAACCCACTAGATAAATTCCTAATTCTGCATAATTTTTAATGCACAAAAAACGATTAAATTTATGCAATAACTACAAATAAAAAAAGAATAAGGTTTTTCATTCGAAAAATAAAAATGTATTTCGCATTAATTATACATTTTATGTTCTCGGAATTTCATTTAAACCTTGGCAAAAGTGCATAAAAATTTGAACTTACCTTTAAGGAGTAAAAAAAATAACTTTTCTTAGGTAATAGCTAGATAGCGTAAATTTACAACCTAATAAAAATGTTTATTTAGAATCCGGGCAAGACTTCTAGCTAAAACCTATAAAACAAAAGTAAAATAGCGCCAAAAGATTTTAGTTCTTCAGATCTAAATTTCAAAATCTTAAGTAAATGTTTATAAGTTAAGAGTAATTTAAACTTTAGTGCTAAAACACTTCAAATTATGATTTATTGAATAGCAAAATGAAATGGGTAAAGTTTGTAAAGTTTAAATAAGACGGTGGTGCAATGAACATTTTCGAAACACTTTTTAAGACTATTATTTGAGATAAACTGTCTAGACTTTGGCACTACAACAATCGTGATTCCGTATTTATTTTAAAGGAACAGAAGTTCAATTTAACTTGTACAAAAGGTATCTTAATATTTTTGTTTCGATCTCATTCAGCTTAAATTCTTAAAGGTTAACAAAGTTTTGGCAGACATATTTAATAATACAAGTTTTAAGAAAATAAAGTATTAACTTTCCAGTTCCATCAAAGATTTTAAAAGATGCTGGCCGTTCATAATCCAAATCAACATCCATTATTTCGTTGGTAGTAATTTAGCTCTGCTTGGAAAAATTTTATTTTTTTTAATCGAAGAATGAAAAGCTATTATGTATTTAATGAAACGCTGCATCCGGCGAAACTTAGATTAATATTGGATCATTAAATTTAGTTTAATAATGAAAAATGCATTTATGCATAAAGGGCTTTGTTTTAAACTTACTTTTAGTTATATATAGTATCATCGAATTATTATTTTACCCTCGCTTTTATCTACTATGTATTTTACTTTAATACGTTTTTATGGGGATTAGTTAGAGCTTCATTATAAGTTTAATATTAGCATACAACATAAATGGTTGGTAGAACAGGACACAGTATTGAATGCTAATTTCTGTTGGTTTCATTTGATCCTGCCATAACATTAATATTAGTACTGTATATTACCAAACTAATTAGCAACATGGAGTATTCCATTGCTAATTACAAATTTATTAAATTTCATATCCCTTTTATCAAAATAACTTAACAATTTTTTTAACAAAGCCTTCTACAAATTTGTAGAATTGTCTCTTTGTATTTGCTTTGCAACAATTGTACAACATCATATTTTGTTTGTCAACTGCAGGTATTGCTAATATTGATATTTAATACTTATTGTCTTTATCAGATTCACAACCGCCAGATGTAACAAACAATACAGCTCAAGGAGGTCGAACCAGGTCCTCAGCAGCAGATAGAGTCAACCGATACGCTTCGTCAACATCAGATGACACTATCGGCACTGGAACGGGACGCTGGAAAGTCTCCGCTAAAATACAACAATTGCTCAATACATTAAAACGACCGAAGCGAAGGCCGCTTCCTGAATTTTATGAAGATGACGATATTGAACTGGAAATTGCAGCCAACCCAAAAGACCCTAATGCTCCAAAACCAGAAGGTACATAGTTCACAAAAACATAAATTGAATCAATCCGATCCTTTCCGATTTTGTTTGATCATAAAGGTCCACAATGCATACATTACGCGATAGAAGAAATAAGCAAAAAGTTGTTATACGAACCTACTGCTCAACATTTCAATATTTATATCCAAACAAAAATTTCAATTTTCAATATATCAACCTGTCAAAGTTTATAACTAAACTTATCCAAGAACTCAAACAAGAATACCTGTTTTTCAATTTACGCTCCGTTTCGTTCTCAATATTGTTCCGAGTTATTGATTTCTATGGCTTACTTTTGGGAGGTATACCAAACTTTAAAATATTAATCGGAAATTGTTTCGGGAATTGAATTTTAAAGCTCTTTATGTATTCTGAACACTTTGGATAAATTTAAAAGCACGTAAAATAAAATGTTTTTTCGTATCTTTAGTAAAATGTATACTTATTGAATAACACAATCTTTTAATGTCAAAAAAACTTAGGTGCTTTAATACAATGCAGATTATTTTAATAATGGCAATGAATTAAACTAAGAATGTCATTTGTTTTCATACTTTTTAGTGCTATCATTAATAAAAGTGATTTATTTTTTCAGGTGGTTGTATGAGTCCGGTAATAGGTGAACAATTAATAATACCCAGTGGTCTGCCAAGAAATTTAGAAGCAGCTGTTACGAGATATGGAAACGCTTCGTTTAAAGCATCCGTGGCAACTGTTCTAGATCCTAATGGAAAATTATTCACTACGTTAACTTATGGTATGATTTTTTATTAAATCATTAGACAAGCTTTTTTAACATTTAATCATTACCTTTTTAAAGTGCCTATGTGAGGATAATTTTACGCTCGATTTTACTTATTTACAAAGAGTTTTCTGCCTAATTTATTCATAAGTGAATTAGGGAGACTACTTGTAAATATTCAGTCAACCTGAAAATTATATGACCAATTTTCGTGAACCACTTTTAGAGCGCTCAAGTTAGAAGGAAATGGAAATGACCCATGTTTGAATATGTGGCCATTCTTTCCTTTTCACATTAAATCCGGCATAGAACGAAATTAATTTATTGCTTTCTTCTAATTTATAGGTAAGCTGTTAAGTCGTTCTCACAAAATAGCATACGCACTTTTAACAAAATCCTTCAACAAAAATGGTGACACAACTCTAAAATCCGGTGATAGAGTGGCTCTAGTCTATCCTAATAGTGATCCTATTAACTTCTTATGTGCTTTCTACGGCTGTTTGCAAGCCGGTATCGTGCCAGTGCCTATCGAGGTACCTATTACCCGACGCGACGCTGGATCTCAACAAATAGGTTTCCTGCTCGGTAGTTGTTCGGTGCAAGTAGCACTTACATCAGAGGCTTGCCTCAAGGGTTTGCCAAAAACCACCTCCGCTGAAGTGATTCAATTTAAAGGCTGGCCCAAGTTGAATTGGTTTGTCACGGAGCATTTGGCAAAAACACCCAAAGATTGGACCCCACAAGCTAGGTAAGTAACAAGCGATAAAAACTGAATGCATTTATTAGGATTAGGCCAATTAAATTAGGGTTAGTCGGGAAAATTGTAAACAGGGATATCCATATAAACACCCCCATAAAATTTAAAATTCTGGGTTTTGTTAAAACTTCTGCGTCGGTAATATTCGGTATATTCATTAAGATATATTCAAAATGATGCATAAAATAAATGATCGGTAGTGCAATGCTAAAAACGGCTCCCTTAAATGATCTTGTTAGTAATGTGTAAAATGCTTGGTTTTTTAAACATGTAGCCTAATTTCTTTTTGATGATTACGTTTTGAATTAATTAAATATATGGACATCTAGGGTTAACAGACATACTAGTAAAGTAATGCCAGTTTTTGTAAGTTTTAGGGTACCTTCTCATAGAAAGACATGATTAAATTAAATTCAATTTGACCCCAATTACTTTTGATTTTACAAAACATTTACTTTTAGGCAATCTGTAACATAGGTTTTTATTATTTCAAATATTTAGTTTTTTGGACAGTTTTAAAATATTTCTTATTCCCATGGCTGCTGCACGCTGAAATGTATATATCACAAAAATAATTTTGTTGTTTTTAAATGTATTTGAGTTCAATTTAGGGTATAGTCCGTATAGTCCGAGAAAATCTTACAAAAAATCCTTATTTTTCAGAAATTTTTCGGGCAGCACAATTTTTGTGGAAAAGTGTAGTATTTTATATCTAGAAGCATAATTACCATGTGCGCACTCATGCGCATATTAGCATTTTGTGCTAGAGCCCCCCAAAGACCCCCTTTTAATTCGTAATACTACATCATGGTGGATCTGCACCAAATTTTGCAAATAGACATCAAATAAGGTTCTAGAATGATATTTATAAAAAAAATCCTTCAAAAAAATTCCTGGCCCCCTAAATGGCCCCAAAATGAGTAATATTTACCACGTGCAATTTACACCAAATTTTACAAACAGATGCAAAATTAGATCCTAAAAACACTTTTTAAAAAATATTTTTGAAAAAAAAATTGTTGCCCCTTTTGGGGGCTATTTTTCATGGGGGGGTGAAAAAAATTTTTTACAGTTTTTATTTTTTTTAAATGTTTTTTAGAACCTTATTATGAACCTATTTTCAAAATTTGGTGTAAATCCAACGTGATAAATATTAATCATTTTGGGGCCATTTGGGGGGGAAGAAATTTTTTTGCGAAATTTTTTTTTACAAAAATCATTTTAGAATTTTGTTAAGTGTCTTTTTCCAAAATTTGGTGTAAATCCTCTATGATCTACTATTACCAATTAAAGGGGGCTCTTTGGGGGGCTCTAGCACAAAATGCTAATATGCGCATGGGTGCGCACATGGTAATTATGTTTCTAGATATCAAATACTCCAATTTCCCATAAAAATTGTGCTGTCCGGAAAATTTCTTGACCAAATGTAAGATTTTCTCGGACTAGTAAGTCATTTTGGTAAACCAAAGTGATAGTTGTAACAATCATTTTCTATGACAAGGAATTGTGTAACAAGTCGTTTTCTGTCACATTGGTTTACCAAAATGACTTACGGACTATATTCTTAGTATCAAACGCATTAAGTTGACTGCACAATGTTTTTATTATCTTCACTCAAATTTACATTTAAAGAATAGCAAATAAGTTGTTACTTTTACTTTAATTTTTATAAAAATTAAAAACCTGCTGGAGCAAATGTAAACAGTTTGTATTTCGAAATTCAAGGCAAAATTTAAACCTAATAAATGCAAAAAATGAGCGACAAATTAAACTACTGTCACAGACCAGATATACAGACATACAACATGCATATTTAAATGGGTGCGCTCTTTTTAATCGCAGTAGGCTGTAGAATCTAAAAAAAATGTATGTAGTTTATTTTGAAGGTTATAAAGTTTGTCATTTATTGTCACTAGGTCATGATTGTCAATCTAAATTTTAAGATTAGCAAGTTCAGTGCCCATTATATCTAACTAGAAAGAGTGTACCAAATCAGGGAAAATTTGAATGCATTTGAAAAAAATTGAAGAAATTTAAGACAATTTAAAGAAATTTAAGGGAATTTGTTTTGTTTTTGAAATAGGTGTATAGATATTGACCAAATAATTGCCCCTTGAAATTTTTTAATAATTTTCTGGGGATCCCTATTTAGACATAATTTTTTAATCTAAAAATGTTAAACATAACTAGAGGTACGCATGAATTTGTTCCAGCTTGGGTATATGAATATCAGATTTACTTTTTGGACTTACCGCAATATTTTAGCAAATTTTTATAAAAATAAAATATGTTGCGTTTTTGAATACAAAACAACTTAATATTTTATCTAAGCATATAATCTTCAATTTTGATTATTGATTTTTTTTATTCTTTCCAACAGTCATCATACTTGATTTAAATTTAGTTGCAATTTTTCAAAAGTAGTCTGTGCTACTGTATTAAAATCAAGATAATGTGTTTTAGTTATATTAAGAGAAATGTGTTACTCAAAAATCAAAATTTTGAAAAGCGTGTACAATTGATTGACCCAACTGACCCTTTATAATACAATTTTTGTAATAGTATATTATCATCCTAGGTAGAGAAGAGGTTCATTATTGACCTAGCGCAGCGATTGCGATTGCAACAATTGCGCGATGTCAATAATGACCTTCTCTACCGTGGTTGATATACTATTTTTTTCACTACTAGTATTTTCTTGAAAAATGTTAATTTAAAAATATGTTCAATTTTTATTAAAACCCTGTATATGATTTTTACAAAAAATTAATCGAAATTTCCATGGAAATGACAATGACGTTACATCAATCGAAACAATAAAAATTTCTTTAAATGGGTGTTTTTTTTCAAAATAATTCACAATTTGCACGTAAATGGCGGAAATGGTTTAAATAATATGATGGTCACTGATAAGGATTTTTTCAATATAATGATAGTGATAGAACACTGACACAGCTACAAAAAAAAGTGCGACATGTTTACAACTGTATAATTTTTTTTTTCGTTAAAATAATTGTGCAATAATATGTTTTCAAGTATTTTAAAGTAGTTATGTTTTCAAAATAAATAAATCTTCGTAAAAAACTCACAAAAACTGCTGTAAGTACCGTTCTATTTATGAACCTTGACATATGTTTTGACATTTCATTATTGTACAGTGTACATAGACATGGAAATTATTATTGACCAAGGTAGAGAAATGTGATTTCTCTGGTATAAAATCAGTCAAAAATTGCCTCTTCTATAGGTAGTAGTGAAAAAAAGCTATTCCGTAGGCTCGGATATTCCTGAATTAATCTCATATATATTTGAACATATTTCTAAAAGCATATGGTTTAGAATGTTTATTTATTTGTTATGTTCACTAAATTAAAATTTTCATTTTGCAGACTAACAGACGAAACTCCCGCATACATCGAGTACACAACAGATAGGGATGGATCCGTAATGGGCGTCACGATAACAAGGGCAGCTATGGTTCAACATTGTCGCATGCTCACCATGTCATGTAACTACACAGAAGGCGAGAACATGGTTTGTGTGCTTGACTTTAAACGAGAAGTTGGCTTATGGCACTCTGTATTGACGAGCGTCCTAAATGGCATGCATGTTATTTACATTCCTTATGCCCTTATGAAAGGTTGGTATTTAAATATGTATTCAACTATTTGCAAGTTTGACTGAAGTAACTTGTAACAAATATAAAGCTAATATACTTAAAAAAAACAACAAACTGCTGGTTTATAACATTTAACTATACTTCTATGTTTTTAGTGAATCCCGCGAGTTGGATGCAAATGATAACGAAATACCGGGCATGCGTAGCAGTTGTAAAATCCAGAGATCTCCACTGGGGCCTCCTAGCTACTAAAGATCACAAAGATGTAAACCTTGGTTCCCTGAGGATGCTACTAGTCGCAGATGGTGCTAATCCATGGTCTCTAAGTTCATGTGATCAATTTTTATCAGTTTTTCAAGCCAAAGGTCTGAAACCTGATGCCATATGTCCTTGTGCCAGTTCGAGTGAGGTGCTAACTGTTAGTGTGCGCCGACCTGGAAGGGGAGGAGCTAACGCTACTGGGCGGGGCGTACTTTCAATGCAAGGTAAGATCTTAAAAAAGAAAATAGTTTAAAGAAATAAAATCCATTATTTCTCACAGGTTTAAGTTTCGGTGTTGTCCGAGTAGATCAAGAAAACAGTCTAACTTCGTTGACGCTACAAGATTGTGGACAAGTAATGCCAGGATGTGTGATAGTAGTGGTAAAGATGGAAGGTCCATCGTTCTTGTGCAAAACAGATGAAGTTGGTGAAATATGCGTTAATTCCGGAGCAAGCGGAACCCAGTATTGGGGACTTCAAGGACTTACCAACAACACGTTTAAAGTACAACCTTTAGCCGCTGACGGTAAGTCAAAATTTCCACCATTAAACTAAAAGTTAACACCTTGGTTTGGTTTTAGGCAAACCAATCTCAGATGCTGAATACACCAGATCAGGGCTGCTGGGTTTCCTTGGTCCTGGTGGTTTAGTGTTTGTGTGCGGATCCAGAGACGGACTTATGACGGTGACTGGACGAAAACATAACGCCGATGATATTATTGCAACTGTTCTTGCGGTGGAGCCAATGAAGTTTATTTATAGAGGACGAATAGCAGTGTTTAGCAACCAAGTTTTAAGGGATGAACGGATTTGTGTTATTGCTGAACAACGACCGGATTGCAGTGAAGAAGAGGTAATGTTTTACTTTACAACTTCAATTTATTTCGGAGAGCTGTATGTTTAATTTATCTAATGTTAACGATTTGTTTCTATATCTCTTTTTCTTACAGTCTTTCCAATGGATGTCTCGAGTTCTTCAAGCAGTGGATTCGATTCACCAAGTTGGAATTTATTGTCTTGCCCTAGTTCCTCCGAATTACCTTCCAAAAACACCTCTAGGAGGTATCCATCTATCGGAAACAAAGAGAAGGTTCTTAGAAGGGACTTTACATCCAGCGAATGTTCTTATGTGTCCTCATACATGCGTCACTAATTTACCTAAGCCAAGAGAAGTTCACACAGGTAATTATTGTTTACATGTTTACCTACATTCCAAAACTTTGTTTGCAGTACACCCAACATTAGTTGGAGAGAAAACTTATCAAAAGATTTCGCAATATTGTTTAATTGATCGAAGGTTTACTGCAAACAAAGCTTTGGATATCCATATCACCCCAATTGTAAATAAAAACCTTGTAAAAAAGTAATATTTTCAAGAGAGTTTTTAATTTTTATTAATCAAAAAACCAATGAAAGCATGAAAAGGTTACGGTTCTTTAGTTTTGACTCGGTTTTGACACTAATAATCATCATAACAATATTGGGAAACATAAATAACATAGGTATGAATTTACATCAACAACCTCACCATTATTTTTGCGTAAAACGATGACGTTTTGATTCGTCCAAAAAGCCAAATTGAGACTCTCAATTTCTCTACGAATGGACCTTAAGAGAATGTAAACAAGCAACTTTATACCAAAAAATGGGTTGTTGTAGGTACTTTCCTATTTATTTATTTTTCCTATGTAACACACAAAACAAATCAATTGCAGCAGCTGAACTAACACTTTACATACACTTCTTTCAAAAATCAGTAAGTTATATTTCTATATTTATTTAGAATATTGTGTTATGTTAACATTATTGATAAATAATTATTTTTTAAATATGTAGGAAATATGTATACCTCGATGTATGCAGTAAGTGTTGGTAGATAGTTCAAAAATAGTTTTGGCTCATTGTAACTCTACGCCATTTAAATCCTGATATTTCAGTAAATTATCAATCAAAACTAAAAGTAGGTACCTCGGTAGAAACATTATTTTTTTAAACAAACCAACAACTTAGTTATTAGGCGTATGATTTATTTTAGAAAATGAGATACTGCACACCCAATTTACATGTAAGAAGAACTCTTGTTCGATAGGAAGAAAATAAATAACAATTTTTTCTTTTTGTAAAAGGCATTGTTGCATTAAACTTACTAAAATAAATTCATCGTTAAAATAAAATTTCAGCAACATTTAAATAATCAAAGTATTAATGTAAATTATTATTTAACATTTCTGTTATATTCTGGTACTACAACTATCCAATAAAACTACATTTTCCTTCGCATTACCTTATGTAAGTATGGCGCTTGCAGAGCATTTTAAAATTACAAGTAGTAGTTTTATTCTTAGAGAAAATGATAGTTGTGGTAAAAGTGTAATAATTGTACCATACCATCCTATTGTCTGTCTAAGCTTCGCTTGAAAGTCTGATGCTACAGCATGGTATTTCATTGCGTTTCAGCAAGCGACTGTGTTTCAGACGTTGGCCCCGCGTCTGTTGTGGTGGGGAATCTTGTACAAGGGAACAGACTTGCCTGTGCGCAAGGTAGGGAGATGGGGGGCCTACTTGACGAAGAAAACGACTCAACTAAAAAGGTATCCCAAAGTTGCAATAAATAGAATAAGAAACAAACATACTACACTCCAATAACTATGTTTATTAGTTGTTAAATAAATGCAAGATTGTGATGCTAGCGTTTTTATTTTTGTAGCAATCGTTTATCACTGAAATTCTTCGATGGAGAAGTCAAACCCCTGACCACCACGTTCTGTTTACTCTTCTGAACAGTAAGGGAGCTGCTGCGAAAACTCTTACATGCTTAGAATTACATAAAAAAGCTGAACGTATCGGCAATTTGCTCAATGAAAAGGGTCGCATCAATACTGGGGATCAAGTTGCTCTGATTTTTCCACCTGGTTTGGACCTTATCTGCGCATTCTATGGGTGTTTATACGTAGGAGCGGTGCCGGTAACTATCCGGCCTCCTCATCCACAAAACTTGCAAACGACGTTGCCCACAGTGCGCATGATTGTGGACGTGTCAAAGTCGGTGCTAGTGCTCTCAACGCAAGCTGTGATCAAATTATTACGTTCTAAGGTATGTTTTTCTTCGCTTCGCAAAAAAACGGTACTAAAATTGCTTTTTTCACTACTACCTATAGAAAAGGCAATTTTTGACCGATCCTCTACCAGAGAAATCACATTTCTCTCCCTTGGTCAATAATAGTTTCCATGTCTATGTACACTGTACAATAATGAAATGTCAAAACATATGTCAAGGTTTTATCATAAATAGAACGGTACTTTTAGAGTGCCTTGATGTCATATTGACAAATATTGTCGCCTTATAGAGTGGCGACATGCAACATTCTTTCTCTGTCATACAGATAACGTCATCAACGTTATAGCCAAAGTGACAACAATTACAACTTACAATCACAATTAATGACGTTATCTGTATGACAGAGAAAGAATGATGCATGTCGCCACTCTATAAGGCGACAATAACTGTCAATATGACATCAAGGCACTCTAGGTACTTTCAGCAGTTTTTGTAAGTTTTTTACAAAGATTTTTTTATTTTGAAAACATAACTACTTTAAAATAG
Source organism: Cartodere bifasciata (assembly GCA_963920755.1). Classification (NCBI taxonomy): domain Eukaryota; kingdom Metazoa; phylum Arthropoda; class Insecta; order Coleoptera; family Latridiidae; genus Cartodere; species Cartodere bifasciata. The sequence goes on along the minus strand of OY987194.1, from coordinate 15,539,322 downwards.
TTCAAAACATTTTATTGCACAAATATTTTAACGAATAAAAAAAATTTTACATTTGTAAACATGTCGCACTTTTTTCTGTAGCTGTGTCACTGGTTCTATCATTATCATTATATTTACAAATTCCTTATCGGTGTCTATGCAAATTATGAGTTATTTTGGAAAAAACACCCATTTGAAGAACTTTTTATTGTTTTGATTGATGTAACGTCATTGTCATTTCCATGGAAACTTCGATTATTTTTTGTAAAAATCATATACAGGGTTTTGATAAAAATTGAACATATTTTTAAATTAACATTTTTCAAGTAAATGCTAGTAGTGAAAAAAATAGTATATAAACCACGGTAGAGAAGGTCATTATTGACTACGCGCAATTGTGTCCCTTGCCGCTGCGCGGCTCGGGACACAATCTTTGTGCTAGGTCAATAATGACCCTCTTCTCTACCTTGGTTAATAATGTACTATTTGTAATACCTAAAGAATGTAGAGTGCCTTGATTATTTTGACAGTTATTGTCGCCTTATAGAGTGACGACATGCATCATTCTTTCTCTGTCATACAGATAACGTCATTAATTGTGATTGTAAGTTGTAATTGTTGTCACTTTGGCTTATAACGTTGATGACGTTATCTGTATGACAGAGAAAGAATGATGCATGTCGTCACTCTATAAGGCGACAATAACTGTCAAAATAATCAAGGCACTCTAAAAGAATGTAATTAGGAATTTTATTCTTATTCAAATTTCTTATTTTTTTTTTCTAGGAGGCCAGTAACGTAGTAGATATAAAATCATGGCCACCAATATTAGACACGGACGATATGCCCAAAAAGAAATTACCAATGCAATACCGAGCTCCTACAGCTGAAATGATTGCTTACTTAGACTTTAGCGTGTCCACAACTGGAATGTTAGCCGGCATTAAAATGTCTCACGCTGCAGTCACGAATTTATGTAAAAGTATTAAATTAGCCTGTGAACTCTACCCTAGTCGATTTGTAGCTTTATGTTTGGATCCCTATTGTGGGTTAGGATTTGCACTATGGTAAGTACTTGACTGCCGACAACATAATCAAGTTATTAACCATATTTTATTTGTTAATTAGGTGCCTTAGCAGTATTTACTCGGGCCACCACTCGATCCTGATCCCACCCTCCGAAGTAGAGGTAAACCCAGCTCTCTGGCTGACCGCAGTCAGTCAGCACAAAGTCCGCGACACATTCTGCTCCTACGGCGTAATGGAACTCTGCACCAAAGGCCTAGGATCTTCAGTCAACACTCTTAAAGCACGCAATGTTAACCTTGGATGCGTGCGCACATGCGTAGTTGTAGCCGAAGAACGTCCCCGCATTAACCTTACCACTAGCTTCTCCAAGTTGTTCAGCGCACTAGGATTAAGTTCTAGAGCAGTTAGCACGTCGTTCGGTTGTCGGGTAAATGTAGCTATTTGTTTGCAAGGGGCGTCTAGTCCTGAGCCCTCAAGCGTTTACGTGGATCTTAGAGCTTTAAGGAATGATAGAGTTAGCTTAGTGGAGAGGGGAAGTCCGCATAGTTTGTGCGTTATGGAGAGCGGCAAGTTGTTGCCTGGAGTTAAGGTCATTATTGCCAATCCAGAAACTAAAGGACAGTGTGGGGATTCACATTTAGGTAAGTTAAAAAATATTATATGACGCCTCGTATTAGGCGAGATATTACGTTGCATTACGAAGCTAATTCAAATAAACATTTAGACTCCATATTAAATTAAAATGTTTTCAGGTGAAATCTGGGTCCAGAGCGGGCATTCCTCCAGCGGCTATTACACCATTTACGGCGACGAAACTATGGTGAGCGACCACTTTAATGCACGTCTCGTAACCGGAAACACGGGAGAAGTCTACGCTCGTACTGGTTATCTAGGATTCCTGAGACGAACAGAAGTAGCTCAAACTCATAGATCCCTTGATGAGACCATTATCTCGAGTAGAGATAGCGACACAGAATCGTTAGGATCGTCACACCATATCTTGTCAGCTGTTGGCACTGACTCTCCTGAGCAACACGATGCTGTGTTTGTCGTTGGTGCACTGGATGAGACAATTATGTTAAGGGGAATGCGGTATCATCCTATTGATATCGAGAATAGCGTCTTGAGGTGCCATAAAAAGATTGCTGAGTGGTAAGTACAATTTCAACTTTCGAAAAATGTTATTTACAAGGAGTAAGATTTACGTAATGGATGTACATATCATGCGTAATGCACTACGTATTGGACGTAATTGGAAAGAAATACCACGTAATATTAAGTAATATCGGGAAACAATTACGTAATAATATGTAATGGTAACGTAATGCCACGTAATAATTCCGAAGTAGACGTAATAGATACGTAATTATTGCGTAATGGTTACGTAATGAACGTAATTATTAGTTAAACGACTTTCATTGTTGTTTCAGTGGATCCACTTCAGTTGATCCATTGAAGTTGCCTAGTGAAAACGCTTCTTAATTGAAAGATAACCAGTTTTATTAATTTACCGAATCATTGACCTGTAAATAATAAAAAACGGCACATGCGCACTAAACTAGAGACGCTATTTTCTTGTTTACTGCTCATGTTTTTCTTGTTTACTGCTTCTCTTGTTTCTTATTTTTTCTACTTACAAAACCTCATATTGAAATAAGCAATTTATTTATTTAAACATAGTGGAGGGGATAATTTACCGGTAAAGTAAATAAAACGGTAAATTATCTGGTAAATTGCTTGATACATTATTTTTAAATAGGGGAGGTGATAATTTACCAAGTAAATGATAAGCCTTATTATTTACCAGTAAATTTACTAGTAATCTATTGGGTAAATTACCCACTCACAACACTAAAAATAACTTTCAATCAAAACCTCATACGAATATTTTGTTTACAGTGCTGTATTTACCTGGACCAACCTTCTAGTAGTAGTTGTAGAGCTCGACGGCAACGAAAACGAGGCTCTAGACCTCGTCCCCTTAGTCACAAACACAGTGCTTGAGGAGCATCACCTTATAGTAGGCGTGGTCGTGGTAGTCGATCCAGGGGTTGTACCAATTAACTCACGGGGAGAGAAACAAAGGATGCATCTTAGAGATGGCTTTTTAGCCGATCAGTTAGACCCCATTTATGTTGCATATAATATGTAAATTTGTTATTATTTATAGTAGTTAATCTTGACATTGGCAAAAAGTTAATCAAGCACCACACTTTATTTTAAGTTAACAAAATCAAAAGAAATTGACTTGTAACAAAATTTAAGGATATTAACTTGCGTTAGGGTGTAGCTCGCGTGCTGCATCATTTTAATTATTAAAGTGTTTGTCCTTTTATTTAACATAATCCATTTAAAGATCAATGAATAAGTATTTATTTTGTGTTATTCATTTTCTAAACTTGCGCTACACAGAATATTTTTAATAAATAGGTAATGAATACTTGATTTGTGACAATTTTTTATTTTTTCCCTCTTACTTTATATTATTTAAGGGCGATAAATTATTTGAACCCTCCAGACAAAATAGTCTTTAAATTGTTATTTTATTTATAAAAAAATATTCTGTACTTTAGAGTTTAGTTAAGTTTCCTACAGCGACATTTAAATAGTATATAAGCTGTTAATGAAGTCGAGTAATGCAACACATATTTTTTGTTTTTTTATTGTAAACGAAAATGATAGTAATAAAACATGCCCTGTGGGAAATTCGCTGACAAATTTTTCTAAGGAACATAGCTATATTTTTTTTATTTCACTTGCAATTAATCTGGTTCTTATATTTTTACTGCTGTTTTGTATTTTGTATACTAAAAACAGTAAAACCAAAAAATTAAGTGAAAAATAGATTTTTAATTTTTTTCGTGTTTTTTTTTTGAGAGAGTTAGCCAGCTTTTATGTAAAAAAAAATATTTTCTTGAAATATTGGTAACGTTACACATAATATGCTAAAGACGAGGCAAAAGAACAGATTAAAGAGCAGTTTTAAATTAGCTTGTGCCAATCACAACACAGAATGTTCCTTAGAATATTTTAGGAAGTGTTTAACTAATTAGTACCAGTTTCCGCCATGATTTCGTGATTTTAATTTAGTTTAACTTTAAAATTTATACATGTTAGTATTATATTAAAACAATTAGGTACATGAAAAATATATATTATTACTACTTACATACATGCATAAAATATTTATAAGTAGAAATTTTTTACGTAATTAAAATTTGGGCTCAAAAATTTTTAAACGTTTTATTAATGTTTTAGTGCTGTTCAAATAAATGTAAATATGACAAACAATGCCTAATATTTTTTTTTAATAGGTAGGTACTCAGAATTTTTAGTGGTATTCTTCAAAATTTCATCAATTAGTTTCAAGAAAGATTCATCCTACAAAATGATTATTTCTATCACGAGGTACCTACCTAAGTTTATTTTTATTTGACATTAATTATTGTGCAGATACCTGCGTATGTCTGTTAATTCCTTTAGTTTAATTTTGCTAGCTTCAATTTAGTTAAATTTTACAGATTTTGTTATCATGTATTATTAAAATTATTTCTAAATGCACTGACAAGAACAACTTTAAAATTAAAACGGAAATATTCTTTAAACTCTAGTCTAATTTTTTTTGGGCTGCTTTATTTTTAATTTATATAATTGTAGGTTGTGTATATTTTTCTTTGTCCATTATTATAGGTTTTTAAGTTACTTAGCTAATACCACAAATAAGGCATTTTTTAAAACGACAACTTTCATAAGCATTTTTTGGCACAAACTTGTAGTCTGATTTTACGGAGATTGTGACAATATCATTCTTTGTAAATATTTTTAGTATTTTTAAGAAGAAAAAAACAGTGTATTTCAGTAAATTTTGTTATAATAAGAAAAATTTTGTGGACACAGTTGCAAATTAATAAAAATAAATGTACCTTTATTATAACTTGTTTTAATTTATTAAAGGATTAATAATACAGAGTAAGGAAATATAACAAACAGTTTTAAAATAAAACGAACTTTTAAAGTAACAACAAAAATAATTTAAAAATAATGTAACTTGTTTAACAATACTTTTAATATGTAAAGTAAAAAAATATTCGAATATGTCAAATTTTACTGAATGCAGCAGTCTTCTTCAACAGAACTGGGTAAGGTCACCATTAAACGTTTAAAAGCTATAGTGTTTAAATAACCCTTTTCGTTCTTTTGAATTTGTTTAAATACCTTTTCCAGTGGATCTAGATTCAAGGTCCTGAAGTTCAAATAACAAAAGCCAACCTTTTGTAAGTGTTCCCACAGATATATTATAGACCGAATAGTTGTTTGCCATCCTTCTATAAACTCATATTGAGAGGTAACATTGGTTCCTGTCGATATCTCAATGAGTTTCCATTTTTGTAGTTGCTCTAAAACCCCGTTCCAATACTCCAAATGGGGAGAAAATTTACTAAGTGCACATTTCATCACTTTGTAGTGAATTGGTGTGGCATATTTACTATTCAAGGAATCAAATAACTTATCCATGTCGGCTGCAAAACTTGCAGTATCTGATGCATCCATAGAAAGGGCAAAGTCCGAGTTCTTGGATCGTGTTAATTGATCTACCATAATCGCCATGCTGTGACTTAGTTGGTTTGCCGCAACCTTTACGCTATTTTTTGCGTGCTCATCTTCAAACGTAAAATCTTGCGGTCTTAACTTTTTCACATAATACGTTATATCACGTTGCACAAAAATATTATATGCTTCAACCATGTATTTAAATTTAGCCACTTTATTTTCGTGAAAATGAATGTCGCATTGCACTAGGGCATTTCGAGTATCTTTCAGAAGATGTGGCACGTCATAAATTATCACAATTTCTTGCCCATTAACTTTAAAAATATTTGACGATGGTCCCGACGTATTTTCTGCGCATAGTTGCGATAAGGCAGCTTTGTGATTAAACTTCTGGTTGCTCACCGTAGCTACGATCTTAATACCGATTTTTTGTAAATTATCTATTACCTTTAAAATGAGTCCTTTTAAATTTTCTGTTGATATTAAGTCAACGGTAAAATAGTATGCTACGATTTCTTGTATATTTTGATTTTCCTTCAGGGGTGTAGATAATCCCTGCAGCATAAAAACCACAGCGTTGTTTGGATATTTACTGATTATACCATCGGCTTTTTCTAGATAATCGTAATCGACTATCTTGTGTTTTGCATGGTCATAATAACTGTTGGTTAACGTTGTCTCGTTTACTATAAGCGCGCAGTATTTGTCGAATGAAGGCAAAGCAGAGAACTTTATTTTTAAACTTTTTAAAATCCATTCATTGCACGGTGGACTAATTGGCCGATTCAAGGGTGAAGTAGTTGCAGTTTGCAACGACGAGGGCACATTATTTTCATCAGAAGTGCGTTCATACTGCATGTCTGCGATACTTTCTTGATATTCATCGTAATCATTTAATTCAGAGTCCGACTTGGGGAAAGCAAAATGTCTCAACTTGTTTTTGCCACGCATTATTTCATTCTCGTGAAAATGATCTATACATACACGATAAAGCCATACAACATTGTGTACATTTTCATCCTCGTCCAATTTGCAGATTGTCTTCCAAATGTAGGTCATACTTCGACTTTTTGGAAACGGGTAAAACGTAGGGCCTGGATCTCGTTCATAGCATGCATTTTCACAATCCGGAAATTTGCATGAATATAATTTTTTCCCCTTCCTTCGTCGAGCCTTTCGCTCCATTTTTTGGTAAATATAATAAAGGAAGGGTAAATCAATCTTGCTGCTGATTTCGACACTGCCTAGTATGCTGAAAGTGAAAAATGATTACTTATGTAGATCTTTGATTTTCATTTTTGGTGTTTTGTGCGAGGTTAGGTTAAGATCTTTATTAACTTACCTTTCTTTACCAACGACAACCCCAAGAATCTTTTGATTTCTAGGTTTTCTTTTATGACAACCGTCTTAGTCAAAATTGGTAATTCAATGCACACTACCTACTCTTATATTTTTATAAATCAGGGCATTATTTTCGTTACGATTCCGAAACAAATCATAAAATACAAAACAAAACAGCTGACGACCAGACGCACACATGTGACATGACCTGCGCAGCGCCAACTTAACCGACTTTAACTTTTGAGTTCATTTCTTAAACCAATTTTTTTTAAAATTAAAGTATTAAAATATAGTTATAAAAAATTCTTGCATTAATTATGAAATTAGGTTAATAAAAGCAAATTGATATACAGGGTGTTACCAAATAAGGAGAAAAAAATTCAGAGGGTAATTCCTGAACCCATTTTAAGAAAAAAAATTCCTATAAACATATACCAGATTTTGACTTTTTTTTTCTTGCAGCCCCCTAAGCGCTCCCACTATTAACACTTTTTTTTTTTTAATTTTACAAAGGGAAAAATATTTCTAGTATTTAGATAAATAAAAATTTTTTTAAAAAATTATTCTTTTCGAAATTATAGCAAAAAAACTGATTTTTTAGGGGTTTTTGGTTCATGTTCATATGAACTTTTTTTTTTCAAATGGGTTCAGGACTTACCCCCTGAATTTTTTCCTACTTATTTGGTAACACCCTGTATACCTTTAACTAATTTTTTAGGCCTTAATTAAATCATTAATTACATGGAAATTTTTCAGAAAAAAAATCAAAAAAAAGTATTTATTTTTGTGTTAAGCTCCATATTAGTCCATATGAGCCCCCTAACAATTAAGAACTCTTTTCCCTGTTTCTTGTAACACAAATATTATTTTCAAAAAAAATTCTTTATTTTTCTTAAAATAATTTATTTGTTTATAATATCATTGGTTTACATTAACTAGTCTTTGCGTTAGTCGGACCATTTAATATTTTGTTAAAATACTCCATTTCAATATTATTTTTACGAATCTGACTAAGCAGATCTTCCAGAGGTTCTAAGTTGAATGTTCTTAAGTTAAGTTCTTTAAATCCAGCCAATTGTAGATGCTCCCACACGTGCATAACCGATCTAATTGTTGTTTTCCAACCATCAACTAGTTCTACTAAATGATATTGCGCAGTAAGTTCTACCCTATTCGATTTGTCCCTAGGTTTCCATTTTGAAAGTTTTTCAAGTGCGTCTCTCCAATATACAAGATGGGGGGACTCAGTGCTTAAGGGGCACCTAAGCTGCTTATGTTCATGGTCAGGTAAGCTGCTTCCGTTCAGGGAATCAAATAATTGGTCAATGTCATGCGCAAACTCTGCAGTTTGAAGAGCCTCCATAGGTAAGAGATTGTCTTCATGTGCGCATGCGTACGTCTCCATATTCGAAGCCATCGTGTGGCTAAGTTGATGTGCTGCCACAGCTACATTGTTTCGTACGTCATCGTCTTCAAAGTTAAAATCATTTGGAGCCAATTTGTATAAACTCGGAAATCTTTTTTGGTGGTCTATTTCAAAAACACGGTTTATATGTTCAAACTTAGCCAGTTTGTAGTTATCAAATTGAATATTGAATTGGAGCATGGCATTCCGGGTAGCTTTTAACAAATGAGGCACATCAAAAATAATAGCTATTTCCTTATCACCAACTTCAAAGATGTTTAAGGAGTTTCCATTTTTTCTACGAAGTTCGCTAAGAGCAGCAATATTTACGCTCCACTCATGGCATACCGTTGCTACGATTTCTATCCCCACGTCTTGTAATTGTCTTATTACAAGAGTTATAGTTCCCCTCAAATGCAACGTAGATGTTACCTTTTCGGTGAAATAGTAAGCCACTACCTGTCTGGACGAAGTTTTTATATCCACCAACATAAAAACCAAGACATGGTCTGCTTCTACTCTTTGTTCATTTTGTACACTTTTTGGAAAAGCATTTTTCTTTAAAATTTGCTGGGTATGGAAATCGTAGAAAGTATTATTTGAAAGTTTAAATACATTGAACAACAGTAGGGAGTATTTTTTAAGTGGTTTCAAGTTGAATTCTGATTTCAAATGATCTAAAATCCAATTGTTTATTTTAGGCTCAAAAAGGGCATTTACCCGTTCAATTGGGGGTGGAACTTCAATGTCTGAGCGTTTTTCTTTTCCTAAGAAATTAGAGGCCCCTTCCTTTGCATTCGAATTAATTTCAAGCACTTTGCTTGACGGCTTTGGAATAGCAGAATCATTCAAAATCCGAAACTTATAAATGGAAATGTTAGGGCTTAGAAAGTCGCTCTCAGCAAAATGATTTTCACAAATCCGGTAATTAGGTTTAGATAATGACCCTTCTATATTACACACTATATTCCACAGAGTTCGAAGTTTGTAATCCTGTGGAAACCTATAAAAAGATGGCTGTTTTTCATTTCCTTTTCCGAGTTTTTTCCAGTTACCATAATAACCCACATTGCATCCAGGAAATTTGCACGTTAAGACCTTTTTTAGCCTAACCTGCTCGCTAATTTGATTTTTTGAATCAGAAGAATCCATTTTACATAATTTTATTTTATTCTGAAATGCATTTAAAACTTTGGTTTTTTTATCCTGAAACAAAAAAAATATATGTACTTAAGTGTTTCTAGGTTAAACTGTTTTTTAGAATTCACAAGAATTTTTCGTAATTAGGTACCTACGTATTTCTACAACATTAGTCAACCCGAAAGTATGTTATACAAATTCAAAAAATCACGTTGTACTTGATTTCTGAAATGCTCAAGCAAACTCAAAACAGTATAGAAAAATTGTTTAATTTTTAGTCTGTTTTGTTTTGTTGTTTTGAACGTGTCTATGAAATCGTTGAACGGTTCTTTTAAACAATGTAAAAAAAAATCCGACCAATTTTTAATCTTAATTCAGTTATTCGGATTATTTTTTTTTAAATAAAAAAAATAAAACGTACAAGGATAGCCAAATATATTTCTTAAATTATCAAAAATTTTTAGATAAAAACAAAACAAACAGACGATTATTGGTGTACGCCTGTTTGGTGTACGCCAATGTGTATGTTAAATATCCACCATGGATGTCCGTGACAATCCGTGCGCAACCGCATTTCGTTTTTTTTTTGTACATATGCCTGACAGGTGTCAAACTAGAATATCAAACTAATGCAAATTGCAAATACGAAGCTTAAAAACTCATTTATTAATATAATACAAACATTCTATTTCAAAATCACTTTACTGTTGAAAAGTAATTTAAGTTACGAGTTGCTGAACATAATTAATAAATTTTATAATGCTCTACTTTAAAAAAATGTGGGTGTAAAATAATGTAATCATCTAAACTAAAAATGGATAGTAACAAAATAAGCCCCATCAATAAACATCTGTCGGGTTAGTTTACTTATATTAAGATTGGTATGTAGATATTATAATACTATTTTTATAGCTGCACTGGGAGATGAAGAGCCTTATCCAAGTTTGTCGGATTTTCACGATTATGAACCCAATTTGGAATTTGACGATTCAGAACTGCATAACGCGCCCCCAATTATGGCAGATGCTAGTAAGGCTTTAAACACATCTATTCTAATTCGGTACAAAGTAAAGAAATGTTTCAGTCGACATTCTGCAAGAAATCGAAACAAATAGCGTGGGTTCACCAGTTTCCGATTTCCCTGAAGACAACTTCGAGGAAGAGTTTGCAGAAGTTGGCGAAGAAAGTTTGGATAGCATGATGTTTTACTCTTCATATCCAGCAGTTGATGATGCTACAGCGGATAAGTTTGCTGGCATTGCCAAATATAGAATTGTAGATGTAAAAGGTGATGATTCACTTGGAAGAAAAATCATTGTGGTTTATGCGTGCAAGCTGCCTCCCGTTGGGGAAATTAATCATGCGTTGCTACTTAGGTAAATTAAATTATTTTACAGCATGTTTTAAAACTTCCTAGAAGTGATAAAATATATTAAAAGCAATATTTTTTTTTCAGTTACTTGACCCATACTCTTGACAAATACGTAGAACAAGACTACAGTTTGGTATACTTTCATTATGGTCTCTGCAGCAGAAACAAACCTTCTCTTACGTGGATTATTCAAGCATACAAAGCATTTGACAGAAAATACAAGAAAAACTTAAAAGCTTTGTACATTGTTCACCCCACGTCTTTTCTAAGAATCGTCTCACAGATCTTTAGACCTTTAATTAGCGCTAAATTTGGCAAAAAAATAAACTATATTAACAGTCTAAAGGAGTTAAATGATGTTATTTCTTTAGATTATTTGGACATACCAGACGAAGTTAAAATGTAAGTTTTTTTTATTATAATAATATGCATATTTAAATTAATTTTTAATTTTTTAGACACGATAAGAAACTTGGAGGAGTTATTACAGATGTGATAGAAAGTAATGCATCTTATCAACCCAAACAACAATTTGGAGTGACCCTCCAAATGATTAGGGAAAACTTTAATGTTGTTATACCTCCCGTTTTGCAGCAGTGTGTTGATTATTTAGATAACCCAGATGGTAAGCATTTATTTTTAATATTTCGACGATATTTCTAAAAAAACTTAGTTAAAGACAGGTTAAATTAAAAGTAAAGAAAATATATTTTTCGAAAGAAAATTATAGCTTAAAAATCCCGAAATAATTTGCCAAAAGAAAATATACAATTTCCTGATTAATTTTAAATCATTTAAAAGGTTTAAAACCTAAGCCCAATTTATATACTTATTAATTTTATTTTATTTTGTAGCTCTTGAAACCGAAGGTATATTTAGAAGGTCCCCCAATGTTTTAAGGGTCCGTGATTTAAAAGACAAAGCCAACTTAGGATGTGTATTAGTATTTGAAAATCCTCACGAGGCAGCAGCACTTATAAAAGCATTTTTAAGAGAATTAAAAGAACCACTTCTAACACATGAATTATATGAAGAAATTGTACAGTTCCAAAGTAAGAATTAATACTTACCCTTTTTGTAAATAATACGTTGATAATGTGTCTTTTTTTATTTAGGTTGGAGTAAAGAAGAACAATTAAGACATGTTCAAATTTTAGTAATGGAAAAATTGCCTGAAGACAATTATACAGTTTTAAAGTATCTTATTGGATTTCTTTCCAGGGTAAGTCTAATAATTTTCTTTTACTCTCAGATTCAAAACTGTTACTCATATCAAAATATTTTTTAAACTGTTTCGTTAACGTGACGAAAAAAGCCTAATTTAAGGTAATTCATTGTAACTTGTATATCTAATTTCAGGTTATGGAAAGATCAGATTTAAACAAAATGAATTCCCAAAACTTGGCTGTAGTGTTTGGCCCCAATTTAGTATGGTCAGAAAATGTTTCCTTATCATTAATTGCCATTGGCCCTATAAATACCTTTGTACAATTTTTATTGCAACGCCACAACGAAATATTTATGATTTAAAGACTATATCGATTATCGAGGAGAATAATATGATTCGAGACAGAAAGAAAGCTTATTTTTGTTTATATTAAGTAACTTATTTAACCAATTTTTTTTAATTTATAGCTAATAACAACGCACACATAAGTTTTATCCTCTTGACCTAAATAAGTAGTCATTTAAAAACCTACATTCCTTAAAATGTTTTTTGTTTGACATTCTAAAAAAATAAAAACTAGTGGACAAAAGATGGTAATTATTTCAATAATGCATTGGCATTGTTTTATTTCTAGACATTCAAGCAAATTAAGTTTTCAGACATTTTCAGTAAATGTCTCGAATGATGTTATCCAAAAGTACTGAATAGTAAGTTCTTATGAACAAAAATATCTTAGAATCACTCTATGTAGAAGAAGATTATGTGCATCTTTGTGGACGATAAGCTCTCGCTTCTTAAATTTATTTCGCTCATTAAAAATAGCTTTTAATTTTCTCCTACTACATAGGGATGTCCCAGAAAAATTATAGGAATTGGAAACATTTTCATTTTAAAGCTTTGCGATATTATTTTATATAAAAAAGTTGCTCTACATAGTCTTAAGCAGAAAATAGTATTTAGCTCGGTATTTAGATTAAAATGCGGGCACTACTTATGTATATTTTGGATTAACTTAAAGATCTCTATGCTTTCAGTTAAGTTAATTTTTCTGGAATATCCACAAACTGTTTGTATTTATTTACAAGCCTACCTATTGTAACTCATATAATATGGGACATATCTGTTACTGAAAAAAATATATTTTGTAAATATTTATTTAGTGGAAAAAAACAATGTTTTTCACTAATAGATATGAGAGTGATTTTATATCATAGAATTAAAATAATTGTAGTAGTCAAATTACCAAAGAGAAATCCTTTGATTTAGAATGAAAAGAAAATGCAAAATTGCTTATTCTACAATTATTGTTTAAATATTCCATTGATGTCTATCCATTATTTTAAATGTGTTTACTAATTTAAAGTACCTTTATTTAAACTAAATATTTGTATTGTGACTAACCATTCCATTTTTTATTATGTATTTATACAAAAACATTTACACACATTTTTTTAAACTTTTAATCAATTTACCCTTCTTCCAATTTTCTTACTTCAAGTATTTTTTAGAGTATTATTGAAATAGTATTTTTATGTTTAAATATTTTATAACAAAAACCTTAATCCATGTCCAGTGACTGTCTAGTCATTGATATCGTTCATTGGAATACATATTAATATTTGTCTAATAAATAATTTAATAAAAATCTCATACTGTTTTTTTTTAAATTGACTTATCATAAAAGAATTAAGCTTATAAACTTGAAACAAAAAATACACATCTGTTTAAAATAATCAAAATTGATCTAAATAAAATGCCTCACCAAGATTTTTAATTTAATGCACTGAGTTCTATAAAATGTTACCGAATCTCTCTAACCACTAAAGATTACTTCTTAGATTGCCCAGAACATCGTCACCCTGAAATTATAAAACAATTGTTAGTTTTTTCTAGAGCTATAAGCATTGCATTTTACTCGGTATATTACTTTCTTTAAAAAAAATTGAACTTACCGTAGTAAACCACCAAAAAGAGGGGCAATAAACAATATTTCCAATAAAATACATTTCACTTTGAGGTGAAATAGTATGGAGATGTAAATGAGAAACCGAATTAAAAGGGGGTTTGTGAAATCCTTGAAGAATATCCTCCAAACTGCCTCCTTTCTCTTGAACTAAGTTTTTGCTGCACTGGACCATTTTTTCAACTATAAAATACCGTTTTTAAGTTTTAACTTTTTTTAATTTTTATAAACAATACCTAATGCTAAATCTGTTGAAGATAAACTATTAATATCCTTTATGTGTCGTTTAGGTACAGCTAAAAAATGCATTTTGCTTGCTGGTTTAATGTCCTTAAAAATAATTATTTCTTCGTCTTCATAGTAAATTTCGGCTGGGGACTCCTTGGAAATTATTTTACAAAATACACAATTTGTAGACATTGTTCTTAAAAATTTATGAACCTCACAATTATACGAAAAAAAAATAATATTTATTTCTTGATGTTCACTGACACTTTACGTATGGTTTTGCGTCAGATTTGAACTTTGAAAGCAACCACGCTTGCGCATTTTAAAAACACGGACTTTTCCCTGCTTTTGATTGGTCCTTTTTAATAACAAAACTGACGTCTGTGTCAAATTCTAAAAGTTGGGTTATGTTTTGAATGTTTTGCTAATCTTGCAGTGTTTAATTAATTTTAACTCAAAAAACATGGAAAAGGATCTGTATTTAGAATTATCAAAAGAACCAGTAAGATTTGAAGCTGGCAATCAGCTTACCAATGTGTTTTTTGACGACTCTAACAAACAAGTATGTAGCTAATAAAAAAGAGAAGTTGTTATACTACTGACTAAACACAATTTTGTAAAGGTTTTTGCTGTACGCTCCGGTGGAATAATGGGCGTCGTTGTTAAAGGTCTCGATAACACAGATGATCCAATAAACTTTCGCATGGAAGATCGTGGCCCGGTTCTTTCTATTAAGTTTTCACCAAACAGAAAAATTCTAGCAGTGCACCGGACGAACTCATCCGTAGAATTTATGAATTTTAATGGCACCACTTTGGAAAGCGAATATTCCCAGTCTAGCAAGAAGAATGCTAAAATATTTGGTTTTGTATGGTCATTTGAAAATGAAGTTGCGTTTATTACTGATCATGGAATTGAACTGTACAAAGTTATAAGTGAAAAGAAGTCGCTTAAGTTTTTAAAATCGTTGTCAGTGACTGTGCAATGGTTTGTCTGGTGTTCGCTTAATAAAATTGCGCTTTTAGCTTCGGCTCACGGTTCGCATTTGCAACCTGTTGTATTTAAGTCTGGGGCTGTTACCAAACTTCCCAAATTAGAAAGTAAGCTAGTACGAATTAAAAAAATCTAAAATTATTTAATTTTTTTTTGCAGCTGAACTGGGGAAAATGGCCCTAGAACGAGATGTAACTTTGGCTACACTATACGGTACACCAGCTGTCCTAATACTACGCCATCAGAGTGGACCTCAAACTGCTGAAGTTCACGTTCATATGATGAAAAACCAGGGCCAAGCCCCAGTAAAAAGCCATGTTTTTAAATTGGGACTTTCTGGCCGATTTGCCATTAATGTTGTAGACGATTTGGTCATTGTTCATCATCAGGTACCTTGTTTATTATAATTAATTACTTACCTACATTATCTTTGGTCATTGCTTTCGAGATTACACTATGTAAACTTTTAAGGCTTCAAGAAGCTCCCAAATATTTGATGTAATGCTCCCTGGCGAAAATGATGGAAATGTACAATATCATACAACGGTAGCCCCAGCTAGGTCTTTTAAAGCAGCAAGTCTTTTGTTACCTGGATTAAGTGAACCACAAACTCACGTTTGCGAACTTTGTATCCTTTATTAGCACACGAAACATTTATTGAGGATAATATGTAATTCCATTTTGAAAAAATATCGGGGCCTTTGGTAATACAACAAACCTAATCTATAGGGGTCTTGATGGGGGTACACCGCTATAAATTAAAAAGAAAAGTTAATATCGCGTGTTATACTGTTTTGCAACAAATGTTTTTGTTTTTGTTTCAGAGCGCCTAATAAAACAAAATGATTAAATTTTTTTGTTCTCACGAAATAAAAAAAGGTAACTTATTTTCAGAGAAATGGCCTAGAATTTGGTATCAAAAACCAAGTGTTAATTTTTTTCATTCAAGGTTATGAATAAGATAATTATAATTTGTTATCTTTTTGCTATCAAAACATTTGGAATAAAATTTAAGTAAGCACATACATGTTACAGAAAACCAAAAGTATTACCTTAAAATTGCTTTAAGAAATGACTTCAAAACAAATCGAAACTAAGTTAGAAGACATTAAAAATAGTGCACATAATGTTGTAAACGTTTTTGATCATACATTCGAATTTATACCAGATCGAATTCGGTTTATTGAACCTTTTGAAGAGGAACTCAAAGAAAAAACTGCTTGGTATAAAATCAAGCAAAATATAGAACTAATAATATTTTTGTGTTCAATATTAATATTTTGTAGTGCCGTTACAGTTATTTTTAACATTTATTTGTAAAGTTATCTTTCTTTTCAAGTGTTGTTCTTAATAAATAGTGTAGATTCCCCAAACTGGGTAGTCTTTCAGCCAAATATAGTGATAGATGCAAAATTGGGGTGTTTATGGCATATTAATTTGTGTATGGAAGAAATGTGCAGTCATATTTTGGATTTGGGAATTTGTGCCCAAGTAGCCTTAATGAGAACGAACGGGAAAAACGTTCTTCTTAAGGTAATTCAAACTTGGGTAAAATTAAAGACATCAAAAAATGATTTCTTTATTTACTACGATCAGAGTATTTTTTAACGTCAATGTAAAAAATGTTTTATTTTAGATTCTTTTGGAAAACATAAAACAAGATAAACCACCCCTGGATAAAATCCAAGAATCATTCACTCACATAAACACAATATATAGGGAATGGGTCGAAACAGAATTGCAAAGTCAAACAGCTTCGCCACCTAATGTTCCCTATTCAGATAAAAAAACACAAGCACCCAGAGTTCTTATTAATCAAAAAGATATTTATAGCGAAATATTGCAAAAATTGGACCCAGAAACAGAAATACACAAAATCGAATGGATTTTGATTGCTTATATTACGTCTTTAACTGAATATGGAATTCCAGCTGAGCACAATCTAAATGAAATGTTGTTAACAACATTGGTAAGCAACATATTCTCTCAATAAATGTGCTTCTAAAAAACAAACTTTTAAAGGTAACTCCTGGGACATTCCATATAAAATCGACCAATCATAGTTGCTATTATTTGATTTGTTTTATATTTGGTGGGTACAATCCTTACCCATGGTGAAGGTGGAAATTTTTATTTTTTTTTAATTTTCATAATTTTTCTTGGCTTAGATTAAAAATTGAATTTTCCGATTTTGGAAGATTAAAATTGGTAGTAATTTTAAGTTGACAATAGACATTTATTTTTATTAAAAAATCAGGAGGTGCATATTTGCACTTCTTCTCTACTATTAAGTACCTCAAACTATTAAAAATGATCAAGTTTATGTCTAAAAAAAGCTATGTGGGACTGGGTAAATTTTTTTTTGGATAACTTTAAAATGTTAATGTGCTAATGGAGATTCATAAAAATATTATTTTTTTTGTGATTTAACTTCGTTTAGAAACAGCAGTGCTTTTAAAATGTTACCGAGTACGTTAAATTTAAACAAGATCAAATCATATTTTAAATTCTTGGAAGATTAAAATTAGTACTAGTTTTTAGTTGACAAAGGACACATCTTTTTATAAAAAAAAATATGAACCGCATATTTGCCCTCCTTATCTATCAGGCAGCTATGGAAAATGACCAAATATGGCACTAAAAAAAGTTATGTGGGACTGGGTAAATTTTTTTTTTGATTATTTTAAAATGTTGTAGGGGTAATAGAGACGCATGAAAAAGAAAAATTTGGTTTGTGATTTAACTTCGTTCAGAAGCAGCAACGGTTTTAATATGCTACATTTACACAAAATCGAATCACAAGACCGTTTATTTTTTTTATTGTTTACTATGTCCTTGGTAACATTTTAACCGAAAAATAAAAAAAGTTTACTCACTCCCCCATAGCTTTTTTTAGGTCCAAATTTGGTCATTTTACATAGTTTAAGGTGCTAACTTTTAGGGAAGGAGGGCAAATATGCAGCTGCTAATTTTTTATTAAAAAGAAGTTACCAGGAGTAAGCACTGGACCAAACCTCAAAAGGATTTAAAATCATGCAGCAACTCGAAATCCGAATTTTGGTCGATTATACATGGAATGGGCCTCCTACAACATTGGGCAAAATAAAATACTCTTATGTTTTTAAGGTTCGAAGAAAAAAGTTTACATCCCTTCAGCAACTTATTCAACATGGTGTAATTGCAGATTCCAAACCACTAGCATGCATTCTTTTATCCCTTACAAATGTTTACACTGCTGCATCACAGTTAGCCTTGGATATGCTTGCTAGACTTGGAGCTGCCGAAGAAATACAGGAAATACTCATTAATCAAAACCAAATCATACCAGCATTAAAATTAGCTGGCAGTAACGCGAATCCTAGAAAGTTTCTGCAAGCTGCCAAAGATTCCGGGGATGAAGTTTTGTTACACACTGTTTTGTGTTATTTTAAAAACAGTCCACATTTTGCTACTGCATTTGAAAAAGGTAATTATTACTGAATTTTTGCAGTCCTTCGGTCTTTAATGTTTTTTTTTTGTTTTAGATACTCGACTGGATAGTTTTGTGCACGATTATAATTCAATATTTTCTGGAAACTAATAAAAGTTAAATTTTTATGCTCGATATACTGTGATAATAAATAAAAATAAAATTCTCAAACATTGGCTGGCCCTGTAATATTTAAACTTTGATTTTTTACTTTACCTAGTTATATTAAAATTGTAATAATATTGAACGAGATATGAAAATATATAATTTACAAAAAGCATTCTAATGCCAATGTACTAGATTTCCTGTTAGATCATCATAAACTGTAGATAGGGAACATAAAAAAACTGCAATACAAAATACAACCTCTGTCCTTAGATGGGTTAATTTGTGGGGCCACTTAGCTCTTATAACTCTGTATAATTTTTACTTGTCAATAAAATTTTATGTGTATTTAATTTAAACGATTGTTTTTTTTCGTTGACCAAAGTAAACAGTCGGTCTTTAACGGCAGGATAAATAATTAGAATATTTACAATTTAAAATATATTGAAAAGTTAAATTTCATATTTTTTTTATATTTACAATAATTGATCTAAAAATAATAAAAAATTAATATCACAATCATAATTATAGGCTAAAGACTATAAATAATAATTAATATTGCTTAATAAATTAAAAACATTTTAAATGCACAGGCACACAAGAAAATAATATGGTGCAATTTTTTTTTATTTAGATAATTCATATTTCTTGATTTGACAAAGTTTATAAAGAAAATACATTTCTTTTATTATATTTGGAAAAAACGAGAAAGAAAAATGGTTCTTTTCAGGGTAGGGAACAATAGAGTGCCTTGATGATTTTGACAGTTATTGTCGCCTTATAGAGTGACGTCATGCATCATTCCTTCTCTGTCATACAGATAATGTCATCAACGTTATAGCCAAAGTGACAACAATTACAACTTACAATCACAATTAATGACATTATCTGTATGACAGAGAAGGAATGATGCATGGCCCTGCACTCTATAGAGCGACAATAACTGTCAAAATCATCAAGGCACTCTAGGGAACAAATAACAGATAAAAAATAAAAATATAAAACCAAACTCGTTTTGGATATAGGTAATATGTATATAAAGGAGTAGTTTGTAAAAAGTATTTTTAAAAACAGAAAAAATTCGGGAATAAACAGTCATGAATAATAAGAACATAAGAAATCATTAGATTATGTGCTTTTGCAAAGTATTTTGGTAGTATTTTGCTGATTTATTTTTAAAAATTAATTAGACTAGCGATTAAAAATCAACTTAGAATTAGCTACCTACAACAAAAAGTTGTTAAAAAATATTCAAATACTAAAAATGACCTTCAAGATCCGGTCTAATATTTGATCCACCTTCTTTTAATAAAGAATTATTAACTCTGTCGTGTTTTATAGGAGGTACAAATATGGCTTTCATTTTACATTGAGGACAACAATGATCACTTTCTGTTGATTTTAAACAAGTTGCATGAAAACAGTGTCCGCAACCCCAAACTACTATTGCTTTTTCGCTTACCTTGGATACAGAAAGTGGTTTTTGGCATAAACTGCATTGTTTTGTTGATATGCATACTCCTTTTCCGTTTTTGCGCAGTGAATTTGCCAATGCTAAAAAAAAGAAGGATTTGAGTTTTACTTAAAAAAAAAAGAAAATATTTCTTTAAATTGTTCCAAGATAATGAAATTAATAAAGGTAGCTAATTAAAGGATGGAAACCTTCAATTTAATTTTAGAAAGAAACAATTTAACCCCTAACTCTTGTAGAAGCCATCAATTTAATTTCAAAAAGTTTCCATTTGGGAATATTTCTACAATGAAACCCGAAATTTGATTTCTAAAGGGTGCTGAATTGCTTCATTATTAAACCCAAAATTTTATTTTATTAGGTTGGTTTTCCAGATACAAAAAGATGAATTCTTCCGTTGCAAGGTACTTTTGATTTACAAATTTTACTATTATAAACTATCGGGGAAATAGTTTTTTTGTGGAGGGAATAACTAGAAGAATTGGAATAACGATATCAACGGTTACATTTTCCCAAATACGCCTATCCATTCAGTATTAGGGGAGTGAATAAATTTAAAAAATTTAACAAATGTCATTATTTAATATGTTTGACCTAAATCCAATAAAAATAAAAATGCTTTTTAATAAATTAAATGAAGCAAATATAAAAAAAGTATAAACAAATCGTTTCTAAGGCGTTTTTTAGCACTTCATTTGAAACCTTGGACTTGGACGCGTGCTAAAAAACGTTTCTTATAAAACCAGTGAATATCAACTTCTAATATCTAAGATTATATTACTCAATGATAAAACTCTATGTTTTAATATACTATTAAAAATTTAAAGTAATGCAAATTTTAAACAGCGTGCTTTGTAAAAGCTAAAAACAAAATTTGGTAAGCTTACCCTGGTGAATATCAGTGCTCAGCAGCTTCAAAACAGTGGTTAAAGTTTGAACATCGTGTCGATAATCAGTCAACATGTCTTCCAATAAAGCTTTAACGTCCCCGTACTTAGCGTCCGAAACAAGCTCCAGTAACTGAGCAGGTGGCACGTGGGGCGCTGCCGCATGCAGCAACTGCCTAAGGGGCACACATTCTGTGCTTTTTCTATGTTTGAGGAGAGATAGCCAGAGCGCTTGTGCATAATCTGGGTCTACATGTTCAGCCCCTCTAATGCATAGTTTTACGGAGGCTTCTATCATTTCGTGTTGGAGAAGAAGGTCGAGCGCATCTTTCCAGTCGCCTTTATTAAAATAATATAAATAAACTGCTCCCTTTAGCTTTATTAGGGAATCGATAATTTTTTTGACTTTATTCAAAATGTAGATATTTAGAATTTTATAATCGGTTCAAAAAATTATTCTAGCCGTTTGTAAAAGCCGCGTTCTGTCTTGTTTAATTTTTAAGAATGTTTAATCGCAAATAGAGCACTTCAATGTAATATCTAGGCTCTAGATCTCAAAAAAACAAAATAAGAAGGGAAAGAAGAGTAAATCGGCATAAAACGGGTAAATGTATACGGCGCCCGATTTCAGATTTGCCAGATTCTCTGCTAGTAGTCATGTTTTGGCATTGTGGCTTTACTTGGAAATCTGCTGAATCTGGATTAAGCAGTACAGATTCGTATTTTTCCTACTGATCTACTATTTTTTTTTTTTGCAACTATAATTTTTTTAGTCTAAAGTCAAGGATTTACTCCTCTAAAATGTAACGTAGGTCTTACATTGACTTTGTGAGGACGATTTTGTACTGTTAAGATGGGTACAAAGGCAGCTGTGCATCATTCAAAAGCCGTTCCCGCAAGAATCTACACGAACGTAATCTAAAAGATTTTTCTGGTATTGTACTGTTTGGAAAAGATCGATATGCTTAACTTTTTTGGAGCAGTTTAAATAAACATGTTGAATACATTTTTACAATTTTTAATTTATAAATAATTTGGTAATTTCGACGCAATGTTTTAATGACTTACCCTGTTGTTCCAGCAACAAAGCAGTGGCTTCATGAACTTCGTACCTCTTTGTAATTTCCATAGCCCTTTCCACTCTAAAAACATTGTCTTTTACGTAATCAATGACTAGTTTCTTATTTCGTACACAGAGTAATTCCAAATACCGTTCCATAATTGAGGGCGCTAGTTTTAAATCACTATTATTAATTAATTCACTTAAAAAACTAAACAATAAATTAGGTTCCTTTTCTAGAATGTCAGTCAGTTGATTTATTTGGTCTGAAAAATGTTCCACTACAACGTCCGCAGTCTTTTTACTGTTTATGCTGACCAAGTTAGTAAAATTGTCCAAGATTTGCTTCTGTACCAAGCGTTCGTTATCCTCAATGTGATTGTTTATGTAGGTGAAGACTTCGTTTTTGCGCACTGGATCTTGGAGGTAACAGCTAATAATTTCGGCATAATTTTGTTCTTGTTCGTACAAGTACTCTGCCACTTGAAAGCACTGGGATTCCAAAGCTAATGAAAGTAATTTTTGTGTACTTATGTGTTTTAAATGGCCAGTGTTTAGCATTTCGAGCCATGCTTGTTCCCGCTCTAAGTGGTCTCGTAATTTTAGAGGTGTTTCGGTTTTATGTGTTAACGAGGTTACTATTCGGTGTAGAAAGCTATCTTCGAGGTTGAGGTTATTTGTTGTGACTAGGCGGCAAATAAAACATGTTAGGTTCATAATTTCGTTATCCTAAAATAAAAAAAAAACTAGAATGGGTTAGACAAAACTTGGATTAAATCAAGTGTTTGGTAAAAGAAATATGCAACCAAAATTACCGTAAACCCTATTTTTTAACTTCTTATTTTAAAATAAAAAATAAACTTGTTATTTTTTCTAGCATTTCTAGCACAAATTAAGTCTAAGGTTTCTTACCGAAAACTCTGGAGGCTGTAGAATTTGCATTAAAATCTGCACTAATCGTTGCCTCTGCAACAATCCCATCTCACCAGCAAATTCTGCTTCGGTAAACGCCAACTTAACAACATTTAAACATTCCCTAGTGTTATACATTAATAACGCCCTTAAATAAGGGTATGTCTTTTCGTTTTTCGTTCCATTAATGGAGTGTAATGTTTCAAGACATCGAAGAACGTCGTGCTTTACTCTTGGAACATGCTCTTTTGGAATGGTCCCATTTGGATAGCCTAGACCAGCTAGACAAGAAGATACGTATACAAGCATTGTGTTACCAAGACGTTGGTTTGTCGGCGTCAGTTCGGAGAGGAATTCAGTTAGGGGGCTTGCGTAATCTCCTAAAATAATCAAAGAACAGTTTTTTTAAATAAAATAAAACTGGTGAACTAAAACAATAATAACCGAAAAAGGGAATTGACATTGACCCTTGCATTTTTCTTTATCCCTGCCCATAGATGTTTCGCCTTTTAAATAATTAAACTTTGCAAATAAATAGCTTTAACGAGACCTTTATATCTGCTTACCGATAGTTTTTGTTGTAATATGAATCCAAGCATTATAAAGCTTTTGTTGCTTACACAGTTTCAAAACTTGGTGCAAATCCAAACAAGTAATCTCTAGAGACAACAAAACGTTTTCCAATGTTTGCATATCTTTATTCTCTAAATGCGATACTAAAACTTGCGAAATGGACGGTGACAATGTAGTCAAAAACCCGTTAATTATATGGTCACATAGTAAAGTTAGATACCAGTCTTGATTATGTTTGTCGTTGCAAATCGCTTCCCAAACTTCGTTGCACAAAATATCTCTAAAAGAAATAAATATTTATTTGAGCACCTTTTGCTTATTATAACTTGAATACTTTTATTCAATTAATTAGAGTGTAGGTAGGTACTAACATTTTATTTAACTTAACACAGCATTTAATAGCAGCCATCAAACTCTCCTTGTCCGCTCTATTCTGATTTAAATTCATCAAATAATCCCGCAACAAAACTGAAGTGAATCGCTCCTTGTTTTGCCCCTCCTCCGCAGCCAAATTTAGAGCCTCCGCCCACCTTCCCTGCTCACTTAGGTATCCTAAACGTTCCGGCCAGCTCCTTAGTTTGATCATATGCACTGACTTTGTCCCGAGAACTAATAGTTGGTCCCCCCGACTGGTCACACTGTTGTAACATGCTCGCTCACCGGCTAGAGCAAATGCTTCACTGACTCCGCCCCCAACTGCTAGAGCTTTGAAGTGGGCGGAGCCATAGACCAAGCCAACATCGGCTAATTCAATTACTTCGAGTTCGCGTTGAGTGCGAACTTCTGTTAGGTGAAGGTTTTCGCTGGTGTCCAACAGAGCTAAGTGACGAATTCCTAGAAAAATTAAATACATTTACAGGGTGTTATGATAAAATCGTTTCATCAAGTACTGGTCAATTTCACTTAATCTTACCTATCCAATGAATCCCCATTAATGTATACGACAATTGAACGGTCCTTAAAGGCGATAAACGAATTCTACGATTATTTGGCCCATGTGTTACTACTCTAGTATAATTTAATTCGCTGCCTCTGCCCCATGCCAAAACAGGTTGGAATGTCCTTCCAACAGACACTAATTGCCATGAGATAAGAGGCAGACACGACGAAATTCTCGGTAACTGTTGACTAAAAAGTACTTTTAATCGTGGCCTAATTGCTATCACAATAATCTACAAAATAAAACAATATTAGCTCAACATCCCTATAAGGAAAACGCAACAAACCTTAGACATAGTTGCCATCGCTATAAGAACATTATGACTCAAAAAATGAAGATCATATCCTTGGAGTAGTGGCTCGAAAACGCAAACCTCCCCCCGTGCGCCGGAAAATAAACATTTGGAATCCCATGTGCGGACTCCAAGCCGCCGATTAAACGACATGGAAAATACGCAACCAGACGAATCGCCAACCAAAGCCAAATTGTTTAAAAACGTAAATTTAAGATGAAGCACCGCTGTCTGTGGAGCATGTGCATCTGGCATCCTGCGCAGTACGTCCCCGTTTGTGGTGTCCAACATTTGAATATAGCCCCTTTCGTATCTAAAACCATTAACAAATGTATTGGTCAGTTTGTGTTTATTATTTTTCTCTTACCCAACAAGTAATCGAGCGCATTCCAAATTAAAAGCTAGCGCAGAAATTGCACCTTGCTCACTAGTGTCATGGCAGCACCAGCATAAATTTTGTTGTGCATCAAAATTTAGAATATACCCGTGTGAGGTACCCACAGCAATGTATTTTACGCTGTTTGTTATAACAGTCGGTAATCCAGCTCGTACGCGTTCCTAGAATTCAAATTGATAAATCGTTTAAACTAGAAGCTTAAACAAATTAATTTTTACCGATGCCGATGTAACTTGTGTGGATATGCCTTGCAAGACGCAGTGAGACAACATAGACCGAAATTTTGAGTTCATACTCTGAAACGACTGCAAGGAAAGGTTATCGCTGCCTTCCTCGGATTCCATGTCCCAGAGGATGCTTTCCAATGAGGGTGGGGCCATGTGTGGTATATCAAATTCTGCATCATTAAGCTATAAAGGTGCAATTTTAGTAGAAGTACCTACACTATTTGGCTACATGTTGTTTTCGGTTGCATTGCAATATTTACTCACTTCTTTGAAGTTCAGGTCTAGCAACGACTCAGTCGATTCTCCTAGTAGAGATTCCTCACACTCGGACCCCATTTTTAATAAATTAATTATTAAATAAAATACTATTCGGCTAAAAAGTTAAACAAATTCATATTCGGGGTGGCACTTATTTTCATTTTTAATTTTCATAGACCTTAAAACAAATCCAATAGTATGGATCGGTAAGTTTCAGGCCACGGAGTTTTTTCCTCTGCTGCGTTCTTGAGCTACATCCTATGTTTTTGTACAAAATGCCAAATGTCACGTATTGACACAAATGTGTAAAATATGGAAAATGTTTTAATGTTTATAATGTAAATAAACAGCAGAAAAATAGAGTGCTTTAACTGAAATTATAAGTAAAACATGCAACACCAATATTGGGTGACAAAAACCAGCGTATTACGCAAACTAGGTGGCAAAGAAGACGACTGTGTAGTTTCCTCAGATGCAGAACTCGACGCCAAACTAGAACTATTTAAATCCATAAACGATAGTTGCCTACAATTACAACGAGTTATTGATTTATACCAAGAACGACTATGCTATCTAGCCCAGGAAGAGAATGCTTTAGGGCGCTACATGAAAGAGTGCGGCAAAAACGAAAAGAACGTTGTAGCTGCTCAACTCCTTCAAACAGCCGGAAAGTCTTTGGCATACATCGGACACCAAAGACTGACTATTAGACCGCCTTTAGTAAGGCTGCACCATGAGGTGGATACTTTTCGAAGCAGAGGAGTTGCAGACACAAGAACAACAGTCATGGAAATGGAGAAAATTCGGACAGAATACCGAGCTGCATTGAGTTGGATGAAATCTTCATCCGCGCAGTTAGATCCTGATACGGGACATGGTTTAGAAAAGTTCAGAAAGGCTCAATCTTACGTAAAAGCAGCAAAAACCAAGTTTGATCGTTTTACGTTGGCCTGTTTGCAAAAAGTAGATCTGTTAGCGGCTGCAAGGTGCAATATGTTTTCACATGCGCTGGTTCCCTATCAGAAGGTGTTGTTAACATTTTCTAATAAGTCGTTAGAAGCTTTCGCGCTTGCTATGGCTAGATTGGATAAGGTGGAACCTTACGATTTTAGCGCCATTGCGGAATTAGCCACTCCATTTGATCAGAGAGAAAAAGTGGACAAGGACAAAAATACGTTTTTTAATTCAGAATATTCAGATAAAAAAGTTGATAAAGAGAAGAAGGATTCTGCCATTAAAGAGTAAGTTTTTTTTGTTCATGCATTGTAAAAATACCTCTTTGCATTTATCTTAAAAGAGCCTTCTAACTATTTTTTTTGTAGACGTTCTATCGACATTACAAACCTCTTGGGTGAAGATTTTTCCCAGGAATTATCAAAATCCAATGGAGAATTGGATAATCTTGCAAAAAATCCGTCAACAACTCTGAACTCAGATTTGTTAAATCTAGAATGGCCCTCAACAAACACCTCTGCAACCTCTGATTTTCTCTTAGGAGATTTTATGCCATCTAAACTTCTTCAAGATGATGCAATGTTTAATTTTAAAGATCTAGATCTCAGTAAGTTAGAGGCTAGTCCCCAAAAGCAGGTTATACATAATGAGACCAAAGACGATAAGAAAAATCCTGAAGTACCAAAGAAAGTTTTGTCCAAGAGGACTGACGCTCAAATGTCTTGGTTAAGTTTGTTTGCGGAATTAGATCCTTTAGCCAATCAGGATGCCGGTTTAGGTGGGGATAACCAAGATAGGGCGTAGACTTTTGAACAGATAATGAAATATTTTGTTTTGAATTAATTCTGACTAAAATGGATTTAATTTAATCAAAATCTGTTTTGAATTATTTTTATTTAAGTATTAAAAGCTCGACAACCCGTTCGTGCTAAGGTTTTATTTTTTAATATTTTATAAAAGTTACCAATACCAAAGTTTTAGTTACTTATTAGATATCTATGCTATAATTTTATTAAAACTGATGTGTTTTGCACTGTATTTATATCTATTTTATGGAGTTTTTTATTTTTAAAATATATTATGCACTAGTCATTATTTTTGATGTATTTGCTTGTAATTTTTTATTATGTTTTAAATATACGTACATTTATTCGAATAAATATCCACCTTTTTATTTCCATTTATAAAACGTAGGAAATGAAAACACAAAAATTATGTATTTTCCTATTGACATAATAAAGTTAACCAATCCAAAATAATTACTCATAAGTTGTATTTACCAAAGAACCCCATCAATACAAAAAACTAAAAAGTATTTCTAAACGTGGACTGTTTGTTGTTCTGTGATAAGGACGAATTTATAATGCACAACCCTAATAAATTGTGGTTCTCGACTACGCCACTGAACTTTTGGGCGTTTTAGCCGCGGACAAATTACTGACTACAGGCACGTACTTTAAGAAATTTTAATGTTTGTTCCAATGTCATGTGAAGTGTTCTTGCCACTAGTAGTTTTTATTTTTATAAAAAACCGTAAATATGAGTGTAAATACTAAAAATGTGAAAGTAGTAGTCCTAGGGGACATCGGGCGAAGCCCTAGAATGCAGTACCAGTGCATGTCACTGGCAAAAAAAGGCCACATAGTGGATTTAATAGGTTATGGCGAAACCGAACCCATTGAAGATGTAAAGGAAGAACCACTGTTATTTTACCATTACTTAGTTCCCTGTCCACAAATAAGCATACGCTTATTAAATTACGTTTTTAAAACAATTTGGCAAAGCTTAACCCTACTTTTCGCGCTTTTTATAACACGAAAAGCCGATTATGTTATGGTGCAAAACCCACCGGCTATACCAACGCTTTTAATTTGTTGGCTTTATGCTAAAATTGTGGGGGCTAAATACGTAATAGATTGGCATAATTACGCCCATACTATCATGGCCCTAAACGTTGGCAATGAGAATAAATTGGTCAAAATAACTAAACAAGTTGAGGCATACTTTGGAAGAAAAGCGGATCACCATTTCTGCGTATCAAATGCTATGAAAAAAAATCTACACGAACAATGGGGGATAAGGTAACCAAATACATAATAAAACAACAATAAATATTATGAATCATGCAATTTTTTAGCGCCATAACTTTGTATGATAAGCCACCAAGTAGATTTCGCACGATAACTTTGGAAGAAAAGCACAATTTATTTAAAAAATTATGTACTGATTACTCAAAGTTGGGGGATGTAGACAAGAACAGTACGGCCTTTACTGAAGTAAAGGATGGTGTAATTGCTTTAAAAGAAAACCGACCAGCAATCTTAGTTTCTAGCACGAGTTGGACTGAAGATGAAGATTTTTCTGTTTTATTTTCGTCATTACAAGGTTATTACCAATAACGTCGTCATTTTAAGCAAGCAAATTTAAGACCGATAAATAATATTGCTTAAAAAGAAACCATGTAAAATGGGGCTAGAATTTATACAATACATTAACAATTTTTAACAATGTTTTAGATTACGAAAATCACTGCTTATCTGGAAATGAAAAACGTCTACCGAAGTTAATTTGTATTATAACTGGAAAGGGAGCTTTAAAACAATATTATTGTGACCGAATTGCGGCTGAGCATTGGTCTTTTGTTACTGTAATCACACCATGGTTAGAACCTGAAGATTATCCTCTTATTTTGGGTTCAGCAGATCTCGGCGTCTGCCTTCATACCAGCTCTAGCGGATTAGATTTACCTATGAAAGTTGTCGATATGTTTGGATGTGCCTTACCTGTTTGTGCCTACGATTTCAAAAGGTGAATGTTTATTTAAATAGTTTTATGATATTACTCTTTATTAACCGAGATATTTCAGTCTAAGTGAACTGGTTCACCATGAAAAAAATGGCTTTGTTTTTAAAAGTAGAGAGGAACTCTCTAGTCAAATTCAAAATTGGTTTGAAGGGTTTCCAAACAAAACTAAGCAGATGAAGGAGATTGAAAACATATTAAAGACTGAATTAACCGGATTTCAAAATCTTCGATGGGATGAAAATTGGAATAACGTTGCTTCTAATGTTTTTGTTTAGTTTAAAAGTTTTACTATCATTTTTATACGGTCTTAACTCTTTACAAGATAAGATTAAAAAGTTTACATGTATTTTTTATTAGAACTTTATTATTAAAAAAACGTATATCGTCATTACTTAAAAAAAACTTTGTACTTATTCCTAAACAAGTAAGCGCTCAATTTCTTGCTGAATACTTTGGATTTGAGGTTTCAGTTGAGACCCTTCGTTAATTGTAACGCTGCAAGCAATCACAGATCTGGATACCCCACAGGCTCTTCCCAAGGCTTGTTTAGAGCGTACAAAAACATAGGGGACGTTCTTGTCTTCACATAAAAGTGGCAAATGCAACAAGATCTCCAATGGTTCAGCATCAGCAGCCATCACAATAAACTCGGAGATACCACGATTCAAGGTCTTGGTAACTTCGTTAGCGCCCTTGCGAAGTTGCTTGTAGTTCATAGCCTGTTGAACCAAATTAAGGATTTTTGTTGTAAGGGTAGCGTCAGCTAGGGGGTAGGCTTTGGGGTTTACTTCTTCTGCCTGTAATATAAGAAATAACATGTGAGCTTAATCTTAGATAGCGTGGTCGCAGTTACCAAAAATCAGTAAAAAATATAGTAAAACTGACTTACCATAGTTATTTTGGATGTTACAATTTAATAATAAGATATTAAAACGGCAACCTCTCTGCTTTCGCTTCACTGAGGAGCTTTGGAAAAAAATTTAAACAACAACGTTCACAACACGTGAAGCTTGCAAAGTAACCTTACTTTTAAAATTGATTGCGCATGTTACTCAAGTTTTTGTTGACACGGAGTTTTAATATGAAAAATGCCCACTAATGCTAACTTTACACAATCATTTTTCTCTTTTTTTAACTCAATTTAAAGGTGCATTTACATTGTATGATTTTTGCCCACTGACTTTTTGGAGTAGTGGGGTGTCACAGCTACCAACAAAACAGCAATAACTTGACAGAAATGCCGAAAAGTCACCTGTGCAGTAATCAACAAAAATAGTTTTATTTTAATAGTAATTTCAAAATAGATTTTGTATAACTGTAGGGATAAAAATTCACCAATAAATTGTCAGATGCTATGCCCTTACTTATAACAAACACAATGGCACAGGTATGCCCAATTTAATTTTGAAATATACGCTTTGGTTTTTTTGTTCTTGAATAACATTACATTTTCTGTTTCAGAATGCTGTTGAACCAATGCAAGTTGATGCACCACCAGAAGATAACGATAATAATGAAGAAGAAACCTACATTGTCGAAAATCCAACTTTAGACCTGGAAGTTTACGCCAATAGTTACACCGGTTTAGCAAAACTCTATAGGTTATCATTCATAGTAGATCACTGCCCCTCACTTAGATTAGAAGCTTTAAAAATGGCCATTTCATATGTAATGACCACTTACAACGTAAATCTCTACCAACTGTTTCACCAGAAACTAGCAGAAGTTAGTACCGGAGTATCAGTGCCCGACGTGGCCGCTACATCAACATCGCAAGATATCCCAACGATCGACAATCTATGGATGGAAACTAAGTCCAAAAAAGCAGCTTTGTTGTTGGAGAAACTGGACAACGACTTAAAGAACTACAAAGCTAATTCAATTAAAGAAAGCATCCGCAGGGGGCATGACGATTTAGGGGATCACTATTTAAATTGTGGAGACTTATCAAATGCTCTAAAATGCTATTCGCGGGCGCGGGACTACTGTACAAGCGGCAAACACATCGTGAACATGTGTCTTAACGTTATTAAAGTATCGGTGTACTTGCAGAATTGGTCTCACGTCTTGAGCTACGTTTCGAAAGCAGAAAGCACCCCCGAATTTAACGAGTGCAAGGATGTACACCAAGTCATTGTGACCAAACTTAAATGCGCCGCTGGGTTGGCGCATCTAGCAATGATCAAATATAAGTTAGCTGCTAAAGACTTTCTTCTGGTAAGATTATTAATTGTTAAAGAGAATTAAAGTTAGAATTTTAGAAAGATGAAACAATTGCTAAATTTTTAATTTCTTGCAGGCAAACATTGATCATTGCGACTTTCCGGACTTGCTCTCCCCGAATAATGTAGCAATGTACGGAGGTTTATGCGCTCTGGCAACATTTGACCGACACGAGTTGCAGAAAAACGTAATCTTCAGCAGCTCCTTTAAACTGTTCCTAGAACTTGAACCTCAGTTACGCGATATTATTTTTAAATTCTACGAATCGAAATACGGTTCTTGTCTCAAGCTTCTCGATGAAATTAAAGACAATTTACTCCTGGATGTCTATTTAGCGCCACACGTAAACGCTTTGTATACACAAATTCGCAATAGGGCTCTTATTCAGTACTTTAGCCCGTATTTGTCAGCCGATATGCACAAGATGGCTACAGCTTTTAATAGGAGCGTGCCAGCTTTGGAAGATGAACTTATGCAACTGATTTTGGACGGACAGATTCAAGCGAGGATTGATTCGCATAATAAAATATTGTTTGCCAAGGATGTAGATCAAAGAAGTACTACTTTTGAGAAAAGTTTGGCTATGGGTAAAAAGTATCAGAGAAGGACTAGGATGTTGATCTTAAGAGCGTCAGTTTTGAAGAACAAAATTCATGTTAAGGTAATGTTTTTTTTAATCACACAGTTATTTATATATTTTGGTCCATTTAATAAAAAAAAAACACTAGAGTTAAAGGACTAAGTACCTACAAATTCGGCTACAATCAATCTATAAAAATTAATTTAAATTTACATAAAATGTTACTTTAAAATATTTTTTACTTCTAGAGCCCTCAACGTGATACCACAGGACAAACTGGCGATTTAACTGTTGCTCCTGGAACAAGTTCTGTTGTCTCTGCAAGAAACTAATACGTTAAATAATTCTTATTGTGTTATAAGTGTATCTAATAAGTAAATATTTATAAATTACACTTGAGTTTTTTTGGCTTTTATATTTCACTAGTTTTTAAAATAATAAAACCAAAACTAAAAAATTAAAGTTTCCTCAATAATTAATCCGGGCCATGCAAGAAAAAATGAAAATTCGACAACTGCGCAAGTATAACATAGGAGATTGGCAACATTGCATTAAAAAAACTCCGTGTCCTGTCCTTGAATGAATGACGTTTGACATTTCCGAATTTTACTCAAGTCCAAGTTCTTATTGCAAAAAGGTATTTTTAATAATAAATTAGGTGATTAAAGCTTACCAAATTATTTTCTATTGCAGGGAAAATGGCAGGACACATGACTAGGCTTCCTCTAATAAGAAACTTAGCTGTAAGTACAATAAAGCCAAGCCAAAATTGGAAAACATTGTTGGTGACCTGTTATGTAAACGCTGCTGCACAGCAAATTCAACTACATTTTTGCAGAAATTTTAAGTTAATTTGTTTTAGGCTCGCAGCTACAGTTCTGCACAATTAATTCCAGTTGGAGGCACCTCCAACTACGAAGTGGAGAACAGTGTACTCCCTAACAAATTGGTGGTAGCTTCGGCTGAGAACGATTCTGCTATTTCCAGAATATCTGTGGTATTTAGGTGAGTCTTTTAGAAATCCTTACATTCTGGAAAAAGTGTGTTGAAAACTGATATTTTAGAGCTGGTTCTCGCAACGAAACCCCCGACAACGCTGGAGTTGCTCACGTTCTCCGGATCTGCGCTGGATTATCAACCAAAAATGCTACACAATTTGGAATTACCAGGCATATTCAGCAAGTTGGGGCTAGCTTACACTGCACCGCTGACAGAGAAACAATTTCCTACACCTTGGAAGGCACCAGAAGCGCAATTGAACAAGTCTTACCTTACTTAACAGAAGTAGCCACAATGCAAGTGTTCAAACCTTGGGAAGTCAACGACAATGTTAACCGCTTGAAGATTGAGCTCGCCAACCGTCCCCCACAAGTAAGTTATTTGCCTTTTGTATGGTTTCCGTCACCACATTAAAAATGTTCTTGTTTCAGTTGAGAGCTATTGATCTTTTACACAAAGCTGCATACAGAACAGGATTGGGCAACTCGCTGTTTATTCCCAAGCACCAGTTGGGTAAAATCTCATCGGAGACTTTGCAACACTATTTCTGCTCTAACTTTACCAGCCCCAGAGGAGCTGTTGTTGGTCTGGGAGTTGATCACTCCCAACTTAAGCAATATGCTGGGCAATTGGAATTGCAAAACGATGAGGGATGCACCAATGCTTCGCCCTACAAGGGAGGGGAAATCAGATCCGACAAAGGTAAGGAAAATACTATTTTGTTTAACCTCTAACAGTTAAAACCTGTCCGCTCACTACAAAAATCCATTTTCAAATATCTCCGAGAACACTGTATCAAAAAGTGACACTATAAAATAAATGTAAAGATCGTGGTAAAGATTAATTGTTTAATTTACTTCCTTAGGTGGAAGCATTGCCTACGTAGCCATTGCTGGAGAAGGTGCTTCATCCAAAAACATAAAAGACTCCGTAACATTTGCTCTTGCCCAAAAAGCTCTTGGTGGCGCCCCACAAATGAAGTGGTCGTTTGCCGACAACGGTATCTTAAGCAAATCTGCTGGTATTCAACATGGTCAAGCTATTAACGCCATCAATGCTACATACTCAGACACTGGTCTCTTTGGTGCTATTATCGCTGCCCCGGCTGAATCCGCTGGTAAATTGGTGGACACTGCTGTTAAAACTCTAAAGAGTGCTAGTGTTACCGAAGAAGATTGCAAGAGAGGTAAGTAATAGTTAGAGCTGTGTAGAACACAAGGTAGAATATATTTTTGTTAAAAATGGTTTCACCGAAAATTATTTTTTTAGGAGTTCAAATAATTAAATTATCGTACTTACATGTTTTTGAACAAAAATTCCGAGAACTTTTTTTTTATTCCCAATTTTTTGAAGATTAATAAAGTATTATTTCAGTAAAACTAACATAAAACTTTTCTTTTTAGCCAAAGCTCAACTAAAAACTCAAGTTTTATTGGCCAACGAAAGTGGTCGCAGTGCTATCCGAAAAATTGGCACATCTGCAGTCCTAACCGGTAGCGGTCTATCCGCTAAGAAGTTTGTTGAAGCAATTGATGGTGTGACCTGTGGAGACGTTAATGCCGTAAGTTATTTATTAACAACTTACAGCAACGTAAGATAACAGCTTAATAAAATTTAAAGCTAGTTACTTCTGAATGCGTTTATATGTTTTTCTCTGCTTTGTTAGTGAATTAACATTTTATATATCTGTTTCAGGCTATCAAGAAAGCTTCTTCTGGCAAACTCAGCATTGCATCAGTTGGTAATCTTCGCACAGTTCCATTCTTAGACGATCTTAAGTAAAAATTCAATTCAAAATAAAGTACCTATTTTTTAAAATCATCCTGAAGTGTGCATTGTGTATTAATAGTTTAATGCAGTTTTTAATTTATATTATGTACCACTTATTTGTAAATTAATTGTAAAAATAAATATTTGTTAAACCAATGTAGGTATATTTGTTTTGATTTTTATTAAATATGTTTAAAAATTATTGCAAATTAGGTAGCGTATTATTTAAGATTAAAAATAATGTACATAAAAAATGCCTAAAACTATAATAGCAAAATATTGGACCATTAATAATAAAATAATACTTAAAATTTAAACACATGCAACAATAACAATACTAATGAATAACAATATAATAATTACCCAATAAATACACGTTTTATCTTTGGCATCAACAATAGCTATATGATTCGTTTCGTTCCTTACTCTAGTATCAGTTCTGTCCATATGATCTCCCAAATCGTCCAAAATGTCTAACAAAAAAATATTAAATTTAATTCAAAATTTACAACAATTTAAACATTTTTATTTTTAATTAAACATACCGTTGTGGTAGTCCACTTCACTGCTGATGGTTTGGGCGATGTTTTTCTGTCTGGATATAATTTGTGATAAATTATTAAGACCTGTTTCTTGATCTGCAAAACAATATGTTTAGAAGAGAGCTATTCTTCATTAAATAATTTAAACCTCTTAACATTCGTTCTTTCTCTAGCTGTATTTCAGTCATGGAAACGACGCGGTCCTCTGGCCTAAAATCATTTGATGAGGATGGACCCATAAGAGACACCCTTTCATTCGCTGCTTTCTCAACAACTTGGTCACTGAATGTCTTTAGCATTTGAGCTCGTTTTGATTTTAGCATTTCAACTTGCCTTGCCCTTCGTTCACTTTCACCCGATGTTCTGTATTCTTTTATAAGAAAATTTTATATACAATAATTTGCTGGTTATTCTTAAACCTGAGTCAACAAAAGTGCAAAAGGATACATGTTTGAATAGGCTGAATTTTCAACTTTATCATGGAGCTGGTCAACTTCATTATTAAACTGTTTTAGCCGCATCCGGATCGTGGCTGATATCTGGGAAAACTGATTACTTTCTCGTGGTAATTGTTGTCTTGTCGTAAGCTGTTCCATAATATCACGATACAATTTTTCGCAGGATTCATATTCCAGCAACCTAAATTAATGACTAAACTAAGAAGGTCTCTTTTAGAAAAGTTGTTTGCTTACCAAGAATCATCGCCGATGTTTAGAAGAGCCATTATTACGTTTTAATCATAGAATAGTTACAAACAATTATTAACAAGGGTAATATATTTAAATTATTAAAAAATTATTAAAAGTTGGACATTTTTGACAAGATAAATAAATAGATAACCTACAAAATTAATTATCAAAAAAGTCCGTGCAATTTAAAAATGCCTCCGTGGTTTGTAATTTGCTTTTGAATGTTGACTTTTTTTTAGAATAAACTTTAAATAATTAAAGCAATACAAAATAATGGTGTTTCAATGCCAAAAAGATAGCTTCCTAAAAGAGGTAAGTAACGCCCCAAATATTAACCACCGCCAATACAATTGGGGAGATTCTAATTTGCATACTTGCATATTCTGCATACTCAACCATAGAGTTCCTGATGTAATGGTCGCTTCACGCTGCATATTGAGTATTTAGTCTGCATACTCTGCATATTGAGTGTCGAATCTGCATATTGAGTATCTAATCTGTATATTGAGTATTATTTGGTCTGCATATTGAGTATTTATGCTGCATATTGTGTATTCAGTCTGCATATTGTGTATCAAGTCTGCATATTGTGTATCAAGTCTGCATATTGAGTATCTAATCTGCATATTGAGTATTTATGCTGCATATTGAATATTCAGTCTGCATATTGTGTATCAAGTCTGCATATTGAGTATCAAGTCTGCATATTGAGTATCAAGTCTGCATATTGAGTATCAAGTCTGCATATTGAGTATGTAATCTGCATATTGAGTATTATTTGGTCTGCATATTAAGTATTTATGCTGCATATTGAATATTCAGTCTGCATATTGTGTATCAAGTCTGCATATTGAGTATTAATTGGTCTGCATATTGAGTATTTATGCTGCATATTAAATATTCAGTCTGCATATTGTGTATCAAGTCTGCATATTGAGTATCAAGTCTGCATATTAAGTATCAAGTCTGCATATTGAGTATCTCATCTGCATATTGAGTATTATTTGGTCTGCATATTGAGTATTTATGCTGCATATTGAATATTCAGTCTGCATATTGTGTATCAAGTCTGCATATTGAGTATCAAGTCTGCATATTGAGTATCTAATCTGCATATTGAGTATTATTTAATCTGCATATTGAGTTTCTAGTCTGCATATTGAGTATTTAGTCTGCACATTGAGTATCTAGTCTGCATATTGAGTATTATTTAGTCTAAACATTAAATATTCATTCTGCATATTGAGTTATCAGTCTGCATATTGAGTTTCTACTCTGCAAATTGAGTATTTAATCTGCATATTGAGTATTATTTAGTCTAAACATTGAATATTCATTCTGCATATTGGGTATTTAGGTTAAGTTTTGCCGCTAAAACGAAAATATAAACAACTCTAGCTATGTCGGTGCCTAACAGTGCGTCCAAAATTGTGTGCATTACACTGAGGGTCATATTACTAGGTGTTGTTCTCGGTGTTGTTATGCTAAAAATGTACCAACACATTATCAGAAAGCATTCTAGTTTAAAATCATTTCTTTAATATTCATACTAGGCGATGAATTCTCCCATCGAACAATTGTGTGGCGGTGAATTGACTTGTCGATGAATTGTCTTATCGATGAACTGTGGATCGGTGAATTGTAGGCGATGAATTGTCGGCGGTGAATTGTGGGTGGTGAATTCTCCTAGACCCGCAGAATAAATACTCAATATGCAGACTAAAATACTCAATATCCAGACTAATTACTCAATATACAGCTATAAGCACAATAAACTGGCCTTTAGGTTGTGTAAAATAGTGGTGGGGGGAACTCTATGGTTGAGTATGCAGAATATGCAATATGCAAAATATGCAAATTAGTTGGACCCATACAATTGCCCCTTAATAGTTTACCTCAAAAGTTGTATCCTGCGAAAAAGCAACCGGTTTTGAACTTGTTATCGACGGCAAAAAGTCCAAAATTGATGGATATGAAGTTGTTTTGGAAGATACAATACTCTTTCCTGAAGGAGGAGGACAGGTACGTTTAATAAACACAACAATACAACCCTAATTTAAAGTACCTTTTGCTTTAAGCCTTCAGACCAAGGATTCCTTAATGATGCAAAAGTAATGCATGTTGTCCGAAGAGGCGATATTGCTGTACATTTTGTAAATAAGGCTTTAAACGTTGGAGATAACGTTAAACAAGAAATTAATTGGGAAAGAAGGTTTGACCACATGCAACAACATTCTGGACAGCATCTTTTATCTGCGATATTGGAGAATAATTTTAATTATCAAACTGTTTCTTGGTGGTTGGGAGAAGACGTTTGCCATGTTGAGTTAGGTAACTGGATTCAGTAACTTCCTAGGTTGCCGGTCACACGTTTAGTGGAGAGTCAGAGATATTTGTATCTCAGGACACCTTCGTTCGAAAGCGAAGTAAAGCCGGTGGTTCCATGTGCGTATACTCGTGCACGTTAAAGATCCGAACCTGAGGCTGGAATTGTCTCGGGTCTCGTTGGAGGCATGTACTATGGGCCCAATTAAGAGGCCTAAGTGCATCAACCTTGAGTTGACCTCTACTTAAATCCAGATCCTAGGGTCTACATTCGGTTAAAAGTTTTGCATTATAAAATGCAACGAAAAAGTCTTTAAAATATTCCGGATACAAGATAGTTTTAAGAACAATTAAAAAGTCTAAATTTTTTGCATTTAACAAAAATTATCGCTTTAAAATTGTTTTTTAAAATTAAATAATTAATAAAAATACTAGCATTGCATTTTAAAGTAACTCAAGGTAATTTAAACAATAATGTTTGAATTTAGATACACCAAAGATAACAAATGAAGAAATTTCCAAAGCAGAAAATATGATAAATGAATTTATAAGGGAAGCCCGACCGGTTTCAGTAGTCACCTTTTCGGAAGAAAGGGCAAAAGAAGCCTTAGACCAGGTACAATCAAGCTTCTGCTACTTACCTCTAATAATATACTTATATTTATTTCCTTTAAGGCCGCCACTCGGGGTTTACCAGCGGACCACAAGGGGGATATTCGGGTTATAAAAATAGAGGGGGTAGATGTCAATATGTGCTGCGGAACCCACGTGACTAACTTAAGCCAATTACAAGCCATTAAGATACTTAACTCAGAAAAGAGCAAAAGAAAAGAAAAAATTTTGTTGTATTTTCTGGTGGGAAATAGAGTTCTAAATAGATTTCAGCAAATGTTTGAAAGGGAGCAACAACTAGTGGAATTGTTAAAGTAAGTATTTGTGGTTTCGTAAATAAAAATACTTACCACTTTACTAATAATAGTAACAATGATCACCACAGTTTAGAAAAGTTTTGTAAAGTTTATTAAACATTTACAGGGGAAATGCATCATACCACGTTGATTGTGTAGAAAAATTACAGAAAAATGTCAAGGTTTTTTCAAAAAACTTACAAAATGTATTAAAAGAAGTCGCTTGCTTTGAGGCCAAAAAATTAAAAGAATGCGACCCTTCGCCCAAGTACTTCAACTTTCATAAAAAGGAGGCGGAGCCTGATTTTATGAATTTATTTATTAGAGAACTTGGTCGAACTGATATTTTTTTGTTTTTATCAACTGGTGATGAGAAAGGAAGCGGAAATATTGTACTTTATGGTGAAGATAAATATATTCAAGACTTGGGCAAAACGTAAGTAAAAACTTGTAGAATTACAAAAATTATTTTAGATTTTTTTAAGAGTATCTGAAATAATGGAAGGAAAGGGGGCTGGCAAAGGAAATAAATTTCAAGCCAAAGTATCTAAGTTAGAAAATCGAAACAAGGCTGAGAAACTGATTGCCGAATATTTTAACAAGACTTAGTCTAATTTCTGCTAAATCTGTTTTAATTAAAGTAGTATTTACCTGTTCCTGTTTCAGAGAAAAATAAACTTCAAGGTTTACAAGAAACACTTTATTTTGATGTCATAACATAAAAAATAAAAAATCCAATCTTAAAGCAACTAAGCATTTCAGGTAAAAGATTTTCTTGATTTTTTCTGCAACAAAAAATTAAATTAAATTAAAACATTACATCTGCATGGAGCTGTGACCCCTTTTGACTGTGTGCTACAGAAAATTTGTTTAAACTGTCTGCAAAGGCATGTAACATAACCTCAAATTCAAAAAGGGGCACAGTGTAATTGAATCCGCCAAATGTTTAAAGTAAAAGCAGATTGATTACTTACATTAGTTTTTAACGTAATCTTCTGGCTTCACGTTCAGATTCCAATAGGGTAAGAATATCACCTTCTCTAACAGGCCCCTTCACGTTCCTGATGATCTGCCTGTTTTGTTCTCCAATGAACTCAACTTTGACTTGTGTACATTGTCCTTGGGAGCCAGTACGTCCAAGAACTTTAATAACACGGGCAAGTACTACTGGTTTATCCATTTTGACTTATTTTATAAGATTTTAGTGCACGTGTTGAAAAACACACCGTTTCACAAAATGACGGAAATAAAAGGAAGCCAAAGCGGCAACAATGCGCGTGCGCAAGCAATGGCTGTCAGACACGGAGTTTTAACAAAAAGCGCTGTATGATTTTTGCCCGCAAGGATGAGCAGTATGAAATCTGTCCAACATAATAGACAATCGTTTTTGACGAATCATTACAAAACTTGACAGATAGATGTGGTAAAATTAGATATTTTTTACATTTTATGGAAAAAATATGCAAGGGAATGTAATATATTAAAATGTGAGCAAAAAAAGTGACAATAGTGAATTATGTACTGTCTCCAATGGCTAATTCCCGTTCTTTTGATGCCAAAGCCGTCAAATCCTGCGATGGTACAAACACACGTAATGTTTATGGTTTTATATTTAATTGGGTTTTTCTTGGAAAGAAAACCGTGCACAATATGCAGTTTGGTGTTTTTGGCAACAGTATTTTTAATATGCTACAGCGGAATTGGAAACTGTTTATTCTGGGCCTCGTGTAGCGATAGTGAAAATGGGTAGACAAAAACCTACTTATGTGAAACTGAACTTTTACCATGTAAATTTGTTATTTTTTGATGAACATTTATTTTGTAAAAACTAAGTATTAGACCCGATCAATTAATTTTTATTTTGTTGCTGGTAAAGTGTTATATGGTTGCAAATTTTATAATATTGTACAGAACTAGAATGTAGACAAAGTATTCGTAATGCTTCTCAAACAATAAAATCTTCCAATAAACTTTTTAAATTAACTCGATCAGTATTCATTGTTTGTATACGTTATGTCCCTAATGAGCTGAATAATTAAGATGTTTTGTTCAAAGGGGTAACATCCTTGGGATCAGGTATAAGTATTTTTATTCATTTAAAAAATCTACTTCTACAATTTGTTTAGTATTATAAAATATATTTGAAGATATAATTTACATGTTTACATAAATAACAACTAATATAAACAAAATTTCTAAAACTAGATACAACAAAAGTCTTATAAATATTGTTTCGTTTTTTAAATATTTAAATATGTTCAGATTTGATTCGAAGTTCAAAAATGGGAAAAAAGTGAAAAAACTTAATATCTAATATCTTTTTTAGAACCCATCGTAAATTGTATAGATTATGATCAAAAATAGGTGGTGTATAGTTATCGAGATGGTTATATATTTTTTGGAGGTCCAACTTCAAAAGAATTTTTTAGTTATTTAAACCCATTACATATCAATAATGGCAAACACGAGGGTTAACAAGTATTTTAAAATAACTTTTTCTCAACAATATAGGTACTTTCTACTTATCTGTATAAAATAATTTAAATAATTCATAGATAATTACTATAAGTACTTAATTGTGTTTAATTCTTTATAATAAATGACTCGGAAAATGAGTTGTTATACGATTCCTTCAGGAAGAATATCAGGCTTAGGGGGTCAATCACGTTTTTTGCCATTATATTCAGAGGGACAAATTTGTTTTGGAACAAATTTATCTTCTTTAGTTAGAGAGAAGAGTCCAGAAAATTCTGCTTTCTTCTCAGCATAAGTTATAAAGCTATCTGCAAAAAAAGTAAGTACTATTAAATTTATTTAATTCAGTTTATCCAAACAATCTTACCAAATGTAACATAGCCAAGTTGATTACTATCAACCTGGTGAAAACATTCATTGACTTGTTCTTCGCTTAGAGCCAATGTGTGACATAAAACATGGTTAAATTCTTCTGGACCTAGTCTTCCAAACCCACTACTATCATAGATCTAAAAAAAATAATTCTATATTTTCTGCAAAATTTTTAGGTTTAAAAATTGCATTTCTATTTATCTTACCTTACAAGCTATTCTAATGGCATCTAAGGTTGATCTATTTTTTTGTAGGGCTAAAACACCCAGAAGATACTCCCGAAAGTCAATTTGACCGGTTGAGTCCTAAAACATATTTTTTAGTTTCTAATTTTTGTTCATATTAATTTTATTTAATATTACCTTGTCGTAAATTTTAAAGAGCTGCTGAGAAGCATCTTCTTTAGCAGGAATATTTAATAGTGAGACAAATTCCGCATACGAAATTTTGCTGCAATCTTTACATGGAAGGCTTGATCTCGAGTTTACAAATGTTTCTTCTATGTTTGTGTTTGCCAATCTGAAAAGGAGACAAATATTATTTTTTCCTGATACCAATGTTATAATAACCATAAAAAATAAGGACATTTGTGTATTATTATAAGATTTTTTAACTCACCCAAGTCTATGTCGAATTTTTTGAACTTCAACCAAAGATGTTGCATATGGAAGATTCATTTCTTTAGCTTTGGTCATCAATTTACAATCATCGTAGGTGTAGTCTAATACTGGAATTCCCAATGCCCTAAAAAAATTACCTTATAAGACAAATTTAAAAGAAACTTTAATTGACGATTCTGGTATCAAAGGAAAATAACTAATTTAAATTTAAACAAATCTTACTTGGCCATAACTGCTCGTACATTGTTGGCATACAATTTGGGATCTTTCTTTTCTTCTTCACTGGGATGATAAACTGGCAAAAATTCAATTTCACAATAACTGTAAGGTTGGGTTAGCGTCAACCAAAGAAGTTTTAGCCTGTGTAAACAAAGAAAGAATTAATTTTTAGGGCGTGTTGAAATTTCAAAAGAATTTTAAATGCATTAAGAATTTGTTTTTTTAAGAACAAGACAATAATTTTCAGTAAAATTATCCTTTTAATAATAAAAAGACAAATGCGTTTTAAAGCAAAACTACTTACGCGCTAGGTCCATCCCATGTCCAGGTTACAGTATCAAGCTTATTAGGATATCTAATACAAACAGGTTGGATAGGAACTCCTGGATAAAAGGCTCCAGATTTAAATGTAATCAAACAGGAACGGTTGGTGCATGTTCCCTCTGGAAATATTAATATCTGTGGCCAATCCAAATCAGATGTTGCCCTGTAGATTATCTCTTTGATGGTGTTTTGCCGAGAATCTGGATCATCTCGCCAAACATAAACGGGTTGAGTAAAGTTTATTAGTTCTGAAAATATTAGAAACAAAGAAAATATTAAATTTAACCATGCATATTTTGCGTTTATTTTTTATTGTAGGTAGTGGATTAGAGACTTTGAGTTTTGGTTAGATAATCCCGAGGATAATTCTTTTTAAGGAGCTTTATCTACGAATTGTAGCAGTGGGTTGTATTGATTAATTTAAAAAAAGACCTTGTATTATTATTAGCTGTAAAACCAATATCTTGAACAATTCTTTAGGCATGCACAAACTATTTCTAGCAGATGCACTATTGAAATTAAATAAAAAAACCAAACATACTTCCAATATA
The DNA here is from genome assembly GCA_963920755.1 of Cartodere bifasciata. NCBI lineage: Eukaryota > Metazoa > Arthropoda > Insecta > Coleoptera > Latridiidae > Cartodere > Cartodere bifasciata. The sequence goes on along the minus strand of OY987194.1, from coordinate 15,495,206 downwards.
AGGGTTGGTCCCACTTTCCCTTCGTACAATAATGGTAGGAAAATTTGTCTCGTACACAATTCCTCCATCAAGAAATGTGGAATGAGGGGCCACTACTAAAACAGGTGCTTCGGCCCTACTTGCTTGCTTTCCTTTTATTACTACATTCATGCCTCCGGCTCGATACGTGCTTTTTCCAATAAAACAAAGGATTGGGATCAGCTTCCTAAAGGATAAAAATAAAAAATATAAGAAAAAAAAACAAACAAACTAAAAAACACATAAGTTCAAATTTAAATGCATGTCAATTGATTTTACTAACTATACTTTTCTACTACTGTTAGAATTATCTACGTATTTGGCAAACAACACTTTTAAAATCATGCAAAGCGTCCACAACGTACTTCCAAAAAAGGGAATCGAAGCCGTTTCACCCTTGGCTACTATGGAAGGTCCACCCATGTAGACCATAGCCAGGCTGTCTATAAATGAAGAATGAGGTGCTAAAGCCACAACCGGTGCTGAAGAACGATTAACCATAACCCCTTTGACGCGCAACCGGAAACCTCCGGCCATAAACATCCATCGGATAAAGCAGGATGACATTAGTTTTAATACACTGCATGAAGAATATTAGTTGGTTAGTTTACAAAAGTATGGGTTGGATTAGTGAGTAAGTTAAAAAAAACTCTTTGCAGATAGGTCATAGGATTAGGTAGGTACTAGCTTTTAAAATTATTTCAAATAAACTTAATTATTCTGGATCTAGATTAAAGTAGAGGTCAACTCAAGGTTGATGCACTTGGGGCTTAGGCCTCTTAGTTGTGCCCATTGTACATTCTTCCAACAAGTGCGTACAAGAGTATACGCACACGGGAGCACCGGCTTTACTTCGCTTTTAAGAGAAAATACTTGACGCTTATGATGGTAATTGTTAAAGAATTAAAAAACTGCAAACGATCAGTTGGTTTTATGAGAATTTACTTCAATTGCAATAAATATTATTTACTTAAATCAAAAGTTCAAGAAACTACCTATAGCGCAAAAAAAACAAAATACTACCTATTAGAAATATTTTGCAATTATTGCAAATTAATGTTAACTTTTAGTGCAAACGCAGATTTTTTAAAACGTGGTGCTGTAAACAAAAAATATTTTGCCTGATTTCTACCGGATGTTAAGGTTATTCATAAAAAATATTTGATTACCAATTTCTACGTATTTTAAGTTAAATTATAAAAGAATGCGTTGGCAGGAATGATTGTAAAGTAATTTAAAGTATATCTAGATAATATTTGTGTAAATATGATGTTTCTTATTATTAAAAAGCAGTGCACCAATAAAAAAAACTTTAAGGGCCGGTTGTACAAACCAAGTTTAAACTTCGGTTTAGCTAAACTGACATTTTATCACAAACAGACTTTGTCAACTACAACATGGATAGTGTCTAAAATTGTTCTTTCTATGGTTATAAGTCAGTTTAGCTAAACCGAAGTTTAAACTTGGTTTGTACAACCGGCCCTAAAACTTGTTTTTCTTTGTTAAAGTTGTAAAGTATTTATAAAAAAAATCCTAATAAAATCAAATATTTTTTTAGCAGGTACGTAATGATGCACCGAGGTACCTAATTCAATTGCTATTGTAATCAATTTCCTAATTAATAACTGTTGGGAAGTATATCTTCTAACAAAATGTCAAATACTTAGAATAGAAAAAAGTTTTTTACTGCTTGTATTTGCTAATAATTAACTATTTTATTTTCTTCTTTTGGATGAGCTTTTTTAGGTAAAGCTTTGTTGCCAAAGTGATGTTGGCTAATTTTTAATGTCATATTGTAATAAAAAAGTTGAATATTTTTTGCAATTTTGCAAATTAATTAAACCTAACACAAATAAACTTATTTTCAAAGAAATTCTTTCTAAAAATGCAATAAATGTATTTCTATTTTCTGTCGGATTATCATTTCAGGTGTGACTGAATTTCATAGAAATGAAGTCCACGCGTTTTATAAATAATACTTACTTTCTCCATCCCTCTAGGGGTTTTTCTCGAAGGTCTTCCTCTGTTAATCCGCAAAGTCCTACACATGACAGTAACCATCCTGTTACCAAGAGAAAACAAATAATGGAAACTCGTACTGGAAGCAAAACAATGGTTAGGATTCCAGTCTGGAACAAAAATAGAAAAACAATTAGGTACATTCCTGGTAAATTTCTAATATGAAAGTTCAACAATCATTACACTCCTAAGAAAAAAACAAGATATAATATGAACAATGGACAATAAGTGTAGGAGTTAGGAACGTGAAGTTAATGTAAGATTTGTTTATAAATTTATTTATTGCACACTGCAATGATTAAAATCGCAGTTGCAGCAGCAGTTGAATTAACATTGTCCCTAATTTGTAAGTCTTAAGTTGTATTCTTTATTTTTTTTAAATTTGTTATAATAGTCCAACCTTCAATAGATTTTTCCTAAAAGATTATTTTGTTATGGTTTTTTTAATACAATCATGTTTTACATGGTGGGTGTAGGTGGGTATATTAAATATAAATACCCATTTTTTACTGACAAAAAAGATAGGTTTTGTTTTTCTCACGTACTTAAAAATAACACATATTTTTGCAATGTTAATTACTCTACAATTAAACATTTCCAGACTGATAAAGTGATAAAAAGTTCTTGTTTATTATGTATAAATTACTATAATTTATCCTTATTATGTATGGAGGGATTCCTCTTACCAATGATCTTTGTACTTGATACAGTATTTCTTTTCATCACAAGCAAATTATAAAATAGTTTTGGGCCTAAACTATTTAAGAGGGGGCCGGCAGGTTGTTGTGCAGTAGAGTATTCGTTTCAATCATTTAACATTCACAAACCAAGCGGAATTTTTAAAATATAATGGTAGGATTAGATTGACTATATTTCCTTCTTTGGAGTCAGAAAGTTTGGTTTTAAAATAATATCAAAAATATAAAATATAAGGAAAAAACCAAAAACCTACTTTATTTTTTTTTGAAAGCAAAAATTTTTTTTTCTTAAATTTAAAGTACTCATTCCGTAAATACATCTAATAATCGCTCATCTATCAAAAATCAACACCTAAATTGATCAGGTTTAGCTTTTTTGTATGAATGAATGAACAAATGCAGAATACATATTTTGCGGCATCTATATTTTTACATATTTAAGACGGGGGCGGCTGCTTAAGGTCGGGGTGCATAAAAACTTACAATTCGTTCATTTTAGAACAAAAAAAAAATCAGAATTCTTAAAATCTAAAAAGAATTAAGTGTGCTACCACCTTAAGCAACCGGCCCCGCCTTAACATCGTTTTAAAGGTATGTACATTTGTGATTACTGAAGATGCTAGGTAGTTTATTGTTTACTAGTAAAATTAACCAAAAAAAAAGAGGTTTTTGGATCTGAAATATAACAAAAACTTATCTGCTAAATAATACAAGTTTTTGATTGGATTTCTTAATTATAACTATGACACTTTTTATAATTAAACAAAGCTGGTTCATTTCTTAAATAAATTAAATTCTTCCAGATATTTTAAAATAAATAGTGAGCAATCCAGAAAAATTCACCTCGACTCTTGAAATGGATCGGTCAACTTTCGAATATTTACATTATCGATTGTTCCAGTTGAAGAAAACATGTTAATGATAGTCGTTTTTAGATCATCCAAAAAGATTAATAAACAAATTACAAAATTTGGTGCAAAACAAAACTGTTAGTTTTCGATTTAGAACCTGCGCAGCGCAAAGTTGCGCCATTATTTTGTTCAAAAAATAAAATTGTTATAAAAAATAAAAAAAACGTCGAAAAAAACTGTGTAAATTTAGGTACCTATATGAACTTGGATAAATAGGTCAGACGAAGTGTCAATAATTTATTTAAGTATGTAGATACCTAAAATATTGAATTTTTACAAGTTTTTCTTGTATTTTTTTCTATACGAAATAATTTGTAGTTTAAGAATACATTAGAATAGAATTGCCTAAATTGGAATACTTTTCTAATTGAATTTATTTCTAACCAATAAGGGACTCTTTAAAAAAAAACTAAAATCTACATTGAATCAGTGATCATTTTGACATTCAGTTTATAAGATAAAACAAATATTATTTATGGTTTAAAAGTGTTAAAAATATAGCTGTAAAACAGTTAAATATAAGAATAAGTTAAACTCTTACTTTCCGGGTGTGTAGTTATATAAATATTAGATCTTTGACGTGATTTTTATAAATTTGTCAATAATCAGTAAATACTAACCACGCACTGGAGGTACCATACTTGCTGGTAAAATCTATGTTTTATATGCAATCTAGGCAATTTTACCCTATTTTGTTTAATAGGTTTTATTAAGAGGATCACTGACCTATCTGATTTTGTACCCTTGATATTTATTCATTTATAACGTACAAAACGAAAGCATATTCTTATATTTTGCGTACTTATAAACGTATACCTACCATTATTTATTAAAATTTTATTAACAATAAAGACGGTTATAATGAAATGGAGTACCAAGTACCGTTTTATGTGTTCAATCTCCTCTACGACTATTTAGATTTTACTTCAAAAACTTTCTAATTGCTTAAGATTGCTGACCCCTATTATTGATGGAGTTTTCTTAAGTTATTGTATTGGTACTTACTACTTACATATAATTTTAAGCAATTTGCACTTTATAAATATAATTATTAAAATAATTTATCTTTATAAATGGTTCTACAAGCAATCCGAGAAGAAGCTATCTTTCTTTGTGTTCGGATAAAAAAAGTACCTACACAAAAAGACCACAAGGAAGCAAAAAGCAAATTATTATTGGACACATTTAAAAAATTCTTTGTTAGGAGTTATTATTACGACTTAATTTGCCATACATTTATACAATGCGTCTACAACTTTCACTATCTAATCAAATAGCTGGGACGTGTAAAAGAAAATAAATACTCATGCACCATTTTAACACATAGAAAAGGTTTTGTGTCTATGTACCATTTTGTAGTCAAGAATGTTAACTAATCGGATAGGTTAAAATTTCGATTAAAATGTTATATCGATTGAGACATCTACTACGACATGAAATAATGCCTGCAACCGTTTAATGATCATTGGAATCATGAATGGGTACTTGCTGCACATTCCGAAATTTAATAAAATATCCTTAGAGAAAGGGATTAAAATGCTTATGATTGACTTCTGTAATTTAGCAATAGGTTCGCTATTTTATTTCTCAATTTTTAGTGCAGTACATTATTATCAAAATTAGCATTTGTAGATTTATTACAATAGAATAAACACTTTCCTGTACCTAGGTGCTGTACAACTCCCTTGTAGTGGAAAAGAATTGTATTTTATATGCCAACTAATCAAAATTATTCCCTTTAATGATATGGAACAGTAAAGGTCCGTCTAAAGATACTTAAATTAGCTTAACACAAGGTAAATGAACGTGAAGTGGCAAAGTGACCCATAGGGGATTTATGTGTGAACAATCTAAAAGCTACTAAAATATACTCATCTTCATCTATTCATTAATAGTTGAATGACTTATTTTAAGAGAAAGTTTACTGATTTCATCAAACTAATATTGCTTATCTATAATTATTATATTAAATTTTATGAACAACATTCGGTTCTTAAAAGGTATTATTAATATGTTAATATGATAAGTATCAAGTACTTGTGCTTTCAGCAGCTACTAATTTTAAAACTTTGAATGCCATCTCAATAAGTGAATCTTTCTCTATATGTATCTTTCCGGATTAACCAATGCAAGTTTGCATTGTTATGCCTTTTCATTGCGGTGCAGTAAATTAAAATGCACTGATTAATGTTTTGCTATAAACTCAGATTAATAAGTTTAACAATAGGTTGAAAAATATTACTACTACTACTTAGGAGAAAGTAATTTCTTTTCATTTTAATTCCAGAGGGGTATTAAGTGTTTGGTTATTAAAAAACAGTTGACGCTTATTTGAGCAAAAAAAGGCTTAGCATGATCCATTTTTAGTAAACCTGTGTTTGCGATTTTTGGAAAAACATTTTGTGGATGTTAAATTCTTGTTGAGATAGCCGAAGTAGAACTATTACTATTTTTACATAGAAATAATTCAACATCGCTGCATTGCTTGGCCAAGCAATTATCTAGAATTTTAAAATAAGACATTATGGTTGGTAAATTTTAATAGTTCTAGTTCTACATTTTTAACTGGGAAGCTTTTAAAAGTTCAGATGAAGGCGTTTTTCGTAGAAATCTTGGAACATTATCGTCAACACATTTACGCTCCCCAATAATGTCTTTCACTTCCTGGTTATTTACAAAAAGAAAATACAGAAAGCACATAATGTAACTCATCCATGAAATACCAATTAAGTATCTTTTAAGAGAAGCTTCTGATTCTTGTAGAACTTTAATGTCTTTATTCCCGTACAAAGTTCGGTACGTTTTCTGAAATAGGACAATAAAAGTAGTTGTAATCCAGGGAAGCATGTAAAGGGAGCGATTGCATTTAACACCTCGCAAAAACATAGCTACGCAAAACATGTAAATAACATGTAAAAAAAGGTAAAAATATTCCTTTTCGTTGTAGGGATGCTTTTCAACAAGTTTTCTGTAGTGACGAAACAAACTGTAGCCTGTAAAACCAATATTTTCGAACATGCAGAAAAGAACTAGGATTTTAAAGTATTCCCTCATATTCATTGTTTAGCAAAAAATTAAAAACTTGACAAAACCACTGACAGATAAGGTGTTTTTTGCGAAAACCGTCAAAAATAAAGCTCAAAAATCATCACCATGGTCAATCAAAAGAAACATGTGGGTGTTTCTGCTACTGACACACATTGCTTTACAATCAAAACTTATTTTAATGCAAAAGGAAAACGTAACTACCACGCTTGAAAGTTTCACCGATTCCCCAAAATTTTGCAGGCCCAGAAACCGTCTTATAACAACTGAGAAAGCAGATCTTTACGAAGTAATTGATGCCACATTAGGTGAAAAAATAATCCTGCAGTGTCACTACTGTGAGGAAAATGATGATTTAAGAGCCAAAGTATGGTTTCAAATAGGTAATTTGGGAGTTACGGAAGGACAAGAAGTTAAACTTGATATGAACAATAACAATTCGCTTAACAGGGTATTTATAAATGAAAAACATAGTTTGATTATTAATGACTTTAATGAGCAGGATATTGGCTTGTATTATTGCATTGAGTACGAAGAACAAAACAACCATGATAAATTTAATTATTTGGTTGATCTGGTATCCAGCTTAGACGTTGATGCCTTTGAATCTGGAAATTTCTCGGAATGGACTAAATATTTTGAAATGTATTTTCACCCGATAAACACGCGATTGGAAAATACCAACGTAAATGGAACGGAAATAGAGTACATTCACAATAAGCTAAATTTAAATTTGGAGTTGATTTCTCAATGGGAAGAATGGGGTGCTTGTGATGTTTGCGGGAGACCCCTTGGAGAAGCAATTAGAAAGAAAAAAGGCTATTGCCGCCTTAAAATAACAATAAGGAACCCTAACATAACCACAACTGCAAATTTCACATATGATGAGATATTTCTAAAAAACGCTAACGAAATATCGTGCAGATCTGTGCTGTTACAACGTGTTGTTCCAGAATTAGGTAATAGTACGCGAATCATTCCTCATTTTGTGCAAATCCAGCCCTGTGATGGAGTTTGTGGACCAGATGCGGAAGGAGCTAACAGTGGTTGGAAGGTAGGAAAAGCTATCGGGTACAAATACAGAAAAACAGCAGTTCTTGTGGAAAACAGCTACCTAACAGTGGTTTGTCCTGAGTCATCCCTTGAAAACGAAGTCCTTTGGAGAAAAAATGGTTTAGTAATAAAGGCAGGCGAGTCTGTAGCTCCTCCTGAGGATGCAAAAGGTGTTCCGAGAACAATGGTTGATACTTTTAACACGTTATATCTGATGAAAGTGCAGGATTCGGAGGCAGGGAATTATACTTGTCAAGTTGACGACATTAAAATGCAAAATCTAAAAGTTTTTGTTGCATCCAAGAGAAAAGTTTTAACATCTGCTTTAGCGAGACATATGGCGTATTTAAGTTTTGTGCTTTCTTTAACTATTTTTTGTTATTTCGGTGGTGTTATTATAGCGTGTTCGCGAAGGCATAATTTTAAGGGCTATAATCAGTTAAAGGAGGAATCAAAAAGCGATAGTGAAGAAGAAGATCTAGTTTAAAATAAGATTTAAGCAAATAGTTTAAAATATTAAAAAATAGTTACCTACTCATTACTTTCGTGCAGTAAATTAAATTTTTAAAACTTTTCCATTAATATATTATTTAGATGCTTAACCATGTTTTTATATTTTATTTTTGTCACATGGAGGTATGTTAGGCATCAAAATTCAAAGACATGAAGTATAACACACTCACATGAGAAACCATACTTTTACTTTTTATTGCGATAGCATTTCTTATTTCATAACCAGAAAAAGATAATCTATTGTGAATACCAAATTAAGCCTGAAATTTTTTATTCTTATGCAGACTTGCGAACAAAATTAAAAGCATCATTAACACGTTTTTCATTTTATTTTATGGATTGTGTGCGAAATTTCTCGCTATTAACTGCAAGAACAGTGTATTGTAATTTCAAAAACACTCGTCTCGCCTGTTAATCATTTTATTCTTCGTCCTATTTTTATTTATACCTCGATTTCAACCCTATTAACGCTATGTCAAAAAAATACTTTTCTGAAGAAAAAGCGGTTTAAATTTGGGACAAGTGGGCTGGCATCTACAACTTGAAATAAGGAATCATTACACAAACTTTGGAAGAATTGGACCGATTCAATTTAAAATATTCGGCTTCTGTGTGGGTTCAATTTGGGCAAATTTGCTTAAAATTGGCCGAGAAATTGGCCTAAGAAGCTATTTAGTTTATAAGATAAAACTAATATTTAAAGTTACGGTTTGAAAGGGTTAAAAAAAATCATAAAACAGTTGTAAATTAGATTACATTGGGATACGAAACCCCTACCAGTTATGTAGGGTTACGTTAAGTTATACAAATATTAGTTCTTTGACATGATTTTTATAAATTTGAGAGATCTTAATAATGAATGGCCCTAGCATTTGGGACATCCTGTACAGGCATTGCATGTATTTTTACAATAACGTTAAATACGAGGTAAAATAGTATACATAAATGGTAAATTTAAGTGATATAATAATAAAGAAAGTTCTGAGATAAGTACTGGGTTTACTAGTTTAAACCTAATCTAGAATGTCAAAATAGTACCTATACCAATAACAACTGTAAAACTTATTACATTTTCCATTCCTAAATGCAATGTTTTGCTGATTTCAGTGATTTCACAATGCGTAATTTAACAAAAAAAGCAAGAAATAATGTTACTTAAATAATGAAACAGAGTACACATTAAAATAAAACTATGGTAAATCTACAAAGGAAGTACCTAATATTTACCTAACTCTAGTTACCTATAATATAGCTAAGTTATTAAATTCTAAAAGAAGTTCATTGACAAGGTAAGTAAAAGCAACGCTCGACATACTAAACTGACCTACTTTAAATCGGCATCAAAGGATCTATGTTTAAAGATAGTGTGTAACAGGTGCCATTTTCGGCCTCTTTTACATATAATATCTAAAAAACTACAACTGTGAAGAAAAAGTTCGGAGGGAGAAAGTGATCATAAAGCCAGGTTTCATAAATGCAATAATAAAATTTTAAATTAACCAATTAATTCAAATGCAATGTTAGCCAAATTCCTAATTGCATTTTAGTTAAAAAAATTTTTAAAGCATACACATTTTATCTACCTACTTCCGTGTTTGTATTTGTATTATTTAATAAAAAATAAACATTTTAATTTTTTTTTAAAATGGTACCTAGCAAACAAAATGAGAAAATGTAAACCATATTTAAATACTTTTGTCCAGTGACTAAAAAAAAAGAGATTTGCTGTTTTACATTTTAAGAAAATTCAACAACAAAAAGCAGTCTAGTTACACAGACGAAAACTATTTTTGTAATTAATGAAATTGCTTTGTCTATTATTTTAAGTCTGTGATTTTTTCGATAAAGTACATACAAGTTTGAGAAGAAATTCTAATTCCTACCAAATTATATGAAAATTAAAACAATTAAAAAATTGGTGAGTAGGTCATATTCCAGCAAATACCTTCATGATTCTAAAAAAAAGCAATGTAAATTCTGCACTGAAGGATCTATTTTTTTACCAATGAATTAATTAAAACGTGTGTTAATTTATTATTAGTTTAAACTTCTAAAAGTGAATGTTAATATTTGGCATTCGCTAAAACTAATCAACCCACCACTGTAAGAACCCTTACCTACCTATATATTTTAAAATAAAGTAAAAATGTAAATAATTATCATAATTAAATAAATTAAGATAATTCTTTGGATAACGATAATACTATAACATTAAAAATCTGGTTCTTTAAGAAACTGATCTTTAAACACTTCCTATTGTCCTTCGATTATTAAATTTACCATTTTACTTCCGCTTTTTATCTTATCAAAAATTTATTATAAATGCATTCTAAAAAATTGTTTAATTCAACAAAATTATAAATTAATTGGTGGCAGTCACGATTTAATCACGCAATGTGTATTTTTTAAAGTTAATATTTTTAAAATATTCATACAAAAGATTTGAAGGAGGAAACATAATTCGTTGGGATAGGCAGATTTTGCTACGTTAAAAATTAAAAGACAAAAAAAAAACTACAGAACTAGCTGATTTTTGTGCTCTGGAATAATAGTAAATATTCAAATTGTTGTTTTTGTATTTAAGTAGAGACAATAGGACAAGGAGAAGGTCTTCATATTCAAATATAGATTCCGAATTAACTAATTAGTTTAAAAGTACCTAATATTGTAATTAAGCTTGCAACTTACTTTAATTTTCTCGTATGTAGTCTCCAATTCCAAATGATGCACAAACGGATTCAGCATTTTCTCATTGACACATCCCTGATGCCCAGGACCACTGGCACCCAGTTTGGTATTCATTTTAACATGTGCTTTATTTCATTAAATTCAAACTTTCAGACTTTTAATTTCAAAAACTCACATTCATGCAAATCTTTTTTGAACTAAACCGCGCGCTATTCAACATTCGAATGAGTTGCCTTCCATGTTGGATTCACCGCCAATTGAACGTGAAACGCGCTGCTCTCGAATCCCCGGCGATTTGTTACGATTCTCGTACCTATAGAAATCTTCTTATCTCAGCAAATCGTTATTTTCACTTTTGCGCACCGAATTTTCGTATTAATTTTGCAGTGTTTATGGGGCTTCCTTGGGGGGAAATTTTTCACGGCTTCTTAATGCATCTTTATATCTAGGATTACTACGATGCATTCTAAATAATATTTTAAATTTGACCTACTTTTCCTAATTTAAATAGTTACACCTTTCTCGGTGCATTTTTTGTTATTGTTTTATTTTATCTCATAATTTACCATATTTAGAGTAGCCTTTTCTTGTTAAATTTATTGTTTTTAATTTCAGTTTTGATTTAAAACTACTTTACTAGAAATTTCTTTTTTGCGGGGTTCTATTTTTTTGTAAAATTATATTTTGTATTTTAACATTTTAATTAAATTTTATAGAGTTTTGTTAACTAACTGAATTTGGATCCAGTATATACTGAGTTAAACTAAGAAATTTTGTAATATCGTTATGGTTTAAGTCAACATCGAATGCCTTTTCAAACTCCATCACGGATTTCTCGTTCAAACAATCAACAGTTTTAAAAGTTTCTGTTATACAACGAGCAGCATTTAGAAAATGATTAACAAATGCTAAACCACCCAGCAAAATTTTACTCAGTGGGGGTTGCGTTGGAGTCCCTTTAATTAGTTCAGAAGAAGACGACCAATTTAAGTTAAGCGTTGATTTCTCTAAGATTTGAAGTCGATTTTTAAGATCGTGATTGTATTTGTTTATATTTTCCCTAAAATAAAATATTCAGTAATTAACTGTTAACACATTACTTCACTTGGGGGTCTTACACCATTGTTTTGATGGTTTGGAATTCTTCTTCAAGAGCTGCTAAAATAAGTTGCTTTAAAGTTTCGTTTCCTTGTAAGACTAAATCATTATCGTTAATATTGGGAGGCATAACTGATCTGCAATGTAACAAAGTACAGTCTCCCGAAAATAATTGGGCATGAATTAAAATTAAGAGGTCGTGGACCAAGAATGTCTTCAAAACACAAGAAAATGCTAATTTAATGGTGCTACTTACGTTTTAATTTGATTTTCCACACATCTTAATTGCTCGGATTTATTTTCAATGCTTTTTACTGCTGTGGAACAACCAGATAATGCTGCCTCCCATTTAATAACGTGGTTTGGTAATAATTTAATAAAGTCTTTTACATGTTTCTGCACTTGTGCTTCTAGTTCTTCCATTCTATAATTTACTGGTTCACAATTAAAATGAAAATTTTAATAAAACTCTTCAATCTTCATACAAGTGGTTTACAGTATTTGAGGTTATGTTTACACTGAGCATGTCTTTGTTTGGTGTTGTCAAAATCTGAAGGAAGGCGTCGCGGCCGCCCACTGAACTTTGATCCAATATTAAAAACCAAAAATCACTAAGAAATACAGCCCCATTTGTTTAAAATGTCTTTTTAGCAGCAAACTTTACCATAACCTACCTAACCTACTAACCTAGAACTGTCCCCCTTAGAAGAATGGGCCCCAAAGATAAACAAAAAAAAAGAAAAAATAACACTGCCGGCAGCAAGACGCGAACTCACGTCCTTTGGAACGTGAGCCAGACGTTTTGCCACTAAGCCAAACCTGCGTTGAGATAAGTGTTTTAAATATAGACAAATACTTTCATTGCTTGGATCAAAGTTCATTGGGCGGCTTAGACTGATTTCTTAAAATCTGATGATCGTCAACCAAAGGAACAGTTCAGCATGTCTGGTTGCATACATGAGCATTTATTTTCCTTGTCTTTTTTGTTCGAGGGGTCAAACCATTTGAAAATGAAAATAATATGATAAAGGGTAATGTTTGGTAAAATTACACAATCTGAAAAATAAAAGAAGATCCTACTACTAGATATCGGCTAATAGTTTTAATTTTTATAAAGATTTTTTGACTTGAATTATCTAATTTGTACATAATGTATATTTGTAAACTTGGTTTAGGTAGATATTCATCGTGATCTAATGTTGCAAATTAAATTAAAGGGGGCTTTTTGGGGGCTTTCACAGTCCACACCTACCCTAAACACTTATTATGAGTGTGCATTTTCTGGATTTAGATTAATGAATAGATGTTATTTCTAATGCATATGCAAAATCTGGCGGATATATATTTTTTGCAAGGTAAAAATCTATCTACATATCTTGGCCTAATAAAAATTGAATTCTCTCTCTCTCTGGCGGATATATTTTTTTTTGCAAGGTAAAAATCTATCTACATATCTTGGCCTAATAAAAATTGAATTCTCTTATAAGGAAGAAAAGACCATAATGATAATTTTTCAGGGGACGAAACGTTGCTTAATTTTTCAAATCAAATCAAATTTTATTGTTTAAAAAGATATTCATATCTTTAACAATTTGTTGCCTAATTTTTATTTAACTCGACAAAAAAGTGTCTGAATATAATGTCAAAAAACAAACAAAAACGTTACAGCCAAATATCCGAAATGCACTTTTTTAGTTTTGTTTTACATCCCTAGTCCAAGTTATTTTTTTTACACCTGAAGTAAGATAAAAAATAGACGCCATTTGACAACTTCTTATAGGTTTACTTTATAGATATGAAAATTGGATTATGTATTTGCTACTGCTACTATGTATGTAGGTAATAGTTTTTATCGGCACGCCATTAGTGACGCCGCATTTAATAGACAAAAAATTGAGTTTAAATGCATTCATTAAAATTCAATTATCTCCAAAGCAATATTCAATAAATGCAATAAAACATTTCGGTTATATAAATAAAAGTGAGACGCGCACAAATAATGCCAATTATAAACATAAAATGGCGAAGGCGCCGGCGTCGGTATTGATTCAAGTTACAGTGTGAACTTGTGTGCTTCACTGGCAGGACGTTGCTTATGCCGACGCTGCTTTTCAGGTTCGTAAAATATTGCTAGTTTTATTTAAATTGCAATTTTATAACAGAAATATGCCTCAGTTTTTATTTTAATTGGATTATTTATGAAAATACTATCTACTTGTAGATTACTTATGCTTTGAGAATATAATTTAAATAATCAGCATTTTTTGCTGAAGCAACAATTAGAGACGGTGGTGGGTACTTTGTATAAGTTGGATATTTTTAATCTTAAATTTTTGGTGGTATAGGTGGTAGGGTTTTTAATTTTTAGACAGTAGCCAACAAAATAAAATAACCCTAATTATATTTTAATCCTTGTTTAAATAAAAAAATGTCTGTACATAAATTAAATAAGAATATTATTCTTTTTGTAGTATCTTACTAAAACGTATCTTTCCAAAGATTGTTTTTTAAAACTCAACAATGTGTAATAAATTCTTTATTTATTTTTTTTAATACTGTCTTTTCATCTATATTGAGTCTGGATCCTAGTTTAACATTAAACTTAGTGTAGGTACTTCTTATTTAAATAACTGAATAACGTCAATCAAAGAAAAATTTCTAATTTTATTTGCTCGAATTTAGGTAATTTTGTCGGGGGGGTAATGAGGTGGGGCCATTATCCGGATGAGCGCCGCAGGCGATTTTTTTTTGCAATATAGCTCAGTATATATTATTTTTAGCGAAAAAGTCTTGGGGGGGCGTAATTACCCCCAATACCCCTCCAAAAATCCGAGCTTGGACCCACCATGATAGATAATTTATTATAGCTTAAATTGAATCTTAAAGGTAGGTTTGTTGAAATTACGTTCTTTTTGTCCTTCTTTTGGAGTCAGTAAACTTCTTTTTCCAAATCATTAATAAAAATGTAATATAATGTTTGTGCCTATAATATTTGTATTGCAAAAATATAATATTGACTCTACTTTATTCCATACTTTCTTTCACAAAAATAAATAAAAATTTGTGTTACCTTCTGCATCAATCGTATATGTTTTATATTTATATACCTAGCTTTAACGGAAAATCAATAGAAAGTAGGTATTAGGAAAATAAAAAACCTTCACTTGGTGATGTTTTTGTACAATTGGAAAAATGTGTACTTATCCGTATGTAAGTATCCACCTACATGTGCCAAACAATTAAGACGTGTTTTTTTTAGAACAATGCTATTGTAAAAACTTCCTGCTCGATAAAATGCTTTCAAATAGTTTACCCTTTATAAAAATCAGCTAACAAAGCTCTAGAAAGCATTTTTATTTTTTTTACACTTACACACACATGACTATCATTTTTAGTTTTTTATTTACAAAAGAAAAAATGATAAATTACTTAAGTACTTAGTTCTTAAAAGCTCAAATTGATGACCCTATTTTCAACGATGTAGCACCAAGCTTTGTTAAGATATTTATTTTATTACTGAATGCATTGGAATTGATATTAAAGTTTCTTAAAAAAGTTTTCCCAGGACGGTCGCCTTTTGGATTGGACATATTTTAGTAGTTTTGTTTTGGCCTATACGTGGCGTTAATGGCGTCTGTTTTAGTTTATGTATATGTCATGATTATGCGATGGTTTTTTTAACCTTCCTGGAAGAGAACATATTCTGCCGATTCAGCTTATTGTTACATTAAAACATTAAAACAAATAAAATTTGAAGGGAACCAATAAAGTGCATCGGCAGAATCTTCCTCTTCCGAAACGGTTTACCAAAAACGCATCTTATGTAGATAGTACCTAAACTGGGGCAGTTATATCTGCAGACTAAAGTTTGAAATTTTCTTTAATGGTGATTACCCACCAGGGGCCTATAACACAACACTTACAATTAAGTCCTACAAGTGTTAGTTTTTAACATTATAAAATCTATAATTGTAGATTTTTATGATGCTAAAAACCTACACTTGTTGGATTTGTAAGTTTTGTGTTATAGGCCCCTGGGATATTTGTTGTAACGATCGAAATAAACTTCATCGTCCTACTAGATTTGCAGACCCAAAATCAAAGAATACCAGGTGTAAGTAAATCAAAAGAGCTGTTCTGTCCTTAAATATCATTTTTGATTGTAGCCAAAATTGAATGTCAAAAAAAATAAGCAAAGATCGAAAAGAAGGTTTCCATTTAAACGGAACTTATGTTTTTGTAATAAAAAATTAATTTATAGCTCTTTTCGAACAAGTCAAATTCCAAGTCCCAAACTGTTTTTAAACTGTCAAACGTCTGCGTACATTTAAAAAAGTTCTGCGCATGATTATTGCACCTGCGGACAGTTTGGAACTGGAAATTTGGCATATAAGCTGTAAGGAAAGTTGTTACCTAATGATAAGTTATTGGTTGTCAACAATTAAATCTTACGTGAAAGATACCTCTGTTTATCTAAAAGTAATGTTATAATATAATCTGTGGTCAACATAGCGCATATGTGATTTTCAACATAAGTGGGACATCCTGTATAGCAGAATTATTTGTAGTGGGTGTATGTTAATTAGTAAAATCTTGAGTTACATTCACAGAAACACGCTAGACCAATTAGAATTCTTGTGGTATTGATTTGTGCATTTAGGAGCACTAGATTGACTTTGTATGGCATATTTGTTGGCTATCGATGCCGTTAATTCTTGTTTAGATCCAATTAGCAAAAAGTTAATTTGGCGTGAAGTAAAATATTGCAGTGAGGCGTTTGGGAATTTCCCGACAATCTGCTTTGGGGTATTGTAAATGGGATTTTCAACCAGGGATTTTCCGCTATTCTTTGTGCATAAATATAATGAGCCCTATTTTACTGAAACATACATTGAAATTTTTTACTTTAACTACACACCTGACACCATATGCATAAGATAAAATGGTGAAGTATAATCTATTTAAGGATCGAACATTGCATATTGATTAATGCGAAGGGCACAAGCATTCTATCAGTATAATACCCCTTAAAAAGATGTTTATATGTATTGTTCATTTAAGTGGAAAATATTCTTTCACTTGTATTGCTGACTAAAGCGATACCGTTAGCGAGTAGCCAAACTAATTTCTCTGACGTCACAAAACTGGATCTTCTAAAAAATAAGACCTCCAGGATTCAAAAAAATAAACATGGGAGTGAGCCTGATAAAATGAAGTATGCCGTGCTACGAATCACGTTTTGTCTGCCAAAAAATGTGACATTTCTCTTGTTGGAATTGTCAATAACGTAGGTCATGTGCATAATGCATATGAAAACTGATCTAATCTCTAAAATTTAATTTTTGCGTGTTTACATAAAACCTGTTTTTTAAGCACTGCGTAAAATCTATGTATATTCCTCCCTTTAGTAATAAATTAATGTAAAAGACGTATTTTTTTAATATTAATTATCACCTTAGTATTCATTCATTAACCAATAAATAAAAAAAATAAAATTATAGGTCTACGCGAAAAGACATGCTTTTGGTCAAATGAAAATTAATAAAATTTTAGCTATACAAAAAATTGTTACACATTATTAGAACCACGCCTTTTGTAAAATAAGTAATTAAAACGTGAGAGCTACCTTCTGGATTGTTGTGTAATGTTTTAATTGTAAAGTACAAATTTATACGCTAAGTAAGTATCTCATTTTATAAGATCGCTATAATAAAAGATAGAGACATCCCTGGGGTAAAGTACCTATAATCAAAGTAGCGACAATTCGATCTTATTCTATGAATATCATCAAATTCATAGAACTTTTTGCTCCATTCACAGTAAGGTCCAAATTAAATGTTATTGTGGTCTAACATAGATTTGTTCTATTTAGCAAAGAAAGTACACTATTAAAATCATACTACTTTTTACCGATTTGTTTTTTAAGAACACCAATTAAAACAAAAAACGTGAACTATTAAACAGAATTGGTTAAAAAATTTATTTACAGATTTAAAATATTACAAAAATATAGTATAGATTAAATTATAATTAAAATGCAAATTAAATATATGTTTGTTCAAGTTAACTATTACAAGAATGCAAATAAATTAAGATTAAAAAAGTTCAAAGGAAACGATAATAATTATAATAATCGCAAAAAAATATACGATTTAAACGGCAAAAGTGTAATGTTTGCCCTAGTTATAACGATAAATTGGTACAATTGGACTTCTTGCACAATTTTTTCGGACGTGTAAAGGCAAAATATTTGCTACATTGGTTGTATGCACACACTGTAAGAATTGGCCATACACCGTTAGGCGCTATGATAACTAAGCATGGCCGTTACAATAAATTGGAGCGTCTATGGCGGGCCTAAGCAGTTCTTTAATTTTAAATTTCTTTGTTACTTTTTTGTTAATTTGAAAAAAAAAATTTGAATAGAATCTTGGTTTTTCTTCTGTAAATTAAAAAAAACACAATAAAAAAATAGAAACGACGAAATACCTCGCAAATCCTTTTGTTTTCATGATCTTCCAGTGTTTCTAATTTACTTAGCCACTCCATCCGACGTTCTTTATTTTTTGGGATTCGGTATAATTTAAACCCCTTTTTGGAAGAGTTTTTACAGCTTGCCGCATCCAACCATTATAAATGCCTAAATAAAATTGTTGTAGTCAAATTGTTAATTTTTACTATTCGGAGCGAGCAGCGTTCGTAATTCTTACAAAAATAATATAGAAATCATTTTACTTACGTATTAATTTACAAATTTGTTAGATTTTTGCAAATAATCTGGAAATTTATTTTTTGACTTTTAAAAATAAATGAACATGTCAAAATGTAAATTCATGACCAAACTGTGAATGGTTCAAAAACGGGCAACCAATCAAAAGCTGCCTAATTGTGGCGTATCTTTTATTCTAGCATCTTTACCCTGGGGTAAACATTTTCATCAAGAGGGCTGGGTAATTTAGTCCAATTGTCAAAAAACAAATTTTAGGTTGGGTGATATACAAATGTCATTACAAAAATTACCTGTCAGATTTGTGAGTTATGTTAAATTTACTTTTATAAAGCAAGAACAGCTACAAAACTAATATTAAACTGTTTAATTACAATCTTTACCTGTCCCAGTACCTCATCCTTGTGAATTTACCAAGATTTCTCCTTAAACTTCGCTTAGATTCTTCGACAAAACTTATATTGGGGGTAAAGTGTTTTAATATGCTTTTTTTATCGTCCAGAGCATCCAAAAGAAAAATATTTGTGTAAATGCAAGTAAAGTAGTTATAATTACTGATTCTTAATAGCTTATTGAAATAAGGATAGCTTTTTAATTAAAACCTTGCACACATAATGTAATTTGTAGAAATATTTTTAAACACTTACCAATTATCAAAGTTTTAGCAAAATTAACACTTATTTTAGATAAAAAGGAATATAAAACATTAAATAAATACTAAATAACTGGATTCGTACGTAAAGTAAGCACTGTGTTTTTATATTTTGTAAAAAAACCATTTCTAACAGGGGTAATTGGTCTGTCGCGAAATCCAAGCGGAGTTTTAAGAAAAATCCTGATGAATTCAATAGTATGAGGTGCTGGCACAGGTAATGTTTGTAATTAAACAGTTTTATTTAAGTTTTGTAGAGGTTTTTGATGCAAAAAAATGAAATTAATAATTTACACAAAAAAAAAAATCGATTTGGCATTTGCATCAACTGACAGATGTCTTCTTTGACAGTTGGATCAAATTGCAGGGCCTACTTTGCGAAAGGCGAAGAAGTCTCCACCTCCTTGTAGTCCCTTATCATTTTATAGGGCACTTAAAATCTAAATACTTCGTATTTATGGGTAGAGCGGAAACCGTATCCAAGCATTTGCTGGTCAATTTGTGGAAAAAGTCAAATGTAACCTTTTGATCTTGAATAAATTTCAGGTTATGAATTATGTCAATTTGATTAAAGAACTAGAGACAAGTTCATACTCCAGTCACTAGTCTACTATTTTCTAGTTAAAGAATAAAACATATTTTGAATTTCTGTGTTTCTGACAAGAATAAAAACTTCATAAAGTGCGTCAAATTTTAAAAAATATTGCAAATTATATTAAAATTAACCTTATAAAATGTAATATGTAAATAATAATAGAATAATTAATTATTTATTGATGAAGGAAATGATACAAATAACATACGACCGAAGTTTTTCAGACTTAAAATGTAATAAAATATTTAGAATTGAGTTTTGGTACGGTGTAGGTGAAATGAAAATGTAATTTAAAAAATATTTACTCACATAAACTTGTGGCCAATAGATTAAAAACGTATGTATTTAACACATTATTTGTTCTTGTTCTTGTATGGTTAGATTGATTATATAAAATTTTTGATAGACAAATTGTTTCTTAAATTGCAATTTTCTTTTCACCACAGTCACAATGTTAAAAATTTGAAAAAAACGTTCTACCCAAATTTTCACGTTTCATTATTCTATCTTGCTTTTATTTCCAATGGTCCAAATCATCTTCTTTAAAAATATTATATTTTATATAAATATTAAAATACTGTAAAATGGGGGGATAAAAATTCCAATCAAGACGTTCTTTTGTCAACAATATCTACATGCGATTGATGAAAAAATATATACCAAAAGGTGTAAAAGAGTAAAATGGTCCTTTAAACTAAGATTAATCGACAAGAATAACACATTTTTTAGAACCATTTTTGACATTTTTACTAAAAGTGAAGTTTTAAAAGTTTTACTTTCAAATTTGACTTTTTCCACAAATTGACCAGCAAATGCTTGGATACGCATAAGTTAGTCATTTGTTTTATTACCCGTGTCCGCCATACCTATAGAAACGTAGTTTCTAGCAAATGTAGTTGCCTTAATCATTTTATCGATGTGCGCGCCACCTACGTGACTATCGATAGTTCCGCATCGCACACTTGACTACGCGTTGACGTAAGGTTGTCAAAACTAAAATTTCAAACTTTTAAACTGAAAAATGTCTGATAACATAAATGTTACAATAATAAGCCATTTTCAGAGTGTGAATCTGTGAATGTTCCCAAGGATTTCCATTTTTACTAAAAATAACCACAGTAGTACGTCGAAGTAAATAAGAATTTTGTAATTAACATAAAGATAAACATATCATATACTTACAGTCTTCGTCCCTCAGCATTATTTATCCATTTATGTCGCCGATCTTTTTTCCAGGGCTTTTTTGGGTAGTAGTAAAATGAAATATTTTTACCACAGCCCCGAGATTTGCAATCTGGAAGGCAACAATTGCGACAACATTTTCTTTTTTGCGACATTTTATTTAAATTTTAAATAAATGACATTTGAACGACAGAAGTTTATCTTAAGATCATAGAACAGTTTTGTCACTTTCTATGAACTTGACTTTCGATAGTTCGTTTTTGGGGGCGCCACTAGAGATACTTATTTAAGATCCCTGGAATATACTCAGATATGGCCATCTTTGACACTTATGACAGTTAGATCAAATTGCATGGCTTCCTAGATGAAAAAGACAATGCTTTTTCATTGTCTTTTTAATCTAGTAAGCCATGCAATTTGATCTAACTGTCATAAGTGTCAAAGTTGGCCATACCTATGTATACATCTTCAAGGGCCCTTATACTTATTTAGCGTATAGTGTAATTACTTTTTTTAAAGTGGCATGGCTTTTGGACAAAAGTTTATCACTTAAAATAACTTATCTTTCAACGTTTGCAGCTTTACGTTTTATAATCTCTAAACTATCTAATTAGTGTTAGTGAAATATGAAACATCTTTGTTTGGGTCAAAGATAATTTAAAGAATTTAAGTATATTTAAAGGTTAAAGGATTGAGTTTAAGACTTATGAAAATGTACAACTAAAAAAGTATATGCCTTTTATTATAAACAAATAATTTTAAGTGTATAAAAGCAAGAAACAAAGTTTATCCAATATTGACTGCACAAAATCAAAAATCAAAATACGATATGTGGTGTTCAAAAGAAGTAGATAACTGACAAAAAAAGTGAAATATATTTAATTATGAATCAGTATAACTAAGCGATGGTTTTAGATACAATAATTATTTTTTTATATCAATTTAAAGCCGAATTAAATAAAAAACTAATAAAACTCTGGCTTTTAAAAATCTCTCCTTGACAAAAAATGATGAGCAGATTAATTGTTTACTTGCAGTATTATTCATATCTGAAAAGGTTTACCCGAGGGGGGTTTTATTAGGGGAATTGGTGTACACAATTAAAGGTATTTTTTAGGAATTGGAGGAATTTTTGGGGAAAATTTTTTGAAATTGGAAACTTGTGGGAAATGGGAGTATTTTTGAAGAGTTTGGGTTTTTATTAATGATTCATTTTGGCGGAAGTGGTGTACACTATTTGGGTATGCGAATTCCCCCTCGGGTTAACCAGTATGTTAGTAGGTATATACCGAGGTATATACCTATTTAGCTTGTTTTATAATTATAGACGGGCAAATTGATTTAATTAAAATTTGAATGATGTTTAATCAACCGCGATAATACACATTCATAAAATCAGATCAACCAGTAACTTTAAAGTAGGTGGGAGTATAAAGCTGTTGGGTGCATTATTAAAGAAGCCTCATAGATAAAATTGATATATAAATCTTCTAGCATCCGCTAGCACGTGCTTTGAATGTTACTACTACTACTTGCTTTTTGTCAGATACCTACGCAAAAACATTTTTAAATGCATAAATCTTCGCATAAACTTAAACAGACTTTAAAATTAATTAAAACTTTCTTTGACTAAATTAAGCCTGATTTTTTGCTAAAATTATTTTTATTTTTTACCTTTAAAAACACGTTGGGTTATGGAATATTTGTGTTCGCTTAATGGCCATGTTATTCAAAGCTTTAGAATGGTAATATCAAAAGTTATGATAACACTTATCACGCTATAAAGTTTAAATTATTCCGACCGATTAATGCCCCATGTAAGTGGGTCCTTATAGACACATTTAAGGTTTGGTCAAAAAATAAGGACAGATGCAACATAAACAGATTTGCTTGTTATAAAGAATATTTTATATTTTTTTTTAGAAACAATAAAGTTATTATTATTATTATTATTATTGCTGTTGATGCTTAGATGTATTCGAAAGAAATGGGTAATGTTAAAAGTTTTATTTCAAAAAAAGGTTAAACGAAAATGGCGAATGCGCCGGATTGGCATAGTCGGTGTACAGTACATACTTTTATAAAGCAGTCTAACTAGTTTTTTTTATTTCAGAGCACAAAATGGACAACTTTAAAGACAATAACATTTAGAATATAAGCATAATCAATAAAAACCACCTTTATACTTTTCAAGACAAGCAATTATAATATCATCATGGCAAACACAGCTCATTTAGTTCGAAGGCAAAGTTCTCGTGATCTAAATCCACAACAACAACGAAGTATAGATCGACTTGAATTAAAGGAGATGAGGAGTAGATTAGTAACGGAAAACGGAACTATAATGGAAAGTTATGGGGCTACGAACGCTGCCTTTGAGGATACCAGTCCTAACACTAAAATCAAGTCGGTTTCTAATAGCAAAAGAGGATCTCAGGATGGCAAAGCAATATTTAAGTAAGTAATTTTATCTTTTTTTCGTAGGCAAGGCACAATACGACGACTATCATCATTTTAGCTTCAGAAGGCATTAATTGTATTTCAAAAACGATTAATTGAATTTCAGCAAACACCAACTTTAATTCAGAAACCATCAATTTAATTTAAGAAGAAAAACTATATGATAGACTTTTTCCGAAATTAAACTCTTTCCGAAATTAATTTGATATTTTCTCAAATTCAATTGATGGTTTCTAAAATTAAAATGGTATATTTTGAATTAAATCTACAAAAGGTGTAGAGTTAGAAAAATAAACTGTAATTTTAACAAAAACGGTACAACCAAAAATGTAACTTTTTTCATACTTAACGGAATCAGTGTGTTAAAAACAAAACTTAGATGTTAAGGTATACCCTTAATCGCTCCCAAACTTATGTTATTATTCAAGTTTAATTTTATGCTGATGCACATCCGTTAAGTTTAAAATTACTTCCTTGTTATAAACTGCATGCTTTAAGTTTAATTTTTAGTAAATCGAAAGGAAAATAGAACCATACAATTAAAAAATCAGCTTTAAAATCGTATTGATGAACAATAAACAAATTAAAGCTATTGGGATTTAATTAATTTACATAAATAACAATTACAATTTTAACAAGATAATTGACGTTTTGTGTTTATTAGTGATATGAAGGCTTTTACATACAAGCATATTACAATATTTCAGAATTAATAGCCTGAAAACGCTCATAATTCTAAAGTCCCAAATTGAAGTGGCATAATAAACACCACCACATCGTAAATAGGTCAAATTTAATCTTATAACAATACGCTGACACTTAAGCCGTACAAATTTTACTTTTTTCTGCCCAACACTAGCGTACGCTCCAAAAGTTTTACTAAATCCATGGAATATGTTCTTAAAGTTTTGTTAAACTTAGTTAAGAACTTTGGGGTAAAAGAAAAAATGTTTGAGTTTTATAGTTAGGATTTGACCGTGTTTGTACACTGTTAACACAATACGCAATGTTTAGTAATAAGTAGATAAAAACGACGTTTTCTTTGCAGACCGGAAGGGGGAGAAGACGAACGAGAATCATGGGACAGTAAATTAACATTTCTTCTTGCAACAGTAGGTTATGCCGTTGGTTTGGGAAATGTTTGGAGGTTTCCATATCTTGCACAAAAGAATGGTGGAGGTGCCTTTTTAATTCCATATTTTGTGATGCTAGCAATTGAGGGAATTCCCATATTTTATTTGGAATTGGCTATTGGACAAAGGCTGAGAAAGGGAGCCATTGGAGTATGGAATCAAGTGTCGCCCTT
Source organism: Cartodere bifasciata (assembly GCA_963920755.1). Taxonomy (NCBI): domain Eukaryota; kingdom Metazoa; phylum Arthropoda; class Insecta; order Coleoptera; family Latridiidae; genus Cartodere; species Cartodere bifasciata. The sequence goes on along the minus strand of OY987194.1, from coordinate 15,470,241 downwards.
TATGGCAGGTTGGTAGCAATATTATACAATACAATAAGTTTTTTTTTTTTTATTAACTTATTTTACATCGGTCTGTTTCTGCAACTATGGCTTAATACCGATGCTCTGAGTGAGACTACCCCCAACCGAGAAATTTTGTCGTATCCCTTCCTCTCTCAAAGATGGGTAGAGCTCTTTTACGTGCACATGAGCACACGGGACCGCATCTACTTCGTCTTCCGAGCGAAGGTATCACTAGAAACATTTATCCTACCAGTAAATGTTACCAGCAGACTTTTTTCATTTTTTGGATCACTCCCGGGTTCGAACCCGGGTCACTTTGGTGAGAGGCAATGATACTTACCTCGACACTATGCCTGCCGGCATACAATAAGTTTATTGTATATATTATTATAATTACAATAACATTTTTCTTTTTTTCAATTAAATAAAATAGGTAATTTAAATTTGTAATATGGCGAATGCGCCGGGCAATCACTACCTGGTTTTGTTACTTGCATTTTATATTCAATTCAATTATTGGGTTTAACGGCCTGTATCACTAAGGATATTTCAGCCTGTACAATGTTTATTTAGACTTCAATCTTATTAACAATCACTGATTACACATATAAATTTAGATTTCGATCAAAAGCCTGGCAGAAGCATGTTCGCCATTAGGCTGGTCTTGGTGGCCACGTTTCAGCGATGTTCACCGTGTGACATCCAGCACAAGACTTTGCATTTTATATGTTTTTATTTACATTTTAATTTACTTTGAATACATAATTTAATTTTATTTCAGGAATCGGAATAAGTAGTGCAGTAGTTTCTTTCAACGTAGCAATATACTATAACACCATAATAGCTTGGTGTCTCTTTTACTTTGCACAAAGTTTCCAATCTGAACTTCCATGGTCAACATGCCCAAATGTTTATTTTCCTAATGGTTCCTACACAACGGAACCGGAATGTCTTGTAAGTATTTAATTACTACATCCTTTCAATGTGATTTGCTAAGATCCCTAATGCAGTTCTTTACCAACCCCATAATTCTCTTTGTAGGTAAGCAGCCCGACTCAATACTTTTGGTACCGCACAACCTTAATGATTTCTCCAGACATCAACACTCCAGAGGTGTTCAATTGGAAAATTGCAATAGCACTCTTTATGGCCTGGGTTTTAGTGTACTTGTGCATGATCAAAGGCATAGCATCCTCCGGAAAAGTGGTTTACGTTACCGCCACCTTTCCATACATAGTCCTTATAATATTCTTCTTTCGTGGAATAACTCTAAAAGGCGCTGGCGATGGAATTCGCCATCTTTTTACTCCGTCCTGGCATATAATTCTCGATCCTGTTGTATGGTTGGAAGCAGGAACACAAATATTCTTTTCGCTTGGGTTAGCCTTCGGCGGACTAATCGCATTTTCTTCTTACAACCCAGTCAACAATAACTGTTATCGGGATGCTGTTATGGTTTCTTTAACCAATTGCTTCACGTCTATGTTTGCTGGCATTGTAGTTTTTTCTATTATCGGGTTTAAAGCTACAATGACTTATGAGAAATGCTTGGAAACGCGAAACAGTACGTTGGTTGGTTTATTTGGTGTAGGATACGATGAAAGCAAACTACCGCCTGCAGGAAGTCTATTTAATATAACGTCATTAAATGGATCAATCAGGAAGTTGATTATGCCAGAACTTGAAGTTTGCGATCTACAAAAAGAGCTTGATAATGTAAGTATTCCCTTTTCCTAAAAGGTCAATCCGAGTTAATACCTTTAAGAACGCTTGCTTTTCAGCTTGAATTTTATAACGATTGTTTGATCCCTAATACTAAATGTGACAAGCCTTTTATGCTTTAACTAAACCTTCACTATTGTTTTGGGGTAAAATCGTAATCCCTGTCTAATTTTTGATCAGGAAAGTTCTACTTTAAATCTCTTTTTGTGGTGGCGTACTAAAATGCTTAACGAAGCTTTTCATTTCATTGACATTGTATTTTTAATATTGAAATTTATAGTTACATCTGTAATTTTAACTTGTATGAATAATACCGCTTGTGCTTATTCTTTAATGGTACTTGTAAACTGATAAATGAGCAAAGATAAAATAGATGATAATGGTAATTGATTGTCTTTAAATTTAAATACCTACTGATTTCTATCTTGGGGAATAAATACCATTTTGACTAGCGCATGCCATTATTTCTACTAATCATTACTCATTAGCAACTACCAATGAATATACACAAATGCTATATTAGTACCTACTAATACTATTGATTTACTTTTAAATTATCCATCATGATAGTGCATTTAAACTTTTTTTTTTTAGTCTGCTTCTGGAACCGGTCTAGCATTTATAATCTTCACAGAAGCCATAAACCAGTTTCCAGGAGCACAATTTTGGTCCGTCCTGTTTTTCCTCATGCTCTTTACGTTGGGTATTGACTCACAATTCGGTACATTGGAAGGAGTTGTTACGTCCATAGTAGATATGAAATTATTTCCAAATTTGCCAAAGGAAATCTTAACTGGAGTTATTTGTATCTCGTGCTGCACGATATCGATGGCTTTTGCCAATGGTGCTGGAAGTTACATTTTTGTTTTGTTTGATAATTTTAGTGGAAATTTCCCGTTGTTGATTATTGCGTTGTTTGAATGTATTGGTGTTTCATACGTTTATGGTTTAAAAAGGTATGTTTTCTTAAGTAAATTATTTCACATTACAAAATTCTGTTTTTAGATTTGCAGACGACATCGAAATGATGACAGGATCCCGTCCAGGAATGTACTGGTTGCTTTGTTGGAAATATTTGTCTCCACTAGCTATGTTATCAATATTAGTGGCTAGTTTTGTTGAAATTGCCGTAGATGGTTCTGGATATGCTGCTTGGGTTCCAACTAAAGGAATCTCAGAAAAACAAGAGTGGCCAACATGGTCCATTATCTTGAGTATATCATTAATTTTTGCGTCTGTTTTGTGGATTCCGGGAGTTGCACTAGCCAGGTTGGTAAAATTTAATGTGACTATTTATGATTCTGCTTAATAATAATCATTAACGTGCTTTTATGAAAAATGAAAATACTACAATATAGCTATCGATCAAGGTCTTTTAGCCAGACATTTTATACATAATATAAAATAAAATTGATTTGCCATTTTTATAGAATTTCAGGATAATTTAGGACAAATTAAATGACTTTTTCTGTTTAGATTGTTTGGCATCGTGATAATAGATGACAACGAAAAAGCATGGTTTCCAGCCAATGATCTTAAAGAATTCCATGGAATTATGCCACATGAAGTTTCTGCAACTGAAACATTGTTATTTTGTATTAGAAGTGACGGTACTGAAGGACTTTGTTGTCCAACTAGTCATACTTTTTATGATGATGATGAGATTTAGTTCCTCTATCTATCACTAAATCTATATAATTTACATTCTTGCTTTGTAAACTGGTATGATGTGATGTTCTTGTTATAAAATGATTGCTAAATAAGTAGGACCCATATCCTTAGAAAACAGTTATATTTTGGGTAGTCTTAACCAAACAAAAACATTATTAAAATTAGCCTTCATACTATCAATTAATAAGACCCATTTAAAATGCAGAATGTAAATTATATTTCTTACAAAAATTAAATCTACAACCAGAATATGTATATCATAAAAAAAAACATATCTCACACATGCAATTTCATACATAATATTGGCAAAAAATATCAGGTACCTATTGGGTAAATTACATAGTTCGGTAATTACTATTAACGGTACCTAACTTTTTTTGTTAATATTTAATGGAATTGCGCGTTAGTTTAGGAATAAAATAGATTTAGCTTAGTTATAGGAACTAAACCTCATTTATAGAAATAGGAAGCTGTTATCTATCAGCTATGTTGAGGCAGATTTAATCAAAGTAATAATTTATTATTTATTTAATTACCGAATATTTAAAAGTGTTTTATAGTATATCCGATTGAGTGGTACACCATTGTTTCGAAATAAAAATGGACCACTTTTATAAAACACTTAGTACATGCAGCGAGATCAAGTTTTTTTAAGCAAAACATTCTTGCTTACCAAAAAAACATTTTAGGTCAATTTTTCAACATATCGACATTTGAGTAATTTTTAAAACATAAAAAGTTTATGAACTATTAATGGTGTTGAAATCTAAAGCCGCGTTTTTATCTAGTTTGCAGTGTAGCTTTGCCGACTGCAATGTTTTAATCCAATCCATTTTTAAAAAAATTTGAGGTTGTGAAAAAATATTATTTTTGACTGTGTTAATTTATTTAAATAATTACGCTTGTAATGTCTAATTAGAAGCCTAATAGGCGACAATAACGGAAATAACGGAAGTAACTATATGTTACGTGTGTTAGTGTTATGACTCCACTTACATTTTACAAAAAGGTTTATCTTTACAGACAATAATTTTAACAACCATTTTTAATAAAATTTATATTTAAGTTTTAATTTTAATATGTAGGTAAAGATTTAAGTCCGATTAAATAAAAATTGCAATTTTTTTTCAGCAATTAGGTACTTAAGCAGCTGCTAATGATAAAGATTTAACATTTATTATTGTTGTGTGGTTACATATCTTAATTAATGGCAACATATCTGTTTTAAACATATTCTTCTGTAAAACATATGAATAAATTTAGGCTAAATATGTTAAGTTATAACATGAGGCGGAGTGTCCCAAAATTGGAGAAGCACAGCTATGGTACGCTGTTATGGCATGCCTAGGAATGCCGAGAAAATTGAAAAAAAAAAATCTTATATACTCTCGAAGATATGAGGCCCCAAATTGTAAATCGTTAAACGCTTATACCCTAAAAACAACAGCACATATTAACGAAAATGGTTTAATACTACAACTACTTTGCAAGATTTTTATGAAATGAAGCTGATCACATTGTCAATGAGACCCCCAAAAAGGTATGATTAAGACTCACAGATTGGATTTAAAATGCACTTGCCTTAACAGAGTTGCCAAATTTATCGAACTTTTCAAGGATCCCTAGGCATGCCCCAACAACGTACCATAGCTGTGTTCCTCCATTTTTAGAACACACTATTTATTCTTTAAAAAAATAATTGTTTCTACTGACTAATAAGCCCTAGACTCAAATGATTTTGGTATTTTAATGTGTCAAAATTCTGATATCTGGTACAAGTTTACTGTAAGTACAAGTAAATAAAATCTAGAATTCTTCAAAATTGGATTTTATAATGGCGAATGCGCCGGGCGACACCTGTTGCTTCTTGTTTAATTCTTAAAAGAAAAGACTCCTTATTTAAAAAAAAAGCAGGATAACAAGTCAGTAGAAATCACAGATATCTATAATATACATATTAATATATGTATATGTATGGTAGAAACAGATTTGTTTATAACAAATCAATTTTATTAAGAAATTCGATAAATTGCACTTACATTGACAATAATTGTTTATACGATTTTTTTCTTAGCAACGTATTTTTAACCTAGCTATTGTTGCATAAGTGTTATAAATTATTGTGATAAAAAATAGCACAAAAAAAAACAATAAATTAGTAATTTTTCTTTTGAATAAACACTTCATTTATATCATAATAGACATTATAAAACATTTGTATAATTTTTATTTCCTTTGAAATAGTAAGTAATTAATCTTACCATATGCAAGTATTACTCAATAATCTTATGAACAAATAGTATATTGTGCAACTAGTGGTGAAAGTAGCACTTTTCACACGCTTGTGGCGTTTGTGGCACGAGCCGTTAGGCGAGTGCCATAAGCCACATAAGTGTGAAAAGTGCCTTTCACACGTGTTGCACACTATACTTTTTCTACGACTGCACCAAAACACTAAAAAGGCATGATTTTTTAATTTTTTATTAAATAACACTATTTAAAATTCTTGTTCTATGGTTATAAAGATAAAACGAACATTGGGCTCGAGATTAAAAAACAAAAGCATACCTACTTGATTTAATGCAGTAAAGACATTATGGCTCATTCTTGACATTCCAAACAGAACAAATGAGGGCGAATTCTTTGCACACGCTTTTAGCGTGCGCAATGGATTTATCGCACGCTGTGTGCAATAACTGATTTTCAGTTATAGTAAGCAGTGTTTTTTTAGACATTTTCTAAGCAGTCGTAGAAAAAAAATATTTCTCTGTGCCTGTGTCGTTAAAAATATCAAAATAAGTTTATTTTTTTTTATATCGAGTGAGCAAATAAAAACGGCCCATAAGTAGGCCATTGGGATTGTCAAAATATTGTTAATTGACAGATTTTATATTGTTCATAGCCTACTTAGGAGCCGTATTTATCTGCTTACCCGATATATACACTATGTATTACTCTGTTCCTTTAAATACGTATGCAGTTTTTAGACTCAATTTTTTTTCACTTAAAGCAGAGGTTATTATTAAATCATTATGTTTATTTACAACTTTTTAGTTACGAATTATAACTACTAATATACACTAAATTTGTAAACTTTTGTTTCGAAAATATGAGTGGCATTATACTTACATACTTTTATGGAAAAATCTAGGTACCCACTATTTTTTTAAAATTAAATTTAATTTCAGTTTTGAATCTACTTATAGGTGTTGTTTATAATAATAATAATTTAGATTTTCTATAGAACTAGAAAGAATATTAGCGTGGTATCGACAATAAACGTAATAACTATAACATATGTAATATTTAAAATTCACTTAAATTTTAAGTACTTATGACTGTAATAATAAAATCTTTTTTAAAAAGATAAATCATACTTACTTGGTTTTTAGTAAACTTGTAGGTATCTAGAAATTGGTAGTGGTAGAAATTACCCAGTTAAAAAAAGTATTTGGAAATTATTAATTCATTTAACCAAAAAATCATTGTGTATTGTTACAAAATATAATTATTATTTTATGTAATAAATAACACACTAGTTTTTAAAAATCGCGATTAAAAAAAATAATGCTTATTCTTTTATGCACATTTCGTTAGAATTTCAAATAAGGCAAATAATGTAACTTTAATCAAATAATCAAAATAAAGTTAATTCCTCTGATAAAACAAAATAGGTCAAGCTTATTAACGCCCACTAAGCTATTATAAAAATTGTAAAATGGTAAATCTAAATACATATTTGTGATGTTTTAAAATATGACAATAATATTTCTTAGTCTAAAAATAAAATATTTATCGTTGTTGGTATACAAAAAAAGTCATATTTTGTTGTGTATACGTATCTATTGTATGTAAAAACTATTGTATATAAAAATACTCTTGTTAATACATATGTGTGGACAATAAATCAATTTCATGTTGAATTCAGACTTTTTAATTTCCCTTGCCAGTAGTGTTTGTGAAAGCAACATCTTGATAAAGCACTTATAACTTGGTAACGTGTTAATAATTTTCTTACAATGACCCCATTTTAAACAAAATGTGTCAACTGGTATGCGACCGAAACAAAAAAGGGAAGAAAAAATTTAAAACTTAAACGTGTACCTACCTACCATTCAAATATGCACATGCAAAATGTTACAAAAGTTTGACACGATACCTATATCAAGATAACTTTTTACGACATTGATAGACCGGGTCAAGTGCTACGTCACAGATCCACATTGGCTGTGAAGTAGAATTTTGATTCTGTCAGATTTAACCACTTTTTTAAAACAATATTTTATAAAAATAAAAGGCTTTTTTGGAAAACCCTTGATATAAAAATGTGCTATAATGTCTTAAATAAGATAAATCAAGTTAAATTCATTGCAAAAATTACATTGTATTTGTTAATGTTGCCGACCCTTCAATATGTGAATTTTAGACGCAAATTGCTTAAGAAAGCAACTATATCAAGAGGTCTGGTAAATACTATTGTAAAGTTAACATTTTTTTCTATTTACTAGACCAAACCATACTTCTTGATAAGGTTGCTTTCTCAAGCAATTCACGTTTAAGCTGACATCTTGGTGGGTCACCATTACTAACAGATTATTAAGCGATTTTTTTATTCTAACGGTAAATTCTCGGGTAAATTTAACTTATGGTAAATAATATATTAAGGAACATTCTTACATCAATGGAACCTAAAAAAGTATTTTATTTTTATTTCAATTATGTTTTAAAAAGGTCAATGTTTTAAACATAGAAACAGATAAAAATTACCTATTTCATTGGTCCATAATGGTTGTCTAAAAAAATTTCACAGAATAGTTATTTATATATCAAGGGTGTAAAGTAATTGTTTTTCGCCCGCTAAGAGTTGTAACACGAGGCGAAGCCGAGTGTTACAATAACTCAAGGGCGTAAAACAATTACGCCCGTGATATATACACTATTTTTTTCACAACCGCAACATTTTTTAATATTCCTGTTATAGTCTTACAATATAAGTAAAAAAATAAAGATTTAAAACCTTACTTTACTGCACTATTGCGCTCGGTCGTGAAAAAAATTATAAAAATTTAAATTTTTTAATTGATCTATCATCTTGACAATTTGTTTTGCAGGCGCAAAAATATCTTTTGCGCCCGGCGGGCTTAAAAGACGCCCATGGTCGAAAAAACCTAACTTTACGTACACAAAGGCGGGCCAAAAAGTGCACTATTGCTCCCGGTCGTGAAAAAAGTATTTTAAAACTGAAAACACTTCTGTAACGTAGAACTTGACCGGGTCTATTATCAATTATTTTTATCTCAATTTTTATCTAGCTTAAAAATTTAAAACTTTGTTAAACCCAATTAAATTCTATTTTTTTACCACTCACATCTATCTTGTTCTAAATTGGGTGATTTATCCTTGTCCGAAGATGTAAGGAACTCAAATTGGGTGTGACATGCATGAATGACATAATTTGATGCTCACAAAACCAATTTTTCAATTAAAATGCAACTTGATGAATGAACTATACTGAAGGAATAATCTTTCAGATACATCTGGCCATTTCCTGGCCATTTATTTTACTATAGCTAACAAAAGATGTTCCGCATTTTTTTTTAACTAAAAAACATTAAAAAGCAAAGCTCTTTTATTATGCGTTGGTAACAACAGGCAGATAAAGTATTGCATATTAAATTTATCAAAATTTAGCGGAATTTTAGCAAAAATTAATTTCAAATTTTAAAAATTTATATGGAATAACATCTTAGGGCTATAAAATTAGGAAAAGTTTCAAAATTAACCCCTTAATTATATTAATTTTCTTAAATAAAAACCTATTTTAAGCTGAAATTGGGTGTGTATGAGTGAAGAACAAACGTGAATTTAATTTTATATAACAAGAGTTATTCGAGGCACTTCATCAATGATTTCTTCTCAACCACAACAAAAGGAAGTCGATCAGAAGATTTATGGCAAGCACCCAATTAATTGATTTACAAAGGGTTTACAATAATAAATGACCAAATTTAATCATTTTAAAGATGCCCAAAAAGAGCATCATTAATTTTTAAGATGCCTTGTTCACATTCATCTAATATTATTGGTTCACTTTAAAGTCTGTAATTTTATTAAATTGAAGTGGACCATTAACAAACTGCATTAAGAAACTACAAATTGTAACCTACAACATCCAATCGCTGTCGTCAGATGACAGACTACTAGAGCTCGAAACCGAACTAGAAAGAATAAACTGGAGTATTCTCGGACTATGTGAAATACGACGTAGCGGAGAAGAATTTAAAACTTTAAACTCAGGACATCTTTTCTACTTCCGCGAAGGCCCACAGCCCGGAGTTGGAGGCATAGGCTTTCTCATTAATAAAAGGCTAAAAGATCAAGTGATAGAGGTAAACAGCGTCTCGGACCGACTTGCTTATGTTGTATTAAGAATATCAAAAATGCACACACTTAAGGTTATCCAAGCGTACGCCCCAACAGCAGACCATGCTGATGAAATAGCAGAAGGGTTCTATGAGGACCTCGGCCGCCTGGCTGACAAAATTAAAACTAAATACACGATCATAATTGGCGATTTTAATGCCCGCATTGGAAAAAGGGAATCCGGTGAAGAGAAGAGCATTGGAATACATGGTCTTGGAACCAGAAATCCAAGAGGACAAATGCTTCTCGACTTCCTACAATCAAAGTCATTATACGCCATGAACACCTTTTTTCAAAAATCAGACCAGAGAAAGTGGACTTGGAGACATCCCAATGGCACTCACAAGAGCGAATACGACTACGTCATAACAGGCAACAAACTTACCGTAACGAATGTTTCGGTACTTAACAGCTGCGGTACGGGAAGTGATCATAGGCCAGTAAGGGCTGATGTCCATCTTAACATTCGTTCCGACAGAAGGAAATTGGTAACCAAAAAACAAATACCATCCAACCTGAAAGTGGACATCCTGCGTGCAAATAAGCAGCTCTACACTAAAGCCGTCGATCAACTATTATGCCCTACCAATATAAGTAACATGACAGTCGACGAGATTAATAGCAAAGTAATCGAAGCGCTGACTGAAAGTCTGGAGTCCGTTCTGCCCAATACTGTCCAAAACAAGACCCGCAAATTAACACCTGATACACTTCAACTAATGGAGAAAAGGCGGGAACTGAGCAGTAAGGGGAAAATTGATACGGTCGAATTCAGGGAACTACAAAAGACCATTAGAAAACAAACTCGGTCAGACCTAGAAAAATACAATGCAAACCTCATAGAAACTGCAATACAAAGGAACAGTAGTAGAAGGGTCCTAAAGTTAGAACTCAGCCAGGGAAAGAAACATATCTTCAAGCTCCTTAACGATAAAAACGAAATTATCACCGACCTCGACCAAGTCCTTAAAATAACTGAAAAGTACTATCAGAAGCTTTACACAAGTCAGGTCACACCCGAACAGATCGAACAGCCCGAACACAGAACAAAGCGTCACCCGATTCAAAATATAGGCTCAGAGGATCTCCCTGATATTATTGGTGAAGAAATAATTCTGGCAATCCACCAGATGAAGAATAGGCGTGCGACAGGTGAAGACGGTATACTGCCCGAAATGCTAAAAATAAAATCGGTAAACATGTGGGATGCCCTGGCCAAGCTCTTCACCAAGTGTCTTATAGAAACTAAAGTGCCATCCTCATGGAATAACGCCGTCATTACTCTCATACATAAAAAAGGAGACATAAAGAAACTAGACAACTATAGGCCCATTAGCTTACTTTCCCACCTATACAAGTTATTCACTAGAGTACTAGTCAACAGGCTTGAGAAAAAACTCGACCTCTATCAGCCGAGAGAGCAAGCCGGCTTCCGGTCAGGATTCAGCACGAACGACCACCTCCAAAGTCTTAAAACCCTAATTGAGAAATGCAATGAGTACAGAAAGCCCCTTATCCTCACATTTGTAGACTACGAAAAGGCATTTGACTCGATAGAGTGGCAGATCGTAGAACGAGCACTAGCCAGCTGCCGAATAGATGAAAGGTACATACAAATGCTAAACCATCTCCATTCTAAGGCCACAGCCTGTATCGCCTTACACAAGAAAACCAACAAAATCCAGCTAGAAAGGGGGGTCAGGCAGGGCGACACAATTTCACCTAAGCTTTTTACACTTGCCCTGGAATACCTCTTTAGACGGATGAGCTGGGAAAACAAAGGTATGATGGTAGACGGAGAAAGGCTTTCTAACCTCAGATTTGCTGACGACCTCGTTCTCATCTCAGAAGACATAGAAGAGATGCTATCAATGATTGAGGATCTGAAGGTGGAATCAGCAAAAGCGGGGTTAAAAATGAATACGGGGAAAACAAAAATAATGACAAACATAGCCGACATCGAAAACTACCAGCTACCTGTGGATGTGGTGACACAGTACATTTACCTGGGTCATAAAATCACGCTAGGCTATGAAAATCAGACAGCGGAAGTAGAGCGCAGAATCTCACAGGCCTGGGCGGCATTTGGGGCGAATAAACAGATTCTACGTGGTAAATTGCCACTGCATCTTAAAGTTAGAGTCTTCGAGCAATGTGTCATGCCCGTGCTCACATATGGAACAGAAACTATGACACTCACTAAGAAGTCCTCTCAAAAATTCCATGTAGCGCAGAGAGGAATGGAAAGAGCAATGCTAGGAATCACATTACGCGACCGAAAGAGGAATGACTGGATCCGAAATAAAACCAAAGTGAGTGACATAATAACATGCATAGCGCGAAAAAAGTGGACATGGGCAGGACACATTGCGAGGATGAACCCTAGCCGCTGGACTAGAAAACTCCTGGAGTGGAGACCCAGAGCCAATACCCGAGGACAAGGTAGACCTCCTCAAAGGTGGGTAGACGACATCAGGCGACAGGGAGGACATACTTGGATGAGACGAGCTCAAGACCGTCAGGAGTGGAGAAGAAGGGAAGAGGCCTATGTCCAAGAATGGATCATTTAAAGGCCGGGATGATGATGATGATGGACCATTGAACTGTCTTAAATTAATTACTTTAGTTTATTGATTCTTACTTTAGATAATTCTTAGTATGAAACGGTTATTTTAGATACAAAGTGTTTCTACTACCAGGTGCTTAAAATATTTTTAGAAAAGTCATTTAATTTAAAGAATCAATTTTCATTATTCCATACCCATATATGAAAACCAATTTTGCTATACAAGATAACGTTGCAAAATGGGTTATTTCTAAGATTTTAGAACCATATTTTTCTACTTACTCACTAAACTTACACACGATACATGGCGTGTATATAAAAAATGGCCTACCTGTTCAGCATGCTGATATGAAAAAGTGGATACCCTTCTGAACGTTTTTATACATCCGCTTTTAAACATGCAGAAAGTGTGAATAGTTATTTTATACCAAATTTATTTTTACAAGAAAATAAGCTTGTCAGGAATGTTTACTAAAAAGGAATATTACTTTGATTTGAGTTTTAGTTAGGTACATAATAAAAAAATAAAATAAGAAAAATAAAAAGAGAAAATAAGTTCATAATTTTACTTGGGTTGTTATATGAGCCGATATCTTGCACTTTCATTTTGCAGAATTTTACTCAAAGCTTTTGTACAACTTTTGTGGCTACATTGCTACAATTTTTTAAAATATAACAGCAAATACGTTGCTGTAATTTATTAAAACAAAGAAATAAGGACATAAAATGGCGAATGCGCCGGGTAATTAATGCCATTTAATTTTATAATAAAAATTTATAATTTATATAAATTTATAATAAAAATTTCTCGACACTGAATAATTTATTTATAACATAATTAATTAACATCCACATTTTTTTATTGCATATCAAGGAGGGAACAAAAACATATTAGGTTAAAAGGTAAAAATATATCCTGCCCAAAGTCATCAGGGAATTTATTTTACAATATTGTTGCCAAAATAATGTTGTTTTCTTTTTTTATGTATCCTCGCCTCGTATGGAACGTTACAAATCAGCATTTCTAACATGGAAACAAAAGATAAATCAATAATTGATGACAATTTCCAACGAGTTTTATATTTATGCTCAATTTTCTGTATTGTTTCTCTATTTTCTCGTTTTCTTGTGTGATCGACTGATCATAAACGAAATGAAACAAATAGGTTATGTAAATTTGGGAATAAAATTAAAACCTAAAATTTTATTTGTTTAGATTTTTATAAGCTTGTTAAATTTTTCATAGAAGTTATTTAAACAGACAAGCTTATACATATTTTCATGGATATAAGATAAAAGATTATAAGTGAGTTGGCAGAATTTTTTTTTTATAGTTATGCCCTTTTGGTTTTTAATCACGTATTATAGATTATGGGTACCAAATGCATGGTAGTGCATTATATGGGGTGTCCAAAAAATGTCGCATAACCGCGATGATACGTTGTTGCTGCTTTTTTATAAATTATTATAGGTACCCACAATCTGGTCACAAAATTGTGGCCAAATAGATAAGTTTATTATAAATTAAAAATAGTACTTAGTTCTAAATAAAAAACTTATTTACCTCAGTTACCGTATGCATCAGACTGTAATCACTTTCAAATTAGCATATCTTATAATTTATAACCGTTTAAAACCATAACCTCCGTGTTCAAAGTTAAATTAGTTTAATGCTCAACAAACTAAGTTTCCTAGAGTATATATTTGTCACCTATCCGAAACTGGGTGACACGAATTACTTACATTTGGTAACTTTACAACTGGAGCGTAAAATAAGCGTAAGTAAACTAACAAAGCAATTTGTCTAATTGGTTTTAATCCATTTATCTTTCTGGTTTAACCTCACTTGAGCCTTTCAATATATTACAAGTTTAAATCTTTGGAAAATGTTAAAAATATGTCTTCTTTTAGTTTTATTAACTCAAAACATAAGTTTATTTTGCAGAGTAAATAAAACAGTAAAAATAAGATGAAATTTTACGGCGGCATAGTAATTAAATAAAGTTCAAAACAAATACAAAGTTTTAAATTTCTTTGCGCAAAATTGCTAACTTTAGCTCGTAAAGCTAATTACATTTGAACTTTTGATGTGTGTTATTAATATTATGTCTTGGTTAATAAAAGTACAAAATGTTTCTTATTTTGCCTAAGAAAATAAAGTTCTGCTGATGGGTTTTAAAAATTTTACCTAATAAATAATACTTGTATTGTATTGCAAGAAGTTTAGGGCAGTGATTTATTTTTCAAATCAAGCTCGAATTAAAATTATTACAATTAAAAAAGATTAAACTGCCGTAAATATTTAAGCTTGATTTAGAGATCAATTAACTTAACTCAACGCCACTCAAAGCTACTTTACTCCACTTAACTTGACTTGACTAAATTAAGGCATTTATAGTATAAATTTATACGTTAGTTAACCACAAGCAAATTTAGTAAACGCCATCTATCGGTAAATGTTAGAATCGTCTTATTTCTTTAAATATACAGAAATTCATATGAAATTCTTCGATAATCTTTGTAATTTTAAAAATTTGGTCTAGTAGCCGATATATGGCTCTGTGAAGAGGCTTACTTAACATAGAATTAGATGAAATTTACCAAAATTAAGAAATAGAACCTTAAGTAAACGTCAAGTTAAGTTAATTGGATCTGTAAATGCGATTTCATCTTTCGTATAATTTATTTCAGTCGCGCTACGTTAATTATAAGTGAAGTTAAGTTAATTCATCTATAATTCAAGCTTTATTCTTAAATGAAAGTTTAGGAACCCTAAATGAAATTCCATCGATTTATCAGTGAAATCAATGAAAGTATAAAGATGCTTACCCGGCGCATTCGCCATTGCATATGTAATTTTTGTAACATTCCTTTATATCATTCCATGCAAACATTGCACATTTTTGTTTAGAGCATCATGATCCTTAAGATTAACTTGGGTAACTCGATTTTGTGAATTAATTTAGGTACTTGTAGGTATCATAATTATAACACATGTTTAATCCTTTACATACAGGGTGTTACCAAATAAGTAGGAAAAAATTCAGGGTGTAATTCCTGAACCAATTTTAAGAAAAAAAGTTCATATAAACATAGGTCCAAAAAAAAAAAGTTTTTTTTTAGAAACTTTGGCACTCTGTATCTCAGAAACGAAGGATTTTCGGACACATGTTTATATAAACTTTTTTACTTAAAATGTGTCCAGAAATTACCCCCTCAATTTTTTTCTAGTTATTTGGTAACACCCTGTATGTAAAGGATTAAACATAGATCCGGTAATAGTAATAGTGCGTATATGTTATAGTAATAGCGCAGAAGTTAAACCATAGGCAACACGTGTATCAAAACATAGATGCTTATGCACAATCTATGTACTGGCACACGCGTTGCCTGTGTTTTAACTTCTGCACTATTACTATAACATAAGCACTATACAGGGTGGTCCAAGCAAAAGTTTCCACCCCCATTATTTCCTGAACGAATTTGTTCTGGAGGAATTGCCGCGACACGTCATTTTTTTTTTGGAGGGGGACATCTAATTAGGGTGTTTTTTAATTTTTTTGTTTAACCCTCCAAGCGGGGTGATTACCCCATCAAAAATTTCAAATGGCACTACGGGTTAAGTGGGGCCTTATTTGAAAGCTACAATTTTTCTCTTTTCAAAAATAAAAATATTTTCAAAATTGGGCGAAAGTTTTTCAAAATTTTTATTTTTTTGAATTTTAAATTAAATCATATTTTACGCATCTTAAGAAGAAAATGCTTAGACAGGTCGATTTTCTTTTGAAGAAGAACATCTAACAACATATTTCTTAATTTTTTTTTCAGCCCCCTAAGCGGGGTAACAACCCCATCAATAATCTTTAATGGCCATTCTGGGTAAGTGGGGCCTTATTTGAAAGCTATAATTTTTCTCTTTTCAGCAAAGTAAAAGTTTTTAAAATCGGACAAATATTTTTCGAAATTTTGTTGTTTTTTTTTATTTTAAATCTAAAAGTAAATTTAAACACCTAAAAATTTAGATTTTTTAAGAAATTATTCTTGAAATAACATTTTTAATTTTTTTTAAGAATAATTTCTTAAAAAACCAAAATTTTAAGGCTTGTAAATTTACTTTTAAATTTAAAATTAAAAAAAACAACAAAATTTCGAAAAATATTTGTCCGATTTTAAAATTTTTTACTTTGTTGAAAAGAGAAAAATTGTAGCTTTCAAATAGGGCCCCACTTATCCAGAATGGCCATTAAAGATTATTGATGGGATTGTTACCCCGCTTGGGGGGTTGAAGAAAAAAATTAAGAAATATGTTGTTACATGTTTTTCTTCAAAAGAAAATCGACCTGTCTAAGCATTTTCTTCTTAAGAAGCGTAAAATATAATTAAATTTAAAATTCAAAAAAATAAAAATTTTGAAAAATTTTCGCCCGATTTTGAAAATTTTTTTTTTTTTGAAAAGAGAAAAATTGTAGCTTTTAAATAAGACCCCACTTGACCCGTAGTGCCATTTGAAATTTTTGATGGGGTAATCACCCCGCTTGGAGGGTTGAACAAAAAAATTAAAAAATACCCTAATTAGATGTCCCCCTCCAAAAAAAAATGACGTGTCGCGGCAGATCCTCCAGAACAAATTTGTTCAGGAAATAATGGGGGTGGAAACTTTTGCTTGGACCACCCTGTATCTATTACCGGATCTATGTTTGGTCCTTAACAAAACATGTTCTTAGAGATTAACAAACCTTTTTGCGAGGGGCAATTCAAGGAAAGAATAAGTGTACATTTTTTTAAGAATTTGTAGAATTTTTTAAGAATTTGTAGAATTTGTTGAAAATTTGTAGAATTTGTTGAGAATTTGTTAAGAATTCGTTAAGAATTTGTTGAGAATTTGTTGAGAATTTGTTGAGAATTTGTTAGGAATTAGTGTACACGATTTGCCCCTCGCCTTTTGGGTCTTCTATAATAGTAGTTTTCGTATCAAGTTTAATAAACGAATCATTATTTATTATTGTTAAAACACGAACGATGATTTTATAAATGAGTGAATAAAGACGTTTATAAAACGTGTTACGAACTATACTTTTTGTACGACCCCAAAATCAAACAATATCGGACTTTTAAGAAGAAAACAAATTCGACCTAAAGTAAAGTAAGCTTAGAAAAACATTTTAAAATTATAAAAATACTCCAAAAACAACTCATGGTTTAAGTTTTAACGCGCTTTTCTAGCAGACTTGTTGACATCCGTGCAAACTAACACTAACAACATTTGCAATGGCTTGCAATTTTTAAGGAATGTAAACATTTATTTAATTTTTTACTGTAACTTTAATCAGAATTAATTTTTATTAAAAGAATTATACGTTTTTGACAACTAAAATAAATACAAAAAATGTCATCTGTCATTTTCTGCGAGTAACGCTAACTTTGGCCTCTGGTACTTGTTGCAACTTTATCCCATGGGTAAAGAGCCATTTTACCCACAGCTTGCAAGACATAGCTAAAGAATTGTATTGAGTTTAATCAAGTCGTGTGATAAGTGTCATTTTAAAACTGAAAGTAGAAAAAAGGATATACATGGATACACGATTTTAATTTTCTTAATTCTTTTGTTTAATAAAAAAATCCATCTATTTTCAAAATTAAAAACGGTAAAAGTAGGTGAACCCTTGTTTATAAAAATGTATCTTTTTTAACAGACAGCTACCTAGTTACATAACACAAATACTGAAATGTAATAACATTAATGTCCCACTTATTGGATATTGATTAAATGCATTTTTATAAATAATGAAACAAGCCTTACTGTGTTGCATGATACAATTTACAATTTACCTCAATTCTATAAATTACAAAGAAAATAAGTATCTAGCAGGTAGGTTAGATAGCAACGAACTGCAGGGGTTCAGAGACCTGGACAGCACTGACCCGCTAACCATTTTTCAGTTGTAAACGAAAATCGTGTCGATTTTAACAAAGTAGGTACTTATAACGTCCTTTTTATAAATCATGAAACACTTCTTATTCTTTACTAAGCACTGAGGAAATTTATATTTCTTAATTTCCGAAATAACTTTTCACAAAATGTTAAATCAAAGGATTAAAAAATAATAACTTTTCAAGTGCTTTGATATAAAAGACTTCTGTAACACTAAAGCTTAATTTATAGTTAAAATAAATCAACTCAACGCCACTTAACTCGACTTAACTTAACGCGACCAAATTAATGCATTTATAGTTTAAATTAAAACCCTGACCGTACACGCGGCAGTTGTTTACCTTGGCTTCGTCACCTAGTATCACGTGGCTGACCTACGCATAGTGCCTGCTTAGCTGGACATGAGTAGGCTGCCTATGTGTGAGTCACTTCTGCCTCGGCAGATGGCGGTAACCCTTTAAGTCCTCCTTTTGATATTTGTTGAAATATAGGTACATGTACAAGTACATCTTAGAAACAAAATTAATTGTATTATATTATCGATTTGTATGTCTATTACTACAGTTTTCATTAGCAATATACCAAAGTGCATTGAAAATTACCGGTAATTTTTTAAAAATTAACAGTAATTATCAATGCACGAGTTATATTTAACAAGAAAATTTCATAAATCATTTTATTTTAAACAAAATAAAAAAATTACGCAGTTCTATGTCTATTGGTGACAGGTTGTTTCAAAATATTCAAAGATCAAAATAGTGTAACTAAACATTTTTCTGTTGCTTCGGACAGTACCGGTAATTGCTAGGCTATAATAAATAAGTAAATTAAAAAAAGTGATATCAAAATAAAAATGTCGCGTTTCGGCGAAGCATCCTTTCAAGAAATTGATTCAAACATACAGAAATTGACCCCAGAAAATACTCTTAAGTCCAAAACATCCATTTGGAGACAGTTTCAACAATTTTGCAAAGAAAAAAAATATACTTTTGAGGAAAATACTTCTGTGGATGAAATTGCGGCAATTCTAAAAGATTGGGGCGCAAATATGAGAAAAAAAGATGGATCTCAGTATAAAGAAGATGTAGTTAAGTTAATGTGGAATTCCGTAGCCAAGCAAATTCGCTATGATTATTTTAATAAATATAAAATATCATTTGATCCATTTAAAGACATTGTCTTTCAATCTGCTCGGGCATCAAGAGATGCTACACGGAAATGTTTACAATCCACTCCAGAAAAACGTAAAAACAGTTCCAGTGCCTTCACACATGAAGAATTTTTAAAAATGGTGAATTGTTGTAATGAAGATTCGCCTGAAGGACTTCAAAAAAATTTTTTCCACGTCGCGTCATACGAACTAGCCTGGCGTGGGGGCGAAGCTTCTAATTGTTTAGAACATTTTTTTAAACATGAAACATTCCATGATGGTTCTCTTACAAACAGAATAGAATACAATCCGGTGTTTTCCAAAACATGCCAAGGGGGCTCTAGAAAATTAACTGACAGCAAGTGGTTGGTTAGGAATACGAATAATGTGGACATTTGCCCAGTAAGGTATGTTGTTTTTTTTTTAATTTTAAAGATTTACCTAATTTGTCGCTATTTTAGATTATATTCAAAACTAATCAAAAAGAGGCGCCAATATAACAACCAATCGCTTCTTTTTAACACCTAATCCGGATTGGCTGATAAGTAATGTTTGGTTCAAAAATATTCCCGTGGGAAGAAATAAGTTATCAACGTGGACGGGCACTTCGGCCCAGAAGGCCGGACTAACTTCCAATAAGACAATGAAATTCACCAACCATTCACACAGAGCAACGGCAGTGACCCAATTGGCAAAAGTTGGGGTTCCCGAAAACCAACTTACCAAAATAACTGGACATGCAAATGTAAATTCAATAAAACCGTACTTACAACTCGATTCGGAATTCCATAATGCAATTTTTAATAAAATGAGAGGAAATGTAATATCCCCCAGTCCAAACCAAAGTTCAAGCAGGAAGAATAAGATGTTGGGGTCTGTATTACATGTTGGGCCGACAAACATGTCTTCACAAGAGGTTACAAATAGTGTGCTAGCTCCAACAAGTGTCTCAGAATGTCCCACGGCCGTTACTTACAATAACTGTGTTTTTCATTGCCAAAATTTTAATAATTAGATTTGATGTTGTTTAAATTATTATTCATAAAAAATAATACCTACTTACATTGTTAAATTGTTAAAAATAAAGTTTGTTTTAATTAACCACCAAATACAGCCTTTTTTATATTTCTTTTAATACTTTCAAACATATAAGAAAATAGTGGTGTAGGTACTTCATTTAGACCACCCCATATCGATAATTGCACAAGTGCAATTAAAAATTACCGTCTAATTTTGTTTCGATTGGTTTAAAATAACAATGACATACCTTATTTTATTTGTTGTAATGTCATTTTTGACATATGCATGAAATTTTCTTTCTAATTTTAGAAATTTGGTCTAGTAGCCGATAGATGGCATAGTGAAAAGAAAGGTGAAAATAAGACGCCCACTTTACCCTTTGGTTACGATCGCTGGAAAAAAATCAGCATGTACAGTTGAATTCACATAAAAGTGGTACACTGTCAATGTTGTGTCAAATTTGTTTAATTAAATTTGGCCTTAATTTTGCCATAATTTAATTATATTTCCGATGGTTGTTTCGTTGATTTGCCATATTTTATGAATACTGTAAATAAATAACCAGAAATTAAAAAATTAATGCTAAATTTAATTTTTTTAAAGTGTACCACTTTTATGTGAATTTAACTGTATATTAATGTCCTAGTAATGTTTAGTGATCAGTGGTGTAACCTTGGTCCTGAGAAAAGGCGAAGAAAGTTTTGTCACAAATACTATGCTTTATTATTTAACTTATAAAAATTAAACGTATATCAGAATTTAATAAAAATATAAACAAATTTTATTTAATATTATTCAGGTATTAATTTCATTGTTTGTAGATAAGTTTTAACTTTTAAACATGTTAATAGATAATCCAATAATGCATGCTTTTGTAGTTTATCATTTTCGCATGCTTATATTGAGTGTTTTTTATTGAATAAAAAATGATTTCTTGTAGTGATAGAAAATTAAAGTGTTCTCCAGATATAGCGTCCTTTCATTATAAACGTGCTTTTAGAATTGTTGAAGAGTGTCTTGATGTTGCCTTTAGTATATGCAACACTGATTTGTCCCATTATACTTCTTCTAAGGTATTTTAGATTTTATTTTTCTTTGTGATGCAATTTTTACAATGATTGCGTCCTAAGAAATTCAAATTAGTGGAATACTTCAACCAAATTCGTATCATATTTTCCATTTAACAAACTCAATTTTAAGCATTTATTTCTAAAACGTAAAGAAATACTTAGATAGAATGAATTAATATTTTTGTATCTTAGCTTTCAATTTAAAATTTATTTTATATAAGAAGTAACATAATTAAATAAACCTGGATACTTCTTATTTATCTTTTAAATATAAATAAAGTTGTCTAGGATGTCAAAAAGTTGGCGCATAAACGCGATGGTACGTTTTTTCAGCATGGATTTTATTTGACAATTTTCTAGGGATTCCTGCCCAAGAGCGTACCATCGCGTTTATGCGCCATCATTTGGACATCTTATATATTAAACCATTTTTTTTCGTTAATATGTGCTGTCTTCAAGGTATAAGCGTTTGAAGTTTTGTACTTTGGGACCTCATATCTCCAAGGGTATATGAGATGGATTTGAATATTCCAGAATTCCCAATACCGTCGCAATTATGCGCCAATTTTTTGACACCCTGTATGTCAGTTAGTAGTTTACTCATGATTCATGATTTTTTTTTGTCTTTAGTTGTTCGATATTTTTGATCAAATTCTTCCGACCGCATTTGTGCTCAACACGGGGTACTGGGTATATTTTGTTGCCTCGCAAGGATGCTGTTTATGTGTATGTGCCCGATATGGAGTGCCTTGTCGGCACATACGAAACATACATCATTGGTTAGATCTGCAACCAATAACGGATCCTAATGGAGAAGTTATATTTTTCCCAAAGATTTATGGTCCAGTGTCACTTGCGGCAAGTGTATTTTATTTATTCGTTCTTTAAATTGCTCAATACTTAAATTCAATCGGACTACCTAATCCTTTTATTTTTCAGGCATATAAAGTAACCTTAGAAGGTATTACTGATCCGATGGGGTACAATGTTAGCATTAATATGAGTTTAGCTCATAGAAAAATTGACAGTAAAAAGTTTCATCTCAATATTATGGCCAGGTGAGTTCAAAAAATTGGAATTTTTTTATCATCAATTTCTATTATAATATAATAGGGGTAGTGAATTTAAAATCTTACACCCCAAACACATCAGTGTAAAATATCTAAAATTTAAATTTTATATCCATTATGTAGTAAAGCTTTTGACATAAAAGTCCCACCATATTAAGCTCGCCTACGTAAAGCAATGCTTAATAAAGTAATAAAATATAAATTCACATTGTTCATATAATGGTTTATTGTTTATAAGGCTTTATTCCTTGCGTTAAACAACTGCATTACCTCCATTATAATTAAATTTATTTTCAAATCTTACATGATTTTTTATTTTTACATTGTTAATCATGGATTTGAAAAGAGAAGGTACAGCATAGAAAATGAATAAATTAATTACTAAAAAATATTCAATAAAATATTCCTCTTTAAAAAACTTTGCATATTTCATTTATGGCGTTTGTTCCATGCAACTATACTTTAGTATTTTAGTTACATTTACACCGACCAACTTTATCAAGCCCATAGCGCTGTTATGTTCAATCCGGCCCCATATCATTTAGATATCTACGGATGCTACCTTACTAGTTTGAAGCAACATAAACAATCACAGGAAGACAAGTTATGTCACATTGTTACAATAAATGACATGCCACAATCCTCTTTGATGCTTGTAAATGTCAATTCAAGTCGATATGTCCATCCTTCGCGAATAAGCGCTTTGTTACTGGTGAAGTGGAAGCCTGTAAGCCAAGTTAAAAAGCATTTCAACGATCAGGAGACGCAAACTGACACAAAGCCTGAAAATGCAGGCTTTTCCAGCGGCCCATCACCATCCCAGGATGATTTATTATGGAGCGTTGACGGCAAGCGAGACTCACAAAGTTTTCCCATTCTCACTAATTGTTTGAAGAAATCCCCTTTTGATTTTCAGAGTAATTTAGAACAAGACTTTGAGAACTCTGAAGAGTATGATGTACAATTTCCTAATTTTGTTGTTAATAAGATTATACGTAGGGAACGAAATGGGGCAAGAATCCAGCCAAGTCCGCTCCAATTTTGTTCACAAGGATTTTATGAGAACACAATTAAGTTGGAGCATCAGTACGCACAGTCGCCTACTTCAGACGCATATCAGAGGGGCTACCAGAGCTTTGTAAGTGTATAACAAAAAGTAAAACTAAACTTAACAGTCGTCATAAAAAAACTTTTGCGCAAAACCAGCTCATTTCTATTATCTTAAAAAAATATAAATTAATAAATAATCCAGTGAAATAAGCATTTAATCTCGGAATTCCTGACAGCATGCAGGATTTTATTTTTATCAGAGATGAATCCAGACCAAGGTAACTTTATCTGCCCCAAATTATGCAAAAACCATGCTACAGACAAATTTTTGCCATAATAAAATAAATCAGTGCAACTTTTATTTAAATATTTTTTCTGCATAAAATATGGGTCGCATAGCGATGTTGTTTAAAAAATGAGTTTAAATTTAATCATTTAGTAGAAAACAAGTAATTGTCCTTCTTAAATCGTGTAATGGTTCCTAATAAATAAATAACCAAAGAAAATCTTTCTATCATTAAATTCCATCATTTTAGCGCGCAATGCCAAAAATGGGATAGTCGCTCCAGTCTGTGCCCTCCAACTCAAAAAGGATTAATTACCAAATAGCATTAAACGCACTATCAAGTTAGTTTTTGGGCAAAAACGGTTTCTTGCAACCGTTGACCCTAAATATTTCGTGACGCCGATGTAATGGTGACTTTTGAGACACCTTTTAGAATGTTATAAAGATGTATGCAAATATTCATATTGTTGCCCTAAATTCCAAGGTGTACCCCATATTTCTGCGTATTTCACTGAAGTTTTATAGAAAAAAAAAATTTCCAATGTGTTTTTCAAAAATAACAATAACTAACCTTTGACTAAGTTCTACATTCGTTTCTTAACATTTCTGTCTCTTACTTATGTAAGCTTAAAAACGTTCTAAATAAAAAATAAAATTCTAGATGCATAAAAAAACTATATCAAGCGGATAATAAAAACTTTTCGCATCCGCATCTTAAATTTTGTAAACTGCCCACTGTATCCTGTTGCTCAACTGCCTGCATAAGGTTAACCAACGTAAAATTTTTAGATTACCGAATCCTCAAAGCCAGCAAAGCGTAAGCGAGGTCGACCCAAGTTGCACCGAAACGATGACATTCAACCATACGACTCTAGATCCAGAAAATACAAGCGTGAAGTAAGCCAGCCAAGTCCAGCAAGTTCGTCACGAAGTGTTGAATCTCCCAGGGAATTTCAATACACTCCCACCTTTTCTGAAGTGTTAAGGAACATCCGAGGGCCGAATTCTAACTATCTGTACAACGATCCAGCTTACGCTGTTTTGGAAAATGTGTTTAGAGAGTCCGCAAAAAGACCGCCTCTTACAACTAGACAGGAAATCGATTTTGAGTTAGACATTATTGACGAGTATGTTAAGGAACAAATTGAAAAGGAAAATAGCCAGCCTACGAATTATAAATTGTGGAGAGACTTGTGTAATTAATTGAATTTTTATTTAAAATGTTTTATTTTTTAACTACTTTATCGAAAATAATTCTTTGAATAAATATTTTATGTGGAACACTGTTTTAACAGAAAAAATGACCATAAAATAATGTGGCATAAGCGCATAATGTAATGTGAAAAGTTTGAAAATTGTAAATGTTTCCAATATTATGCTAATTCCAGTTTATTTAAATTTCTACGACGGAAATCATTGCCAGTTTGTGCAGTCATTACATAAAGTTTTCTTATTGCTATTAAAACAAAAATTGGCTCTAACAATGTTCGGTGCACAAAAGTCTGAAAAAGTGAACTAAAATTTAAATTTAAGTTTCGATATTTTTAATCACATCATAGGCTTTTCAGGATGTTATGTTTTTAATTTTAATGCATAGAACATAACATTAGACATGGTAGGTAAGGTCCATTTTTCGCGAGCGTATTTTGGAAATATTACTTTTTATTACTCGGGCACTTCGGGTAACTGTTATCTCTCTCAGGAATAAAAATTTATCTTTGTCTTTTTTATGCGCATAGTATTTCTGAACAAAGCTCTTAAACCAGGAAAGATATACAAAATAAAGCGTCAACCTCGGAATTTTTTGGAGCTGGCGGGACTTTCGTGATAAACCTTTTTTTTGATGTTATAAATGTTGTCTCAAAAGTCACCATCGATATCGTGTGAGCGTAACTTTTTACGTGGGGTCAAAGGTCATGGAAAATCGTTTTTGGCCCATAATGGCTTTAATATGCTTTTAATGACTTTTGGAGTTATTACATAAAATATAGATTGAGAAATTCTCTATATATTTGATCTTGGGTGGACATTTTTTAATCAACCCTTACCCACCTAGGGGATGTAGACTGAAGTGCGTACCCCATATTTCAAACACCGCTAAAATGGTGGCATTTAATGATTAAGAGATGTCCATTCGTAAATTTATTCCTTAGGTTCCATTAAACAATTTGAGAAGGACAACTTCTCAAATAATTCCCTGGGGGCTAAAATCCATCCCCATCTTTCCAAAAATTAAACATTTTTTTATGAAACGGTTTTCAGCTACATTATTAAAAAAAAGTGTCGTTTCCTATTAATTGATTATATTTAAACCCAATTTTAACAAAAACAGCCCCATTGGGCTAATATTTTATGCAGGAGGGATGATTTAAAAAAAAATTGCATGGGGGTGGATTTTAGCCCCCAGGGTATTATTTGGGAAGTTGTCCTTCTCAAATTGTTTAATGGAACCTAAGGAATAAATTTACGAATGGACATCTCTTAATCATTAAATGCCACCATTTTAGCGGTGTTTGAAATATGGGGTACGCACTTCAGTCTACAGCCTCTAGGTGGGTAAGGATTGATTAAAAAATGTCCACCCAAGATCAAATATGTAGAGAATTTCTCGATCTATATTTTATGTAATAACTCCAAAAGTCATTAGAAGCATATTAAAGCCATTATAGGCCAAAAACGGTTTTCCATGACCTATGACCCCGCGTAAAAAGTTACGCTCACACGATATTGATGGTGACTTTTGAGACAACTTTTATAACATCAAAACAAAGGTTTATCAAGAAAGACCCGCCAGCTCCAAAAAATTCCGTGGTTGATGTTTTATTTGTTTGGTGTATCTGGAAGTTTTCGAAAATGATGTGACCCTTAAAACCTATGATTCCTTGTGTCAAAATATGGAAACATATTCCTACATAACACATAACATTCCGATATTAAAACTTATTTTAAATGGGAAAATGTTTTTTATATTTTGATTTTAAAAAGATCCTTGGTACAACATTTTTTTTTAATTATTTCCTTTAAAAACGCAACAAAAAAACTAATAAGGTAGGAGTTTTTTGGTGGCATGTAACTCACAAAATTGGACTTCTGTAGTTCAATTTATTGCTAATACTGCTTCATGCCAATAGAAAGTTATTGCTATTAGTAATAAAAAATAATAAATTCTAATGTGTTTTTAGTCATATGAAAATGATATCAACTTCTTTATCGAATAATAAGCATAGTTTAATGTTATTGTTCTCAACATTCCTGTTTCGTTTAATTTAAAAACCATAATTTAAAAGCAACGACATTTGTTTACAAATAAACTTAGTTTAAATCAGTAAAAAACGTTTTCCAAAAATAAAAAATGAGTGATGAAAATGGCACCGTATTAACAAAAAATCCAATATTAGAGGATATTCCTGTACAAATCTTTGATCAAAATGACTTGACTCGTTTATTTCGATTGATAATGGAAACTGTTGATGTTTCATTTGCATTGTGCAATACGTTTCTGGATGAATTTGGAGTTGAACGGGTAAGTTGACATTAGCTAGAGCATTATGTAAATAAAATAAATCTCAGTTTGAATCCGATTGAAATTGAATTTGAAAACAGTAAAAAGAGATATAAAATAAAGAAACGCTGGAGGCTTAACCCCTTGAATTCGACCAAAGATTGAAACAAAATATAAGTTACCTAATTTAAAACTAAATTTCTTTGCTTGGAAATAAATCCTAATTATTATTTGTTTGTTTAAGGTAATGGATATAATAGGTCAAGTAATTCCCACAGCGTACGTGTTAAACACCGCTTATTGGCCATTTTACAATTCTCAAAGTACGAATATGTCGGAATGTTTGTGTTTATGTCGTGTATTCAACATTGCATGTCCACACAAATTCGATCAGAACCATTACATAAATCTTGATAAAGTTTTACCCTTCGAGTCAGAAGTAATGCGTTTTAAGAAAGGTCCAGGAATCGCAACTATTTTGGTAAGATTAATTGTTGACGTTTTGGCAAAGTTGAGCAGTCACGACTTAGGAATAATGAATATTTAACTTCTTTTTTGTGGTTTTAAGGTAAATGTAAAACGTTTTTGTTCAACAAAATATACCTTGATAAATGTGTCTACTTGTGTGTCCATAATTAGATTCATCAAAATAACCTGCCCGATATTTTGTTTATAAAACCAAGCAGTTTTTAAACTTCATGAAATTGATATGATATTCACAGCTATGCTGTCGTTGATATGAATCGATCTCAATATTAACATTGACTTCACAATAAGAGAGAATAAGAATAAACCACCGCGATAACTTATGCGACTACCGTATATTGTTGGACCAATTTCTTATCTTTTTGCACTCCTCGATCCCACCCTTTGTGAGCTCAATGTTGAGATCATTCATGCCGAAGTGTGAATAGATCAAATTGATATCGTATCCCCATACCTTTTTTTTAACCATACCTACTCCAAGTTTGTTCACGGTCGACATTTTATTTAAAACACCATTTGTTCGTATTGTGTATTTCGGCAATTTTAAAAACAATATTTTTTTTAATTAAATGTTCTTTCGACAATCAACAGATAAAGATGAAAACAAACAGACAATTTTTAACGAGCATCTCGTTAGCTTATTTTATATTAATCCATTTAAAAAAAAAAGCGGCTAAACTTTTGTTACGTATTATTATTACAAGTGTAATGTTAGAAATAGTAGTTTACACAATTAGGTCGGAAAGAATGTGTTCCTGCATGAGTAGGTGTGCTTTCTGAATTGCATCCTACGAATGCGGGATCACCTTCCCGACCGAATTGTGTATTTTATTTTCCATTGATCCATTGAATTAACAATAAGTCAAGTTGATTTGACGAATCCAAATGTAGTAGGGTCCTTTTTTTCTGTTTAAATATTTATAATATTTTTGGAATCTTTTAGCGTATAACAGTTGCTGCAAAAGAAACAGAAGAAAAAGATGGATATCAAGTTGATTTAAATATTAAAACGAAACAAGAAAAACTAATAAACTGTGTGGACGCTTCCTTCAGGTAACGCAACAAAATAATTAGGAATTTATTACAACCAAGTTTCTATGTTTTTTATAGGATAAAAATACCAACAAAGAAAATGTTGTTATTATGTTTACCAACACGAAAATAAAATTATTTATTTATTTTTTAGATTAAATTTCATGGACGCTTGTTGCAGCAGCTTAAGTGAGCTTTCAGTCGTATTTCAGCCACATCCTATGCTTATTCCCTGGTACGGGTATTATATTCAATATTTACTTGATTTTCACTTGTATTCTGCTCAAGAAATGCCAAATTACTATTTAATAACTTCAAAAAACATGTCTCCATTTAGTGTTGTGCTTGAGGAAAAGTTAATTGCTTATTCCGTAATAAAAAATGATAATGAAGAAAACAGCGAAGTAAAGAAAACCGATGTGCATATGGGTGCACTAAACGCACTAACCGCACATGCCAATTAAAGAAAACCCTTACTTTTTAGTTTTTACACTAGTTAGATAATATTTAAAGTAAGTTATTCCTTTTTTTAATTAATAATTTTTATGGGTTAATTTAAATTGATTCAAAATAGAACAAATTATATTTGTATTTATTAACGGAAAATATGTGTAGGTACCTGGCATTATACTTTAATTTTTAACTTAAAGAAATTGTACAATAATTATTAGCGTACTATTTCCTGAGAAGGAGTTTAGCTTTAAAAAATTTGACTAAATAAAAGCAGAAAAAAATATTTCATTTGTTGAATCAATTATATGTACAAGTTATATTGATTGTTACTGATGTTGTTATGTTTTAAACATATTATTTAAATAAACAACATTATAACGTCATTAACAGAAAACTCTAGTCAATTTCAAGAAAGAACTACGCAATACTTCAGGAGAGCAAAATCTGAAAAACATGATTTTTGCATTGGTTTTTGATTATTTTTGTTCTGTAGCAAAATATAAAATATCATGTTTTGCATTGATTTTTAATATTTCTGTCGGAGGAACCCCTTGTTTGTTAGGTATTGGTCTCGGTGTTGGTGTTTAAATTATGTAAAATTTAAATAAAATTATATTTAATTTTAAGTAAAAAGACTTGAGTTTTCATAACACAAAAGGAAATATAGTATATTCCTAGTACATACATTTCTGCAGTATGGTGCTTCTCATTACTATTTAATTAACCAGACTAACCTTACTCATTGGGTCAACAGGTTATTTAAATGCTTTTGCATTAAATTAGGTAAGATTAAATCTGTAAAGTAAAGAATGGTTTTTGTTTAACTTTACTTTTACATGCTATGCAAAAATCATGTAACTATAGACCCTTTAATTTATTTAATAAAAAAATAGACCAAAAAACTAACGCACCTATTACACAAAAAAAATATATTTTTTTTTACATTTTATAATAATTAGCTTGCAATAATTATGATGTGTATAATAAATTACTATACAGAAATAAAGAAAAAAAAAACGGGATTACAATAATTTGTTAAATAACATTTAAAAAATATTAAATTTAACAAATTCACCTGTTTTTAGAGATCTATATTAAAAAAATACAAATTACCACAAGAAATGTTGTTGAATTTAAATATTTTCACACCATGAATTTTGAAAAGCTGAAGGTTTATCATCCCATTTATTATTCTGTGTACATGTGCCTTTATCAGAAAACCCGTAAAAGCAAAGTTAGCTTTTAATTTCACCTGAAATTAGGACAAAAGTGCAATTATTAAAGGTTGCTATAGTAAAACCAACCTATAATTAAAGGTAAATATTTTTGCCCCATTTTTATATTACCTCAATACCCAAGAGCAAAATAATGCAATAAAAGTCGAGAGCATGAACTACGTAGAAAATGGCGAAAGCGGCGAGGCAACAGCTAATTCCTATTTTTCTTTTAATATCATATTCGCTTACAAAAAGGTGTAACTAGACATTTTTTATCACAAAATGTTTCATATTCTTAA
This sequence comes from Cartodere bifasciata, assembly GCA_963920755.1. Classification (NCBI taxonomy): domain Eukaryota; kingdom Metazoa; phylum Arthropoda; class Insecta; order Coleoptera; family Latridiidae; genus Cartodere; species Cartodere bifasciata. The sequence goes on along the minus strand of OY987194.1, from coordinate 15,439,289 downwards.
ATTTTGTTTTAAATAAAAAAAATCTGGACTGTTCATCAATATTCTTTAATTTTAAACAAGAAGCATGAATAAATGTTTGTTCCCTATACTTAAATATGCGTACACTTTATTCTCTATTAATATTATTTTATGAAAATTGTAGGTAACAGATGAAATTGCACGAAATTAATCTTAAGCTTCATTCACAATGAAAATTAGCTTGCATGCGGTAAGAATTAAGGTAGCTTGTAAAAGCTTGAAATGTGTATTTGGAATATACCATTCACAATAACTTACCTCATGCAAGCTAATTCGTTGTGAATGGTATATCCCAAATACATATTTCAAGCTCTTACAAGCTACCTTACTTCTTACCGCATGCAAGCTAATTTTCATTGTGAATCCCACTTTACAAATTGTGGAATTAGATAATGCTATCTCTGTGTAGTTCCCTTGTGGTAACTATGAAAATTAATTAACAAGCTACTAAAACATTCATTTTCGGAATACATAATTTAAAATGTTCAGACAAAACCATAAGGCTAATCTTGAAATTTACATTGTCTTTGCAACTTATAATTTGCAGTTAAGCAAAGCAATTTGCTAAGAGAATAATTATTTTAAATGAAAATAAGCGTAACGTTTTTAATTCATATTCTTAAAGGCTAAGGCTCTTTTAGAATTTAGCGTTTTTACCTCCACATAACTTAAATTAGTTATGTAAGGCAAAATTGCATAAAAAACAGGATTTTAGTTCATTTCTCTAAAGGAAATGTACTATTGTAATTGCAATTTCTGAAAATCGATGTTTTTTTGCAATTGCGCCTAAACGAAGCAAGATACTTAAATACTTCATGCTGTTGGAAAGATGCTACAAAAAATTCCCGATCTTCTGATAATAGAATCATATCGATCGGATCATCCACTGGGTTGTAATTAAAAAATATCACTTTTGTGTATTTTTTTAACTGTAATATACTCAACTATGGTACTATTTAGAAGGTTCAAACTTAACATAAGGAAATACCAAAGTCTTGTGGTCAAGGTGACCTGAAGGTCAAACTGACCATTGGTCAAGGTTAGAAGATATTGCATGCAAAAAAAAATCTAGCCCAAAATATTGTGTATTTTTTTTGCTTAAAAATATTCTTTCACGGAGCCCTTTGAGTTAAAACTTTTTAAAAAAAATTCTATGTCTAGGAAAAAAGCTATGACGTTTTTAAATGTCAATGTTTGCATGAACATAGCTCCAATACTATAAGAGTTAGAGATGTAAAACTTGGAGGATGGATACACAAGACACAGGGGTTCAAGGTCATGTTAAGGTCATACCTTTTTAATGGTCAATAGCATTTTTATTATTGAAAATATATGTTAAGTTAAATGCAAGGTAAATGTTGGACATGTTTTTGAATACACACAAGGCTGTTCTTATGTTTCGGACTTAGTAGGCCATCTTCAGGAAACGATTTATAGTTTGACTTCGAGTATCTCAAACATAACAATAATTAAAAGTTTTAAACTTGGAGGATGGATACCAAAAGACAGGACTTCAAGGTCATGTCAAGGTCATATTGTTTGTAAGGTCAATATCATTTTTATTATTAAAAAATTATGTTAAGTTAAATGCAATGTAAATGTTGGACATGTCTTTAAAAACATAAAAAGTTGTTTTTATGTTTTGATCTACTGGACTATCATCAGGAAACGCTTTAATTCTAACAAAAAAATGAGTTTATACGTTAGAAATGAACTCAAGAGTCGGTTCTACCTGCCTCGACTCAGCTAGTTTTCTATAGAATTTATAAATTCTGTAAAAAAATCCTGTTTACAAATATGTTAGTACCAAAAGTGGTATTCTATATTTTGTAAAAAAGCCCTGTCCACCCAAGTGCTACTTTATTAGGTTTTTGATAATTCGTTTAAACTATATTTCATCCAAAGTTTGCGGTGGGACTTTGTACTATTTGTAGACATAAAACAAAAATCTCGTTAACGGCAAAATTTACACGTCGCGTCGTTTGAAATGAAATACGTTTTTGTTTGAAAACTCTGATGGCGTGGTCAGATGTACGTGAGACAAAAATGTTATTAAAAGTATTATTCCTTTAGGATTGTTTTCAAAACGTGAATTGAATGCGTCTGAAAAAAATTCGTCATTTTAGTTGTTTAAAATGTAATACTTTATGTTTGGCAAACTTTGTAACTGTTGTTTTTTTTTAACATGGAGCAAGCAGTTAGTCATTGGTATTTTGCTAGAAAATTGCATATAAAAATTAATTAGTAATTAAAACAGAACTTTTTATAAAAACAGCAGAAACTAAGAAAATTATTGTAAAGCAAAATTAAAGATGATTTAAGGTAATATCATCCAAGGTTTGTTTTCAATATCTTAATGGTTTTTTTTTTGCCAGGGGAAAAACGAGGGTATCTTTCTCTACCTCCACTCCCAAAAATATGAAACTCTATTAAAGAGAGCAGCAGGTATCAACAACCTGAGAACAAAAATCAATAAAAAAGTAAAATGCTTTTCTCTTTTAACAATGTGTCTATCTTATTTTTGTTCGATCACATTCTAAAATAATAAAAGTTTGTGAAATAAAACACTTTTTTTTATTACATTTTTTTGCTTCTTAAAAATAATGGGATTTCTACAAGGCTTTTTATTTTCTTTGTAGGTATACAACGAATAGGTGCACATGCTTAACATTTTTGTCTTTTTTTGTGCGTTAAAATGATATTTTAGATCATGCATAGTGCGCAAGAATCTATTAAGTGAGAGTAAAGTGGAAGTAATGTGAATGTTCTGGTTTTTTAATTAATAAGCTTATAAAAAATTTACAGTATTTTCACGAAAAGCATTAGGCCTTCGACGAAATGTAGATTTTTATGGATATCTTGGGGGTATTCAGCGACAAAGAAGCTTTGGTGACCCTATGTTTGTCACTATTTCACAATTAGTTAACAAGTCTATACGAAACTACAATTTGCATAACGGTGAACAACCATTAATATTCTAATTAATGATAAATTGACATATGCTCCAAAACTTTAATGGAAATAAATTTGTCTTCAACAACTTACTTTACACCACTTCATCCTTCTAAATATTAACGAAGCCCTTATCACTTTCCTCTTCCATCAACGAACCAATTAAAATTGTACGAGCAAAGATTGGAGCGGAAATTAACGCTGTAATACCTGAAAGGTTGTGGGTTAAGTTTTTGGCCGCAACTGAATCCAAAAACTCAAAACTACCAATTGATATGTGTTAAGCTGGTTTTATGTTTATTAGACGCACGGACTTTAAGTATTCCTAAAGGTAACATTATTATTCAGTTCTCTATCACTTGTAGTCTAGTATATGACGTAATTATCTTGGGGTAATTACCCATAGATGCATATATTTCAGGTGTAGTGGCAGGTATTTTACGTCTGACTTCAAAATCGATCGAAATATGCGCTCGGGAGTTCAACGTGGAGAATAGAAGAGTTTAAGCTCAGTTTCTGTGCGGCCGGCTGGCACCCCGTTACGTGTTTTGCACCCTAGCTCCGTTTGGTGTCAATTGTGACTATACGTAAATGTTTTACCAAAAAATAACAGTTAAAAAAATTAATATTTTTGTTTTAAATGCTTTTTAGCACTATAACTTACATGTGTGTATTTTAAATAGCTTATAAATTGTGTTAGAAAAGTTTAATTGAATTAGAATTTAGCGGAATAATTTTTACGTTTATATGTGGGTTGAAAACAAACGTTTATTTTTTGTTGAGCAAACCCATTGCTTTCGATAAAATATTGTAGCAAAAATGTAACTGCAATAAATACAATCAAAATGTTAATAATAGCAATATGACACTCTCACCTATAATTCATATTTATTTTTTATTCCTAGTTTCTTTGTTGTTTTTCGATAAATTGCACGCGAACTACTTTGATTCTGGGGGTGTTCTATACACTCCAAGTATTAACGAAATTTTGGGTGGTGTGACGTCACAAGAAGCAAAGGATAACAGTGTTATAAATCAAGTTGTTCCTGCCGTTAAAGATGAGAGTGGTAGTAAGTGCGACCTAAATGGGGAAATTGTGGATGCAAGGGAGGCTATTGTTAATTTAACGGTGTCAAATGGAGTTTTTCGGAGTGATATGTTGATCCCTGGAGTCGTCTATCAAAGTAAGTGACATCTGCTTATTCTGTTTATAGTTTATTCTTTTAGACATACCTGAACAACGCCATAAGTATAGCAATCTTATGCGAAATTTTAAATAAAATTAGATCAGAGGGTATGCATACTTTTTATTTTCTTATTTATATTTAATTTATAAAAGTATATGGTTCAAAAATATTCCTGGTGGAAACATTTGGTATTGCCATATTTAAATATATTAAGAACCTTTAACTAACAATCCTAATATTGTCAAAATCTTAAATAGGGGAGAGTGATGTACAAAGGGACAGGTTTCACAATAAGACTATTACGATTATTTCATTTATATGTCAAATTAGAGGTTTATGCCAAAATTTGAGGCATTTTACTGCGAATTATACTGGAAATCACCCGTTGTCAACAACCTGAGCTGAAATATCCCGTTGGCAAGCACTGACAGCGAATTAATTTACCTGGATAGAAGTCTAAGTTATATTTTTTTGTTAATTAGTAGACAACACCATTACTTTTGCGCAAAATTAGTAGGCAACAAGCACTCGTTCATTTAATAATCGAAAATTCATAGAGCACACGTGCTATTACTACTGATTATTTTACTGATAAAAACATACTTTCGGAATATAATATTAAGGTGGCCTAATTTCCTTAAGTCAAACGAAGTTTTATGATGGTTTAGCCTAATTTAAGTTTTTAACACGAGTTTAGTTGTTTTAAATTATTTATTAAATGTCAATTCAACCAATAAACTGCTGTACATTTCTTAAATTAAATGTTAATTGTCAAATGAATTTGCATGAATCCACTATTATACTGTAACTAAATGTATGCTATGGGCTTGATTTGAAATGGAATTTCTTGTGCAGGATAATTAAAACAGGACTTTTCCCAAACGTTTTAGTTTATTCAACATCATCAGGGGAACCTTTAAGTTATAAAAGATACTATAAGTACAAGACTAGACAATAGATAATAGTTGTTAAGGTCATACCTTTTTAATGGTCAATAGCATTTTTATTATTAAAAATCTATGTTAAGTTAAATGCAAGGTAAATGTTGGACATGTTTTTGAATACACACAAGGCTGTTCTTATGTTTCGGACTTAGTAGGCCATCTTCAGGAATCGATTTATAGTTTGACTTCGAGTGTCTCAAACATAACAATCATTAAAAGTTTTAAACTTGGAGGATGGATAACCAAAAGATAGGACTTTAAGGTCATGTCAAGGTCATATTGTTTGTAAGGTCAATAGCATTTTTATTATTAAAAAATTATGTTAAGTTAAATGAAATGCAAATGTTGGACATATCTTTAAAAACATAAAAGGTTGCTTTTATGTTTTGGATCTACTTAACTGAACTATCATCAGGAAACGCTTTAATTCTAACAAAAAAATGAACTTATACGTTAGAAATGAACTCAAGAGTCGGTTCTGCCGGCCTCGACTCAGCTAGTTTTAAAGCTATAATCACAAGTACTTCTTGAACAAAACACTTCTTAATAAAAGGTTAGTGGTGGCAATTTCTGTTGATTTATGAACCCACTCGTAAACAATACAGAAAATAATACTATTCATTAATTCCACCATTAAATTCTTATTACCGTAAACGCAATAATGAATTTTAACCCAGGAAAATAAAACAAAAATTAATACAATCTGCCGAAAAATTATTTGTTAACTTTTTTTTTTACCATTATCTTTATATTTCCATAATATACAACATATCAAAAGTCCCCTAAGATCCCGTGCCGGCGTCATGTCATTTTAGAGGGTCAAAAGTCGAAGAGGACAGTTTTTGGTAAATAAGTCTCTTTCTATTGGTCGGACAAAAAAAATGTAGGATGTAAATTGCAGATTGAACAATTATCTACAAAAAAATGCATACACACTTTTCCATCGAGCGACCGTTATCGCGTAGTAGTGTCAATCATGCATGACGTTGGTATACTTTTAACACCGGCTAAAATACAAAAACGAGAAAAATTTCTTCCAAAATTTTTCAACCAGGGTTTTAATGTAACCCCTAAGATACATAATCGGCAATAAAGGGTCTTGTAAATTACCAACTGCGTGTATACAGGCGCTCCAAAAATGAATTTGGATATGTCTGTAATTCCTCAGGTTAATAAAACCAACTAAAATTTTTACAAAGAGGTGTTAGCTCTTGTCCTTTCAATGAGTTACAACCCCCTAACAAAGCCCCAAAGGATTTATTAATCTTTAAAAAAAATAATATGAAAAAATATGACAAAATTTTTAATACAAAGCAAACTATGTATTTAAGGCCATCTCAATAAATTAAATGGAATTTTAAAGTGATGGGACCATTATTTTGGGAGTAATAGAGAACATTATCACGTTAAACACCATGTAATTCCATTCAATTTATTGAGAAGGCCTTAAATGCTTAGTATTAAAAATTTTGTAAATTTTTTTGTATTATTTTTTTTTAAAGATTAATAAATACTTTGGGGCTTTGTTAGGGTGTTGTAACTTATTGAAAGGACAAGAGCTAACACCTCTTTGTAAAAATTTTAGTTGGTTTTATTAACCTGAGGAATTACGGACATAACCAAATTCATTTTTGGAGCGCCTGTATACACGCAGTTGATAATTTACAAGACCCTTTATTGCCGATTATGTATCTTAAGGGATAAATTAAAACCCTGGTTGAAAAATTTTGGAAGAAATTTTTCTCGTTTTTGTATTTTAGCTGGTGTTAAAAGTATACCAACGTCATGCATAATTGACACTACTACGCGATAACGGTCGCTCGATGGAAAAGTGTGTATGAATTTTTTTGTAGGTAATTGTTCAATCTGCAATTTCCATCTACATTTTTTTTGTCCGACCAATAGGAAGAGATTTATTTACCAAAAACTGTCCTCTTCATCCTTTGACCCTCTAAAATGGCATGACGCCGGCACGGGATCTTAGGGGACTTTTGATATGTTGTATATTATGGCAATATAGAGATAATGGTAAAAAAAAAAGTTAACAAATAATTTTTCGGCAGATGAAATCCTAAATCACTGGGTTATTTATGGAATAATGCTTATTATTAAAGCATGTATTTTAGTGTGAATTTTATGTTTAGCTTTGCACTAAAGCTCACAATAAAATCATTTTAATTACCATTTTAAATTAATTATTATATGTTTTTCCAATTGTTATATAAACTCCTAATTCCTTCTTTATTTTCTGAAATTTAAATTTAAACCAAAAATTATTTACTATTCCAGGCGTCTTGAGAGAAATTGCATTTTAAACAGTTTAATACTCATTAAATGAAAGTATTATTTTTTTTCTGTATTTAGAAATTCTTAACAACAATTAAAAGGTACCTTAAAGAAATAATTCGATTTTAAACATGAACTTCCACTTAGTTTGCTAAGAAGAGTGCAATTTTAGCTTCCATGTAAAGCTAAAAACGAAGTAAATTATATCTAAATATCTTTTCAGGCTTTCACCAAGGAGAGACTTTTAAGGAGTTATGTTATATTATGCTTTTCTTAAAAACATTTTCAATGCTGTGAGGTTGGTTTTTAAAACATTAGTGCTTTACCAGTTTATCACCATTCCAATTAGTTATGTAGATTTAAAAAAAAGCTTCTAAGAGAAATACGCCTTATTTTTTAAAACTGGATGCTATCTATTTAAGAATGTTGAGCTTACTTTAAAGTAAACGCTTTTTTGAAGAGCGCATTCATTTTTATTTTTGTGTCGCGTCTTAAGCAAATAAAAGGTTGTAATTTTATATAAATTGAACTTCATTCTAAATTGCTGTGTGGTTGCAAGTCTGGATTTTCCAACGCGTGGTTAGTAATTATTGACAAATTTATCTTTAATTTCACTAAATAAAGTACTCTTTTTTAATTAAGCCAACTAATATTTAAGATTTTAAAGTTCAACAAGATCCATATATTTCTTATATTGCTTTAGCATTTTATACCAGTTCTTTTATTGGTTAATAATAAATCAAAACGGAAAAATGTTCTAATTTAGGCAACCATAAATTGACACCAGTAACAGTAATAAACTGTTACTGGTGTCAATTTTTCCTATTTTAAATTTACCAGAGGAAATACTTAATTCAGAACATCGAGACTCACGTTTTTAAGAACGTCCATCTTTGGAAAATGAGCTGACTTTTTTTTCTTTCGGGGTCGATTATTATTTCCTACCTTTTTAAATAATTCCTTCCATTTTACGTCCGTAATATTTCTTATTTTACCTTGGTAATTTATCTTCTAAGCAACCATCAGTTAGTTGCTTTCACAGAAGATTATTTTTAACTGTGTTTTTTTTGAAATTGCTTTTGCTTGTTTATTTCTACTTGTTTTTTATAAAGGTTAAAGATTTTGTGAATGGAAGCATTATAATACTTTCTCCAAAATATCAATTCGTGTCCTTCACATCCGTTTCAAATAAATGAAATAGGTCAAGTTTAGCCTATTATTATTGTACACTTTAGTCTTATGGTTATCGTTTTGTTTGTGACTTTTCCTTCTTCATCTGGTCTTTCGGTTTTTTTAATATAAGTATATTTTCCAGCTCTGAAATGAAGTCTGGACTATCTTATGGCCAGCGTTATTTCGCAAAAACATTGTTCCAAGTTTATGTCTTAACTTTTGAAATATTATGTAATTTAAATTAGTTATCGTCTTCATAACTCTTAATTACGAGGTTTGGATCCTTAATAACGAAAAGTTTTAATGTTTTGCATCATTTTATTCGGATTTGTCTAGATTATATTTCATTTATTTATAGCCATATTTTCAGGGTTAAAATCAATACTTAATTGAGCAAAACACGTAAAATGTATTTTGCGATGATATCTAGGAGTTTAAACATTTTATCATTTTATCATATTATTTTTATCATTATTGTCTTTGCAGCACGCATACCAATAATTTTGTTTCAATAAGCAAGCTGCAATGACATAAATATAGAACAATTTATGTGCGGTTTTCAATTAAACTTTTGTTTGTAAAGATCACGTTTACTATTAAAATATAAATATTGTTAAATCCCAAAATTACTTAATTTAAGCCATACAATTTTAAACAAAAATAAATGTTTGGTATTACCCTATAAAATTAAAAACCTAGTTCAAATATAAACAGGAAAAATTAATTATTTTAAACGATGTATGTACTACCTAATAATGCCAAAACAAAATTAAATTCCTGCGGTATGCTAACCAACCTTATGGTAAACCATTAAAATTCGCTTTTATTTTGGTAGCATCACACTCAATCTTAGTACGATAATTTAGAATTGTAAATTAAGATGCAAAAAAGTAGAATTTACGGTTTAAATCGATCCTAAGCGAACTGCGTAACTGCAATTTATAAAGAAATATCCTTACTTGATTTGTTAAGGGTATGAACCTACCAAACCTTAAGTAACTGACAGCTGTTTCGCCCTATTGCCTATTGGGGCTCATCAGAATCACGTATTAGTATACTATCAGTGTAAAGAGGGAGTTTCGGCATTTAAAATAATTTTATTTAACACCCTCCTTTGATAGAACATTGATAAACAAACATCAAACTGTAGAAATGGTATCGAATGCCAGATTTAAACAATTAAAATTCAATCAAACATTTTTAAAAATCTAATATTGCCACACTTGAAATTTTATTCGATAATAAAAATAAAAATAAACACATTTCTAATGAATAATGTTTTTATATTGTTCAAATACAAAAGCATATAATTCTACAAATATGAAATATGTTTACATAGTCTTTTGAGTGCCCTCGGGCACTTAAAAATAAAACTGCACCATTGTATATTATCAAAAGACAGCTTAAGTTTTGCCCCATATCTCCCTGAAATAATCCTGTTAGATAAATGTTATTTTATAAGGGTTATTTTTCTTCCAAAGGATTTCCTACTTCCATCCTTAATGCACTATATTTATCTTTTCAAAATGGATCAAACGTTTGCTTTTTTGAACCTTATAGAGTTGATAAATAAAGTATCTTTTCTTTTTGTACGTAGTAGATTATACCTGATAAATGTTCATTGATTTTAAAAATAATAATTTGCTTAAATCATACTGCTAGAACTTTTTGTGGAGGTAAAACAAAATGTGCATTCAAAATAATCGTCGTTTACATAAACCAAAAAGATTTAATACAATAAAAAATTGCTATAGCTATAGTCGAAAAACAAATGTGGAACCTACAAACGTTTTCTGGTTTTAATATTATTTATTTAAACCTATCTTTGTTAGTCCATTTTAGACTAGATGTAGTAGCCAGATTATGAAATAAAATCGTAAAAATAACTGAAACTTTAAACTTTGAAATGTCAGAATTCTAAATAAATGGTACCAGTTTCCCAAAATACCTACCCAAAATTTATAAATTGTAGCACTTTCAAAAACCCATATTTTACACTTAAAGTTGAATTTTCATCCACCTAGCTATAATTTTCATAGCAATAAATTTTCTCTTTTTATGCCACCACTTATTCGTTCTGCTTTTAATATTTATTGTAAACAACCATTAAAATCCATGAAGCACTTATAACCTGTTCGTAATAACACGCAAAAACTTGATAAATCGATGGCCTTTTATCGTTTTCTTAAGTTGTTTAGTCATAAACCTAAAATGATTAAAACGGGCTTCGCAGCGTCATTGTTACCGTCAAGGGTTTGTACTTTTGCATGCGGCTTCAGAGTTCCCTGCTTTTCTTAATAAAATTACCTTACATAAAGTCTAGTCTGAGTGCAAAAAAATATAAAGAATACCAACAATAGGTATTGGTAAGTATATGATTTTGTTAAATATTTTTTTCAATTTACTAAAAAGTTTGAAGAGATGGAAGGCGCGGCAGTGGCCGTACGGTTAGTCGCGGTGCACTATATCGAAAGCTTCCTGTCGTTGTGAGTTCGAATCTCACTGCCACAGATGGAGTGTGGCTAGGCTCTAGAGGTGGTGCCAGGTTGGCTGTGTCGTGTTTATTATATGTATCATGCTAAAGGGACTTCGGTCCCGTTAATAAATGTGAAAAAAAAAAAAGATTTAAACGGCCAGGTCGACGGAGCTAGAACAAAACAACTCAAGAGACCCAAGTGCCAGTCGAGGTGCCAATCAACCTTGTCTTAACTTTTAGTCCGATAAATTCTTACAAAAAATCCTTGAATTTCAGAAAGCTCAGATATTTTAAAGGACATTTTAGAAAGAAAAATTTTGTAAAATTTTTTGTTTAACCCTTTGTAAAAAAATTGCCTCCCAAACGGGGCAAAACATTTTAGAAAAAGGTTTTTTAAATTTTAATTTTGCATCTGCTTGCAAAATTTGGTCAAAATCAAACATGATGAATATTTATTTTTGGGCTATTTAGGGGGTGAAGTATATTTTTACCAGAAAAATGAGAAGATAATCTTTTTAGAACGTTGTTTAGAACGTTATTTCCAAAATTTGGTCTAGATCCACCATAATCTATTATTACGAATAAAAGTGGGCTTTTTGGGGAGCACTAGTTCAAAATGCTAATATGGGCATGAGTGCGCACATGGTAATTATGTTTATAGGACATAGGTATCAAATACTACCAGCTATTTCCACAAAAATTGTGCTGCCCGAAGAATTTCTTGGCCAAATAAGACTTTATAAGACTATTTTATTTAAGTCCTAATCCGGATGTCTGATATAAATGTTTAGTGAATTTGATTAAGCTATGCATAGGTATACATTTCCCGTTAATATACACCCTCGCGGTCGTTACTTGAAAATGGAATGTCCACCAGCATTGCAATGACTCAAGTCAATCTGACGTTTTCCAAGTATTCACCCATTCCGTTTGTATCGAAGTCAGCGGTCGACGCATCTTAGAAACGTCCAAATACGTCAGAAATAAATGAGTCAATCTGACGGCTTCTGAGATGTGTCGACCGGTGACTTCGGTACAAACGGAATGGGTAAATAACGACCGCGAGGGTGTACTTACATCAACGGAAAAGGTGAATACAAAATGTCCGTTTAGAGATACTTGAATTAGCTTAACGCTTCTTAAATTAACATGCACATAACGTAACAAAATTAGTGCATTTAAAGATGTATTAATTTAACTAACTTAAAGCACGCACAATGAGCGCGTTTCTTCTTTTTGACGTATACCAAGGAAAAATAGAACCTTTTTCGAGAAGTCCACTCTAACGCCACTAAAGTGCACTGCAAGTTACTTTGTCCTATACCAATAATATTCGTCGAACTTGCCTAAGGCCCGAGAATCTCGACTTATTAGTTAAACTAAGAGAAATTAACTTTAACTCTTCTTTTAAGTGAATTTCAAGATTTTCACTTCTGTATAATTTTTTTAGTTAAGTTAAATTAAGGATAATGGTGAAGCAATGCCAAGGTATCGAGTGAGCAAAAAAATTGGACATTGTCAAAACTTTGTCGCTTTTTATATTTTTTACTCTCTTTTACCTAATTGCGAATAAGTCTGTAATATTGATATTAAAAATTGTATCTTACCTACCAAAGTGTAAACATAAAAATGATGTTTCATGATAATTAAAAATAAATATTGTGGCAAAATGAGAAATAACAATTTCTTGTTTAAGTACTTTGGAGACGTAAAACTTATTAAATGAATTTTAATCTTGTTAATGCAAAGTTTAAGCCAAGTCCTGCGTAAATGGATTTTCGTATCTGCATTTAATTTTTTAATGGAGCGTAATTTTCAAAATGTAAGTAACTAAGTGTAGGTACGCCAATTTTTTGAATTATTTAAAAACTGTATACTTATTATGTTTTAAAGTATGTGAGATTCTTAACAAGCTGTAATAGCAAAACACAATAAGGCTCTAATTGTCTTCATGGCAGCTATTTTTCTAAATGAATTCTGTACCAGACACCACTGTGCCTTTAACATTTCTAGTAATTGTTCGCGTTAGTATCTCAAACAAAGCAGTAAAAAGTACCATAAAGTTTTATTGTTATGAGAAAAGCAGAGGTCATGCTTTGAGATTGTTGAGTGCTTAATGAAAATTTAATGTTTTATTGTTATGAGTGTAGAACACAGCTCAAAGGTGAGTATACAGGTTTAGTCCTAATGTAAGTGTAATGTTGTTTATTATGGGCCCAATTTAACCTAATTCTTATTGATATGTAAGTTAAATTAAAAAAAAAACTATAAGTATGTAAGCCCTATACCGAAATAAAGTCGTGTGTGCAATCAGGCTCGTAAACCGAAAAATGATATTTGAAAAGTTCAGCCACAACAATTTACCGACTTAAAATTATGTCAACGAATGGAAATTTTATTGATTCTAGAAAACACAAGTTTCTGCAAACATTAATGTTTGAAAAATGTATACTTGTACCTAAAATTAATTTCATGGACTACCTAGTGTTTTAGTTGCAAGCAGAAAAGGTATAAAGTATCACACAAAGAAAAAATGGCAGTAAGATATCCTCTTTTTTTGGAAATTATGCAATTAGTTACTTCGATTTTACTTATAACATGAATAATATCTGAAATTCTAAAAACATTCGAATAGGTATTCTTATTTTTCTATGATTTACACTGGTAACAATTTTAAACTACCTATGTATTTTACACAAGCAAACAAGCTCATGGAATGGATTAAATACCAATCAATGTTTACTAGACCAAACAAAAAGCTTTTGCTAATAAAAACAAATTGATTGAAAAAGTTAAATGAATTTTTTAACCCCGTACAAGTGGAAATAAAAGGTATACTTAGGTACCTTATAACTATTTTACTTAGGGTTAAGTTATAAATGTGAACAAAGTTAATTCTTTAGTCCAAAGTGGTAATTAAAGTCTACGGATTTGATATAACAAAAAAAGACATTTTAGGTACCATGTAGCAAAGTTCGTTTAACTACATTTTTTAAATGAAAAAAAAACAAAAAAATGAAACACCGGGATGGGATGACGATAAAGTAACAATATAATCTATTTAATATGGGAGGACTGAAAGCAAGAAGACAATATACACATAAAATTCCAAGTTTATCAAAGTACTAAATTATGGATATGTAAATTTTAGTTAAATTGAACAACAGCTTAAATACAGCTACCTTAATTCAAATGACAAAATAATTTTCCCACTTTCGTACAAAACTGATTGAGCAAAGATATTAAAGTTTAAAATTTAATTAAAATTTGAAAAGCTGACGAGAGTGATTCCATAAGTTTTAAAACCTCGTTATGTATTGTTCTAAAATTCAATGTCATACCCATACTTTCGCATAAAAGAAGAACATTATAAATAAAAAAAAACACAACGAAACTTCTAAAAGTTGCAAGCGGGGTAATATAAATCAGAAACACTGAAAAACATTCCCATCTTACAACGTGAATTTTCATGGTTGACTAAAATCAGAGTAGTTAACAAAAGTTTAAGAAATTCTATTTAAGTTCAAACCTTTTTTTTACTTACTATAAAAACGCACCACACAAAGAGATTAAAACTGAATGTTTCGTAAAACTTTATGTTTGTTTTTCTGTTTATTTAAATAGACTTACATTTACTTAGCTAAATACAAAAAAAACTATTAAAACATACTAAAGTTGTAAGGCACTTTTCCATTTTTGTTAAGTTACCTATCAGTATTTGCTGTATATTTAGTATAGTACAATATTTGGCTACTACACAACAAACTTTCTATGATATGTTTGATATTTGAGGCAAAAGGAATCCCCAGGGAATCTCTATAATTCGCAACCGAAGAAGGATAAATATTATCATAGCTATTTTCATACATTTAAATTTTACACGTCTTTCAAGAAGAAAGTAAGACAACATGAACGCCCCCACACGTCGTCGCAATTTTACATATTCTACTTTCCTACATGTCTTTTTATTCAGTATTGATACAAGGTAATTTAAAGTTTTACAAAATCGAACATTATTTAAAAAAAAACAGAAAACTAGCTAAAAAATTGGAATTCTAACTTTATCATAATGTCTTAATACGATGCATAAATATTTTTGACAAAGGTGAATGTAGAAGGATAAAAACTCCTCTAAAAGATCAATATAAAAATATCGCAAAGAATAACAAATAATGGTTCAGCGACCTATCCTCTTGTAGGTATAAAAGTAAATACCTAACTATCTTCTTTTTGTACGAGGGAACTTTTAGAAGTTAAATAAAAAAGTTACTGCGACCAGTCAAAAAGTTAGGACATAGTAATAAACATTAAACAGAAAGGCAAACCTTCATTAGCCAGAGAAAAAGACAAAAATTACTACCAGTTATGATATAGTTTCCCAATAAGTATTCTGGACCCGTTTATATAGTTGTTGTCCGGTATATAATCGATATGTCTTATAAACGGACATCCGCTAAACATCACATCATCGAAAGAATGCCTATATTGAATAGAAAGTTCAATGTATAATATGCCATAAAACGGCAACACGTATAAACTTTTTATATGTCCAGAATAATAGAACACTTGAATAAAGAACACCATTATGTTTTCTTACTATCGTTTGGGCAAGGTCAAACTCCTAAAATGGTCCAGAACCATGAAAGAGTAAACATTTTTATGGTTAGATTTTTATCAAACTTTGCAGAAGTTAGATTATGTACATAGTATATCGAGAATTAAAAAGGTGTGGGCATTGATGATTCATCAAAGAAAACTTAAATTTAATCTTTAAAATTCAGGTGTTTTGAGCATGAATTATAACCTGGACACACTATTATAGGGTAATTTACACATTTGTATGCGCTGATAATATGGCGAATGCGCCGGCAAGCATATTTTCTTTAATAATTCTTATTGTTTCTGTTTATATTTATTAACGCCAACACAACCCCATATGTTTACGAACGTCATGTTAACTAATATTTATTTAATTTTGTAGGTTTATCGCCGTCCTGCAACTTTAACTTACCATTGTGTTTAATTTAGTACTAAGTTAAAGAGGTTTCTTGAAAAAAAAAAACAAATATTTTCCAAATAAATCAATAATTCAGTCTTACATAATATTTCGTTTCTAAAGCAATTCAAATATTAAGTGCCCATGTCACAGGTTGTACGTATATAGAACCTATATTATATTTAGAGGAAATGAAGTGCAGGAAACGAGTAAAGGGTAAAATATGCGCATAAATTTCTCTAAAAACATCTGCTTTTGTCATATACTACGTAGGCCTAGCAGTGTTTGAATGCGTAATAATATTACCTTAAAAAATGAAGTTATGATATTTATTCAACAAAATGTAAAACATTTTTAATTGTATTTGCAGTGTAGGTAATTACGAAAGTTTCAGTTATTGAAAACAAAGGTGGTTGAAGAGGGGTAAAGATTTTTAATTATTATTTTTAAATTAAGTAATCGATTAACAAATTTCCGTTTTTTTTTATCTATTATTATTTTAACCTGTTTATGTGCTCATTTTCAATTATAATAAAACTTTTAAAAGCTAGGCTAAACTTTAAAGCAGCAAATTCGACATTATTTTAATTATAACTGCGAGTGCGTTTTCGTGTTTCCACATTTTAATATTTAGCTTAACATGCAAATTGCTTTCTAAGTAAATCGATACAAGTATAATATCAAAAATGGTTTATAAAAAGTTTAAGGTATCAGGTGGTAACCGTAGCTAACCTACAACTGTGTTTAAAAAAACTATGGTTCTTAGATTTGCTAATTTTTCACGGGTAAATACTAAAGATTAACTCGTCAATATACTCGTTGTTAAACCCTTTATTTAAATAAAAGTAATTAGGTAAATTAATGTTGATGTATAGCACATACAATTTCGTTTATATAACGAGATAATTTAATTAACTATGATGCTAGGTTTTACAGTGTAGAAATATAAATCAGGGGTTGATGCCCATGCAACTAGCATAGGTTAGCAGATAAAAGGCAAATCAAGATAATAGAAGAAAAAAATATATTAAATTTTTTTTTATCTTTAAATAATGTTTGCCCATCTCAACAAAGAAAGACTCAAATAAAATGCTGTTAAAACAATCATTTAAACAAGTTGGGTTGGAGATTGACGAATTTTAAAATAGAAGTACTAAGTAATGTTTAATTATTACATACTGGTAATTTATTTTTTTGGTAATATTACCCAAACGGTATTATTTCCCAAAACTATTCAAAAGGCAGAAATGTTAAAATTATCTACATAATCGGTTGTAAATACATTTATTGACTACCATTTTTTGCTGAAATGTTTGTAGAAAATGTTCAATTATTACCGAAAAGTAAATAATATAGAATTCCAAAATCGTCTAGGTCAGGTTCACTATTGATTCCACATTACTTGTGACGCAACTAAAGATTGAATTTAGGTCTTTTTGTTTGTTCCGGCTGACATTATCGGTTATTACGTATAGTGGGCATAAATGTCAGCGTTCGTTTACTTTAAATAACATTTTGTTACTTAATTCAATAGGCTATTCGTTCTTCGTTCCTCCATACTGTTGGTAGTTCTTTGTAAATTGTACAGTCTAATTTTATGCCAATCATCACCCTTATTCTTAGAAATTCTAGTTAATGAACCAACAACAAATAAAAACAAAACTCTTGCCATAAATTAGTCAACTTTAAACGCATTCTTTCGGGTATTTCAAGATGCCACTATGAAAATAATACATTTTTACTAAAAGTAATGTTTTTTATATTAAAATAACTAATCTAATGAGAACTATGTTTGGCCTGTCTGGCACAGAAGTCGTCAACCCGACGCGACAGTACAATTAACTTGATGTCACTTTTCAATTGTTAATTTTATTTTAACTAAAGCAATGAGACAAATGAGTTTTAAAACTAAATAAACTAAACAAACAAAACGTATTTCGTTGAATTTTTTAAAACTTAAAATATGAATAAAACTAATCAGAACGTACAAACATCAAAAAGGATTTTCAGTAAATTATCAGAATGGCAGGAATTTTATCTATTAAAGAAGATAACATTCCTCTGGAAAACCACTTAAAATGGAACAATTGGGCAATAAATACTTTTGTTAAACTAATTTTTTCTTTTCCAAATACAATTTAAATAATGTACAAAATTTAATCATTTATTTGATTACTACATATGTTAAAATTAAAGTTGCATTTTGCCGGGGAAACCCATGACATGACGTCGTATTTTATTTCAACATTGATTTTTTATTACGTACAGCATATCGATTGTAAGGTCATAAAGGGGTTTATCTGAATTCAAAGTAATGAACCAATAAAATATACAATTAAAGCCTCTAGTTGTTAAAAATATTTGTTTATTTTTGTATCTTATTTAAAATCAAAATATAAAAGTTATATAAAAACTTAATAAGGCAAGTAAAAGCCTAAGAAGCGAATTTTATCAATGGACCATATTCGGACAAAAAATGCTTGCGGTATCGAAGGATATATGTCATACCCCTACCACCCTTTTAAGATTTAAGATGCTAACTGACATAAGCTCTGTTCGTACATGCAAATTTCCAGTCCCAAACCATAAAGCAAAAATAATAATAAGTTATTCCTTGTCTATGCCCAAACTGTCAACAGGGTGCGCACATCAAGAAAATGAAGTTCTGCGCACAATTTTAACACCTGCGGACAGTGCAAATCCGGGATTCTGTTTAGTTTAGTTTAAAAGTAGGTACTTAATGGGTTACAAAAAAAACTTTAAAGCCAATTTTAATAAAACAATTATATTAATAGATTATTTAAAATAGAACCATGTGTAGAACAAGTTTCTTTATAAATAAAAAAAGATTGTATGCAATAATGGGTAATTCCTTAAAAAACGTAAATAATTTTTCAGTAATAGTAATTTACACAATTAGATCGGAAAGAAAGTGTTCCCGCATGAGTAGGTGCTTTTTCAGTACAAGCGCCACAAGTACTGAAATGCATTTTACGAATGCGGAAACACCTTCCCGACCGCATTTTGTATTCTATTTTTTCCACAAATACCTTTTAAAGTAATAAAAAATCCAAAAACATACCCAAACTTTTAAAATACTTAGGTCCATTATTTTTATCTCTTGTTAAACTGACTTTTAGTTAAAGTTCCTATTAACGTCGTTTTAAGCTATCGTGATTTATTGGCTAAAATTGACTTTTACTAAAAGTCAGATTAACAAGAGAAGAAAATAATGAACCTAAATGAGTCACTGTCAAACTTACTTTCCCGACTTGTTCTTGGTTTCCTGCACTAGTGCGGGAAATAATTGTTTCGGTTCCTTGGCAATTTTAGATAAAGTGTATTTTATGGTATGTGAGTGCAAAATTAGCTAATATTCCACAACTGTCAAAAAAAGTGACGTTATTTCCCGCAAGGGTGCGTAAAGTGACACTTTTCTGAACAGCTGTCAAAATTAATATACTAATAACTTCTGTGATTGACAAGATTTACTGCAAAAACACCCTCATGTAATCAAAAGCCTGCAATATAGCCATACTTTTAGCGGTTTCTAAATCTAGACCCTCACCAAAAACAGCAAAAGGGGTCTCTAAATTTAGTGATAATATTATCCGTATTGGATTCTCTTGTATTTGAGTTACGCAAGATTCTAATTCTAATACTTTGAGAATGTTATTAAATGAGTCTTCTGTTTGAGCAGTCAAGTCCTATAAAGAAAAACATAATTTTTAACTGTTTTTGTTAAACGTACTGCTAATCACTAGCAAAGCTTATAAAAACCATCCTATTGACACATGTTTATTTTTAGTTTAGGTAACACATGTAGGTACACATAAAAAAATCAATATTCAAAACGCTATTGAAAGACACTAACATAGAAAAGATGGGCTTTTAGTCCACATCAAAATTATGCCTCGTTATCTACTTGTTTGGTAATAATTTCCGCACCATTTTCCAACTTTTTTTTAAGAAAGTGTGTACGTACCTCTTCAAGATCTTTTTCAGTTACTCCCTTTTCTTCAAGCTTTCGTTTAAGTCCCAATGGGAAATCTTCAACCAATACGGATTTGTCAACAACAGCAAAACCGCTTAGTTCGGAATGTTTTTTTATTACCTCGTCCTCACTTGCTGTTATAGCATTTGTTATTTTCAGATGCTTTTCCTCAAGTATTAAATTTGGAATTGAGTCCTTTATCCTATAAAATAAAGTTAAAAATAGTTAAGTAAAGGCCAAAGCGGTAAAAGGGAATAATTAACAATTCACTCGTGTACACAAATTTAAAAGAATAGATTTTGTTTATATTATTTATAAAATGGGCCATATTCGTAAAAAAAATGGTTGGAGTATCCAAGAAACACAAGAATATACATATAAAGTTATGTCCGTTAGCATCTTGAACGACGGGTGGTATGACATATATCCTTGGATACCCCAATCAATTTTATCTTGTACGAATGTGACCTATTATTTAATTAATGCAAATTATCTCTGTTTTTTATGTTTTAAGAATAACCACATTTTCGAGAACATCCTACAAACTTGGATTAATTATAATCACACCAAGCAAAAAGACTGGATTCGTAGTTGTAACGTCCGGATCAGCATATAAAATTTAAATTTTGTGGAATGATGATGCTGGTTAAAATGTCAACATAATTAATGCATTTTGTGGCTTTTAAATGCAACCAAAAATACATTCCAAAATTATGCTTCAGTTACCCTGCATCTTTTTTACAAACCAGACAAATATTTATTTAAAAACCAAGTAAAAAAATTAGCTGAAGCACATTTGCACAATTTTTTTTTTTTTTCATATAAATTAAATAACTCGCTGATGGCTTAAAAAAAAAACATATATTCACCTTTCCCGCCGTTGACCACCCTCGCGGTCGCTATACTTGGGAAGAGTCAGATATGTGTCAGATTGACACAGATCATTGTGATGCTGGTGGTCATTCAGTTTCCTAAGTATATAGACCGCGATTGTGGCCTACGGCGGGAAAGATCTATAAGGAAAAATGTAATGTTTGCAATGGAAACGGTTTGGAATTTTATTTTGTTTATTTTTATCAGTTTAAAAATACACAGAGTCATCTTAAGGAAGCTTTTCAAAAATCCTTTAATTAGAAAAAAAACTGTTTACACCTAGGCTATTAAAAAAACGTCTCCCACAAGATTGCCAAATATTGTATTTTATTCTTTACACTTACCTATCTAACATGTCTTTGGCAGCCAACTGTTTAGCTTGCTTTTTCGTGTTGGCTGTAGCCTGGGTTTTTATTGAATTACTCCCAATTTGGCAACTATAAGTAAACTGACGGCAATGGGGCGGTCCAATATCCGATATTTCAATAAAACTTGGCAGTGGTAACTTATTCATTGTACAAATTTCTTGCAACTTGCCTAAAATACAATTTCAAAAAAACAATTCTCGTGTATTTTTTTTGCTTTTAATACCTATGCAGTTAAATGGCACAGCCGGATTTGAAGCAGTGGGCTCGTTACGATGTAAAGTAGGTTCAAACACTAAACTTTCGCTTTCTGGGTTATATCGGCCTAATTCAGCTAGTACTTTAAGAGCTTTTTCAGCTGCGAGATGCTTGGCAACTTGCTTGGAACGGCCTTCCCCAACAGCTGTAATTCCTTCAGCGGTAACTTCGTATGTAAACACATTTTCGTGGGACCCACTTTTACTACTAACTAAATTGAATTGGGGAGGACTTGTTTTGTTCTTGGTTGTTAACTCGAACAAAATCATTACTGGAGTTTTTTTCGCAGGATTCGACATTCTGTAACAACCCTTTAACTATTAAATTGAAATTTGTTTTGCGATGTACGAAGTTTATAGGTTAGAATTTTTATATGGACCAAATCAATACGCGAAAGCGTTGTTGAGTCTTTACTTACGTGTATTTAAGTTTAGCAAATACTTCTCTTCAATTAGTGCGAGGTGTACAAAACAATCGTCTTGTATTTTTACAGATATAACGCTTTACATTTAATTTTTCAAGATCACTAACAAAACAACATTAGAAATGAACGAATAGGTTGCGAAGCTATCGAGGCGCATGACACTTTGTTTTAGCATGCGCATTTGTGGTGGAACACTGGTTCGGCCAAATTTAAATTGAAGTAAACGTGGACCGATTTTATTATTTTCTAGGTAATAGGTATTATTTTTTTGTGGTTGGTAAATATAAATAAACATAACATTAAATTAATACAAAAGATTTTATGGAATTACCTAAAGTACCTACCTAAATATTTTGTTTTTTAATTTTCTTTATTAGTAGTGAATTACATATGGTGCATTCAGGAACTATAAATTAATACAAAAGATTTTATGGAATTACCTAAAGTACCTACCTAAATATTTTGTTTTTTAATTTTCTTTATTAGTAGTGAATTACATAGTTTCATAATTAATCTTCTTTAAGTGTGATTTAGAGTTAAATTAAATTAACTCAACGCCACTCAAAGCTACTTTACTCCACTTAACTTGACTTGACTAAATTAAGGATTTATAGTATAAATTTATACGTTAGTTAACCACAAGCAAATTTAGTAAACGCCATCTATCGGTAAATGTTAGAATCGTCTTATTTCTGTAAATATTCATATGAAATTCTTCGATAATCTTTGTAATTTTAAAAATTTGGTCTAGTAGCCGATAGATGGCTCTGTAAAGAGGCTTACTTAACATAGAATTAGATGGAATTAACCAAAATTAAAAAATAGAACCTTAAGTAAACGTCAAGTTAAGTTAATTGGATCTGTAAATGCGATTTCATCTTTCGTATAATTTATTTCAGTCGCGCTACGTTAATTATAAGTGAAGTTAAGTTAATTCATCTATAATTCAAGCTTTTTAAGCTGAGACACCCATCCAAGTCTATTTATCGGTCCCTTATTTTATTGTTTGCCTATACAGGGTGTTATGTTTTTGTTGGTATTGGCGGGTAACACACATTTCCTGTGGGTTCTATTTTTGACAAAAGTTAACCAGTGAAAATCGCATTTTGATATATTTTTTTTGTTTTTGAGGTATGAGCCATTTTCGATTTTTCGCAAATTAAGAGGGGTAGGTAGCGGTATTTTCCTTATTTGTGATTATTTTTAGATAGGTAAAAAAGAATTATAGAATAAGCAAAAAACTAATAAAAACAATTTATTTTTTTCTTGTGACTAATATTATTACCTATATCGTTTATAAAAAGCTAAAATAAAATAAAAACAACAACAAATTCTGGCATTTAATTCATGAAGAATCATTCCTTTAAAATTGGAAAATTAAACAACTGTTAAATGAATTAAGTGCCAGAATTCGTTGTGAATCTATTAATTTTATCTTTTTATAAACGGTGGAGGAGTCACAACATCACAAAACAAAAAAAGTTGTTTGCTTATTCGTATCAGAGTTTCTAAGGGTTATGCATCGATTATTTCCTGATGAAGATTCTAATGAGCCCCATAGGGGGCCCCGGGAGTGGTAGGTACTTTTGTAGAACACATCTAAACTTATTTATATTAAGGTCCGATTCGCCACATTTTAGACAGCGTAAAAGAAAAAGAATAATAAAAATGTGCATGCCTGAACTTGCATAACCGTTAACCATGTTTAAAATAGATGGTGATGCGAAAAGCATTTACTCCCCTCATTAGATTTTATTTAATTTCTTTCTTTTTTTGTTTCAGTAACCTTGAAGTCTGGAAAGAATGTAGCACCAATTGAATATACGTTAAAGTCGTTTCTGGAAAATACACCGCAAGGCGAATTCTCTTCCATTATTCAAGAAAACAATTGTGGAGAGTCGATCTTTAGAAGTCGATTAGATTCTTACGAACAAACACTGAATTGGACACTCAAAACCAATAAGGAATTTATCAAAAGCAATTTAACTTTTCAGTAAGTGCCTTTTCACATCCATTATCCAGATCATTTATTTTCTCGAGTCGAAATAGTTAAAACTAGATGCCACTATACCAATACCTAAAGTAATATTGTCAGAGATTAGAAAATGACCATTCATTTTAAATGATTTTAAGGTGCGATTCTCACTTTGTTTAAGTAAAAATGTATCTTAGTAGGTATAAGGTGTCAATTCACTATTCTGTAATAGACTTCGTCAAGTCCTACTTACAAATTTACATCTTGGAGGGTCGGCAACATAAACAAATAAAATAAAATTTGTAGAGTTTTACAATAAACTAAAACTAACATATTAAATTTAACACAGTATAGGATATTTTTTTACTGAAGGTTTCGTAAGAAAGCCATTTATTTTAATAAAATATTATTTTAAAAAAGTGGTTAAATCTGACAAAATCAAAATTATACTTCACAGACAGTTTTTTAATGTGGATCTGTGAATTGTGACGTAGGAGTTGATCGGGTCTCGGTCTATTGTATTCATAAAATAATATTGATTACTTATTGATTGTCCGTAGGTATATGTAGAGGTATGTTAGTTTTGGTAACCAAGTTTAAATTTATTACTCCATATTCGAGTCCTTTTTTTTAATTTTCTAAAACAACATTTTGATAGGTATTTCTTATCCAACAACCGAACAAATTCTAAATTAATTAAACTCATAAGTTGTGCCTAATCTGTTTAGGTAACAATGAACCAAACATGTTTAGCAAATATTTGGTTTGAACTGTCACTTTAAATAAAGGACAAGGGCCAAAGCAGGTGCGAGAACGAAGTACCATTAGCTTATGTTATTATTATTATTCTCTAGGCTCCGAGCTGGAGGTTAAGTCCAAAGCAGATTCAGTGAGCAAAGCGGATTGCATTGCAAAATAGCCCGACACTTAGGTTTGCTCAGTTCACTGAGTTTTCACAGTGTTTTGTACATACAAAATCTAAATTCACCTACGCAAAATTCAGAGATTTTATACAAAGGATAAACATTATTTATGCTTTGCTTGGCAGGAAAATTAACATTTCTTGGAGTTTATAATATGTAGGCAGGTAAAGATTTTAATGAAGTTATTATTCGGCAAAATTTTTTACGAAAAAATAACTATTCCATCAGACATAGGTTCTTGACTATCGGACAATATGTATGTTTTTAAAAAATAGATGCCTATAGAGATTTCCAATAAAAGGGAACAAAATAGATGAAGAAAAATACCATGCAAATACCAGCTTATTTTCGTTTACTTAAATTCGTTTTCGTAAATAGATCAAAATTTATTGACTACCTATCTTCGTATTTTACGCTTCTCAACTGGGAATACATATACATAAGCTTGCATAGTATAATATGGGCAATATGGCTACAGCCCCAAACAAATAAAAGCCATACATTTCAGATTGCGAATGAGACTTAGTTTGCAGATTTCGAGTAAACCATCTCTTTGCAAGCTTGAAACTTTTTTTTAGAATAGAATAGAACTATACACCCCAGTAGCACAGTTTTATTGGAGCAATATGGAAACGACAATATTGCTCCCATTTGACAACGTCATACTTTTTTTCTATGGGATCAATGTAGTTTCCCCATATTGTTTCCCCATGTTGTTACAATATTTCTTTTAAATATTGTTTCCATTCATATTGTAGAAATATATGAATTTTAATATTGCTCCCATTTGACAACGTCATACTTTTTTCTATGGGATCAATATTTGTTTTCCACATTGTTTTCCCACATTGTTACAATATTGCTCCCATAGTGGTTATTTAGCCTTATTTTAGCCTTTATGCAATATTGGTCATAGAATAAAAGAAAATATGTAAAAATATTTGTTTTCTTTA
The DNA here is from genome assembly GCA_963920755.1 of Cartodere bifasciata. NCBI lineage: Eukaryota > Metazoa > Arthropoda > Insecta > Coleoptera > Latridiidae > Cartodere > Cartodere bifasciata. The sequence continues at coordinate 15,413,492 of OY987194.1, read as the reverse complement.
TTTTTAAATATTTTATACATTAAAAAAATTAAAACAAATATTATAAACATTACACTTATACATAAAAAAAAATAGAAACAATAATAATAAATGAATTAAAAAGAATGCACTTAATATAAAATAAAAAAATTAGAAAAAAATAAGTAAAAAATCTTACCATTCGGCATAAAACATATTTTTGTTCTTTTAGATTTGATTTCCATTATTCATTTCATTTAGTGACCGATTAACTTTTATTAATAGGTGAAGATGATAACTATTACTATTGGCATCTAAAAAATAAAATAATTATAATTTTACAGCTTAGCGATACAATAAATAAACTTACCTGACATTAATAAACAGACCGTTGAAGGATGCACCAAATATTTTTCCATTCCATTCGGCTGTTGTAATACTATCAAGCAATGACTTTTCTAAAAAATTTAAAGGAACACTTATCAGAAAAACAAATGTAATTCCAATATTGCACCAACGTAATTCTAGCTCGAATACTATTTTAATTTGACAAATAGGAAAAACTAAATTTTACTTGTAGATAGATAAATATTCGGCAAATTAATAAACAAAATATAATCCTTATGCCATACGCTTTCAGTCGCGAGCGTTTACCATAAAAAATACCATTTAATGTTTGCCGACATAACCTTTAATCTCTTTGTTGAATAAACGCCATATGCAATGAATAAAACAATACCTACATACAAAGATCAATTTTTGTTATACTTACATTTAAATCTTTAAACTTATTGTATAAGTTATTAGAAAAACGTTTTCTTTAAACTACACAACCCATTTATCTGCAAGCTAAAACATGTAACAGCTTTGGTGGGTTAATGGAAAATGCACGTATAGCATTTAGTTCTTCCTCGTAATTACTAATGGGCAGATGTCAGCACATCATATATGGATATATAATATATTATTAATATTTATAACATATTCAAAAAACTATTTTATTTACATTATTTGGAAAACAGTATGAATCCTACCTTAAAATGTATTACGTTGTCAAATTGGAGCAATATTATTTATTTAATATTTGGCCAATGTAAATGTAAATTAAAAATATAAAACTATATACGACAATATTAAACCAAAACATTTTATAAATATACTCTTAAAATATATTTTCCCCCATATAAGTCGCATATGTATATAATATTGAAGTTTTATATGGTATTTTAAATATTAAACTATATACAACATATATAAAATCGCAATATTTATTAAATATATTCCAAAAATATATTTTTCATATATTGCTCACATATGAATATGGTATTGATATTTTATGTTGTATTTTAAACCTAAAACTATATCGGACTAATATTAAATTGATATATGTTTTTAATATATGCTAAAAACATTTTTTTTTAATATTAGTCGCATATGGATATAACATTGATGTTTTATATTGCATTTTAAAAATAAAACTATATAAAACCAATATTAAATGGCAATATTTCAAAATATATATAGTTTTGGAATGTTAGTCCTATATGGCTCAAATATTACTTTTATATGTTAAATGACAATATTTTGTTAATGTTGGATTAATATTGTTTAAAATTATCCATATTCCTCCCATATATCAATATTGGAGAAATATTGCAGCAATATTCTGTGCTACTGGGGCATCTATGAAGTTTACACCATCAATATCTTTCTTTTCTTTTAATAAACCAGAGCTTAACTTTGTTAAGTTATATACAGGGTGTTATTTTGTAGACTTTACTAGCGTTTTGCTCAGCTATGTGCAATTCAATTTCCATGAAAATTTCTGGAATGACCATTTAGGAACTGTGCTTGCGACTGGTAAATACAAAATTATAATTGGTTTATTACTTTAGCGGAAAAGGACAGTCATTACCTTTTTTTTACATTTTTCTGGTAATATTTATTTTTTTTCGAGAAAGCTTTATTATTTTACATTTAAATTAGTTTTTACATATTAATTGAGAATCTCCGTTGTTTTAAAATTAATTCATAAAGTTTCTTATAATACCTGTTTAAAATGGTTTTTTTTATTTAGGCAGGCGTTGAATTTGTTTTCCTCTTATGACACTAATGACACACTGACGTTATTAACAATAAATCACGATTGTCATAATTTGTCAACACAATAAGAACACAGAAAAGTTTTAAATCTGTAGCCCACTTACCCAAAATAATCAATAAAAAAAAGACTAAATCAGCCGACTATGTTAGAAAAACTTATTAAATTAATTAAATCAATTATAAAGCAATGATAAGGTTTATTAAAAATGTAAAAAATGTTTTATACGTAAAATAATCTAGATTTTCCAAAAAAAAATAATTATTATCATAAATATCAATAAGTATGATAGTTACTGTCATTTTTCGCAAAACCATTAGAGTAATTAAAATATTGCATTTACCAATCGCAAGCACAGTTCTTAAATTGTAACTCGAGAAATTTTCATGGAAATTGAATTGCAAATAGCTGAGCAAAACGCTAGTAAAGTCTACAAAATAACACCCTGTATAAATTTGAATGTAAATATGAGTTATATTTATAAGCTTAAATAACTTAAAGAATGAGTCCACGATAAATAAATCATCTGAAAGCATATCTCGTCAACTAAAAGGGTCTCCAACATTGGACAGTTTGCGGTATTACCGGCATCCACTGAAAATTGTAAAGGAGGTATAAGAGTCCCGGGTCTTAAATCTAAAATGCATAGTTGTACGAATATTTCGTCAAAGGTTGGGTCAAAATATACAACTAGGAATGTGTTAGTTTACTTACAAGTATTTTCCCCTACATTGCTGACATTCAAGTAGCCAAAATGCTTTCCCTTAAATTACATGATTTGTTACCTAGGTATATTTATATAAACTAAATCTCTTTGCGTTGAGAATACCTGTATCTTTTTTCATGCATCGATGAAAATGAAATCATTTTTATCATAACAAACGCACATTCTTAACTAGCACGCAAGCTTGATTAATAATTCCGATATTAAATTCAGGTTAACTTTTAACTTAAAGTCAAGTTATTATTTTGCACCATAATAATTGACCTAGAATTTTTTTTTTGAAAGAAAAATAGAATAATTAGAATTAGATACTGTTTATCAACAATAAATCTGTTTTAACCGCGGTTTTAACTTACAACATTCTAAAAATTGGCAAGGCATTTACATGCTAAAGTTACCCGGCTCCTTCGCCATTTCCTTTTTCATTTAATACATATTTTATCAAACTTTTAAATTCTAATAATAAAACCGGAACGTTCATTTAAAAAATAATTACTATAATTTACCAAGCTTGCATTTTTATGTTTTCCAATCAGATAATGGTTAGTATTTATTACAAATCAATAATGGGCAGCACATTCAAGCGCCTTTTTAGAATCATTAAACTTATCAATACTGTTTTTAATTTCAGGTTGGAATACCGACACGAAGAAAGCCCTTTAATACATCGAACAAAATTAGTGTTGCCAATAAAAAAAGGTAAGTTGTTTAGGGTATTAATTCACCAAAATATTTACATAATTAAATAAGTATTTCCAAATAAGACGCACAAAAAAACTAATCAAAAAAATGTATTAACAAAAATAATCTTGTTATCTACGTTCAAAAACAAGATAATATAATTTTCAGATACAATATGGGTATTCCGTAAAAAAAGTACGTACCAAAAAGTTCTAACGTAGGTATTTAAAATATTAATGGAGTCATGAAGTAGGTTCATTTTAATTATTAAAATTATTTTATAATCAAAATAAACGAAACGTTTTATTTTTAAAAATATAGTTCGAAAAGCCAACAAAATTACTACAAATATAAAAAGGATTTAGTTTAAACAAACATTAATTATTTTGTGTTAGACAAGTTCTCTACCGGTTCAAATATTAGATTGCCCTATAATTTAATCAGTACACAAGGGTGATAATTTGAAATTATTACTCAGTGACTTTGATTTATTGCATCGATTAAATTTAACATTTGTAGAAGACATAGTTTTGGAAACAACCAACGAACCACATATTACAGCAAGGATTTGTCAATAGTGATGTAAGTGAGTAAAGATCATTGTTTCAACTCAAGTGTAAAATTGTAAATTGCATAAAACTCTTTTTATTTCTTCCAAAGGTAATAATTCTGTAATTTTCGGATTATTTTACAAAAAGAGAAAGTGTTTAAATCAAAAATAAGTTGGACGATTTATTTCTCAAATCTTACAGAATAGCTTAAATTAAGCTATTCTGTAAGATTTGAGAAATAAATCGTCCAATTTTTGAAAACAGAATTTTGAGAATGAATCATCCATACCAAGATGCAAAAATAAGTTGTTAATAAACTAAAATGATTTTATTATTTAGGGAATAATTAAATAAAAAGCATTGTTTATTTTTTAATTATTACTATAACACAATAACCATATCAATTTATTGATTAATATTGCTTGTAAATGAAACAGACTTATTGATATGCATATTGCTACTACGTATCAAATATATATATATATATATTCGTATCAAATAAATGGAAATATGTAGAATTCACAGGATGTTATATTTAATTATTAATTTCAAAAAAGAGAACCAAATTAATTCTTTCTTGAAATTAAACATTTAACATCCAACATAGGTCTCTTGGATTCTATTTTTATCTGGGTATCGAATACATTATATTTGGTGAAATACCAATTAAAAATTCACTTGAGCCAACTAATATGAAATGGCGAATGCGCCGGGCAAACAAACTACCCTACATATGTTCAATTTTAAAAAGTATAAAAAACGAATGCCGATTTTAAAATAGTCTTACTTTGATTTGAAAATTTATTTTAAAAGGCCATTTATTAATATAAATAGTAAAAATATTTTATAAATGACAAGAAAACGCATTTCTAGCCTTTTTTGTTGTTTATCGGATATGTCTTAATTCAGAAAATTAAAGTTTGTGCATCAGAAAATAAACAATTATTGTTATACGAAGCAACTAAAACTGACCCAAACAAAATCAATCTAAACTGTTGGCAAGAAAATTACTTTGTATTCCTGAGGGAGAAAACGTAGCTGCCCGCGAACAATTTATTTAATAAGCTGAAAACAAAAAACAAGAGCGAATAAAAAAATTGCTTTATTTTGCTTAAAAACATTAAAAACTTTAGTCAGATTAGAAATATACATTTTACTCTATATAATACAGTATATATATATTCGTATGATTCTTCTTATAGTTACAAGAAAATTACAATACGTTGTTCGGTATTGGTGGCGGCAACTTTTGCAAGCCCGGGAGAGTCCTAGGGACATGGTCCGGGCATCTAAGTAACGACTATTTGGACTGCAATATATTCCATTCCAGTCCATGATGAGCCAAACGTTGGCTGTCGTCTTCCATCAATTAATAATAATAAAACATCGTAAAATTTATAAAAATATTGTAAAAGAAAGTAAAAAAAACTTGACATATTTTTGACAAGTATCCTATTTATTATAGAATGTCAACTATATCTTTTAAACGAAGAAGCAACGATTCACTCAGATGACTTTCCACAAGGAAATCGAGACTGTGATGTTCATTTTCCAAATAATGGTGGTCATGGACTTATCGTTGAACTCACACGATTAAACGTTCCTTGCTCAAGAGGATTTCTTCGATTTTCCGGACTAAATATTACCCAGCATCATCATGGGTAAGTGACGAAATGCATCAGTCTTTTTAAGCTTTGGAAAAATGGTGTTTTTAAATTGATCCTAGTAAAAAAAATCTTTTGATCAAAATTCGAATTCTCCATTGTTTGGTAAGCTGTAGATCCCTCTTGTTCTTTATCGAAAGAAGTTCTTGTAACTTGTAACTTTAAACGATCTTTCGGGAGTTATATAACATGTTAAGAAGTAGATTTCTTTTGTTCTTAATCCCAACAAGGTCCTCAAACATCACTGTAAGAAGTAGCGTGGCTACTATACACAGGCTAATTCCATAACATTTAAAGCACCTTTTGTACATTTAACATTCCTATTGTTGAAAAATAAATTTGTTTTAAAACTATTTTGATAACATCCAAGTCAAAGAGATACTCTTCTAAAACTTGTCATGAGTCAAGTTAAATATTTTAAAAAAAACTTATCCTGCAAAATATTCCTACCTGGATTTCTTTAATAAATACGTTACAAAGTAAAAACATAAAAGCTTCATTTTAATATTGTAACTTTTCTGTTTTCCAGCAGCAGCAATCACAAACAACCAGGCCATATGTGTGGGAAATTGGAGGAACTCCCTGAGACGGAACGACGTATTTACTTTCCAGCCTCAAGCACGCCGCCTTTGATGCACCTGCACTCTAGCCCGGTTTTTGCGCTTTCTTACTACTTGGTAGATTATTGCTACAACGTTTCTTTTCTTGCCAGAAATGGGTCCTTTGAGTTGAAGCCTTCTGGAAAGCTTATGTGCACTTTTAAAATTTATCTCCCGTATGGTAATAGAGTCGCTATGAAGTTACAAATTGGGGACACTAGCACAACAACAGGTAATGTATTCATGAGATGGTTTTTGTCATAAAATGTTATCCGAGAAATTACCTCTGAGATGTGTTTTCAATGTCAGTTAGAATTATGCTCTCATCTTTTCTTTTTTACATTTCTTCCATAAATTTCGACTAGATTAATTCTTTGTAGTGCCTTCCGCCTTTTGTGACGAGCTAATGCCAATCTATGACAAAATTATTGTGAATTATCAATGTTTTCAAGATATTATAGCTTATAATTATACGATTATTTCAAAGCAAATTAAATTTTCGTTTGTCATCCGGCATTTAAAACTATTTAATGCCAAACATTTGTACAAATAATGTTTTTTCAGATAATATATATTCCAATTTAAATTATTTGTTACCACAAACAATTTCATGACGCTTAAAGAGCCATAAAAGCTCTTTTCAATAAGCGGATTAACTTCATTCATAACTTTCACCATGCGGATTTATTTTGCCCGCATAATATTCTGAGCAAATTTACTTTTAAAGAACAAAAATATCGTAATGCTTATCGTCATTTTGCGGCGACACATTGTTCAATGCATCCATCAGAGTGATAGACCCACATATACCTAAAATAAATGTTTATTCAATATAGAAAAACAAACCTGAAACCATATGGCTCTAATTTAAATAAATCCATATTGAATAATGCATATACCTACCCAAACAAATGGACAGTTTTTGATGTGTTTTATTTTGTGATAAAAAAACTTAAAATGATAAAGCAAATATTGCTATTCTTTTGGAAATAGACACGACCGGGCTCACAAAACATTCTGTTAAAAGTAAATGAAATTATATCTTCTGCGTAATTTCTATCAAAATAATAGAAAAGCACTTTGGATTAAATTTTCTACCCCTTTGTCTTGGGCTTAAGCGTATGTTGTGTTATTGTTATTTCTGGAATGAAAAGGACCGACAAGTTAATATTTGATCTCAATTATCTTCAGGGTTAAGCATTAATAAAACAATTCTATAGACACAATGGGGAAATACATTTTATATACGTATTTACCCAAGAAGCTTTGTGCTGCCTTAATGGATGTGCTGTAATCTTATTCCTAACTTGCCCCATAAATCACTTATTTATGACTGAGATTTTGTATTGATTGGAGGAGTTAAAACTACTTTTTTTTATATATATACATACATACAGGGTGTTTTACGATGAACTTGATTGGATATATGACGAAGTTTGAAAACTAAAACTAAATCATTGACTTCTCTATACGTTTACTTAAGGCTTATCGTGAGACACTTTGCATAGCTTTTAATTTAAAATGATGTAAAATTAATTGGTATTTACAATTTAACCATCTCGATTAAGTCATAGAGCGTTGTTTTGAATTGTGCTGTGCAAAGCACAATTGAAACAAAGCTCCACCAAATGTCACAAAACAGCGTTGTAACATGATTATGTAATTTTTTTCACTACTAGGAGCAAAGAGTGTCATTATTGACTTTTTAAGAACCCTTCAAAATCATTTTTTACCACCTAGGTTAACAATTTCTTTTTGTCTCCCTAGGGAGACAAAATCCTATGTCAAAACATATGTCAAGTTTTTTTCATAAATAGAACGGTACATACTTACAGCAGTTTTTGTAAGTTTTTATGAAGATGTTTTTATTTTGAAAACATTACTTTAAAATACTTGAAAACATTTTATTGCACAAATATTTAACGAAAAAAGAATTGCACAGTTGTAAATATTTCGCACTTTTTAGTTCATTTCTCTAAAGGAAATGTACTATTGTAATTGCAATTTCTGAAAATCGATGTTTTTTTGAAACTGTGCCTAAACGAAGCAAGATACGTAAATGTTAAGGGTGTTGAAAAGATGCTACAAAAAATTACCGATATTTTAAAACTAGAATCATATCGATCGGACCATCCACTGGGTTGTTATTAAAAAATATCACTTTGGTGTATGTTAGGATGGATGGATGTACGGGACAAAAAATGTCTTTAACTGTAATTTACTCAACTATGGTACTAGATAGAAGGTTCAAACTTGGCATAAGTAAATACCAAAGTCTTGTGGTCAAGGTGACCTCAAGGTCATACTGACCACTGGTCAAGGTTAGTAGATATTGCATGCAAACAAAAATCTAGCCCAAAATATTGTGATTTTTTTTTGCTTAAACATATTCTTTTGAGAGAGCCCTTTGTGTTAAATTTTTTTAAAAAAAATTCTATGTTTAGGAAAAAAGCTATGACGTTTTCAAATGTCAATGTTTGCATTGACATAGCTCCAATACTACAATAGTTAGAGGACTCAAACTTGTAGGATGGATACACAAGAGACAGGGGTTCAAGGTCACGTCAAGGTCATATCTTTCTCAAGGTCAATATCATTTGTATTATTAAAAAACTATGTTAAGTTCAATGCAAGGTAAATGTTGGACATGATTTTGAAAACACAAAAGATTATTCTCATGTTTCGGACTTAGTAGGCCATCTTCAGGAAATGATTTATAGTTTGACTTCGGTTATCTCAAAGATTACAATGGTTAACGGTTTTAAACTTGGAGGATGGATAACCAAAAGACAAAAGTTCAAGGTCATGTCAAGGTCATATTATTTGAAAGGTCAATAGCATTTTTATTATTAAAAAACTATGTTAAGTTTAATGCAAGGTAAAAGTTGGATATGATTTTGAAAACACAAAAGGTTATTCTCATGTTTCGGACTTAGTAGGCCATCTTCAGGAAACAATTTATAGTTTGACTTCGGTTATCTCAAAGATTACAATGGTTAACGGTTTCAAACTTGGAGGATGGATAACCAAAAAGCAGAAGTTCAAGGTCATGGCAAGGTCATATTATTTAAAGGGTTAATAGCATTTTATTATTAAATAACTATGTTAAGTTTAATGCAAGGTAAATGTTGGACATGATTTTAAAAACACAAAAGGTTATTCTCATGTTTCGGACTTAGCAGGTCATCTTCAGGTGACGATTTATTGTTTGACTTCGATTATCTCAAAGATCACAATAGTTAAAGGTTTCAAACTTGGAAACTGGATAACCAAAAGACAGGAGTTCAAGTTCATGTCAAGGTCATATTGTTTGAAAGGTCAATAGCATCTTTATTATTAAAAAACTATGTTAAGTTAAAAGCAAAGTAAATGCTGGACTTGTTTTTAAAAACACAAAAGGTTGTTCTTATGTTTCGGACTTAGTAGACCATCTTCAGGAAGCGATTTATAGTTTGACTTCGGTTATCTCAAAGATCACAATAGTTAAAGGTTTCAAAGGGCATGTCAAGGTCATATCATTTAAAAGTCCAATACAATTTTTATTAATCAAAAATTATTTCCTGGTAAATGGAATGTAAATTTTGGACATGTCTTTAAAAACATAAAAGGTTGTGTTTATGTTTTGGACCTTCTGGACTATCTTCAGGAAACGCTTTAATTCTAACAAAAAAATGAATGTAACGTAAGAAATGAACTCAAGAGTCGGATCCACCGCGGCCTCGACTCAGCTAGTTTCTGTAGCTGTGTCAGTCTCCTATCATTATCATTATATTTACAAATTCCTTATCAGTGACCATCATATTATTTAAACCATTTACGCCATTTACGTGCAAATTATGAGTTATTTTGGATAAAATACCCACTTGAAGAACTTTTTATTGTTTTGATTGATGTAACGTCATTGTCATTTCCATGGAAATTTCGATTAATTTTTTGTAAAAATCATATACAGGGTTTTGATAAAAATTGAACATATTTTTAAATTAACATTTTTCAAGAAAATGCTAGTAGTGAAAAAAATAATATATCAACCACGGTAGAGAAGGTCATTATTGACCTCGCGCAATTGTATCCCTCGCCGCTGCGCGGCTCGGGATACAATCTTTGCGCTAGGTCAATAATGAACCTCTTCTCTACCTAGGATGATAATATACTAATGTTGCAAAACAAAACCCTTGAAATAATAAAAACACTATTTGTCGTTTTTTCAGAATCACTCCCATCGTACCTTACAAAAAACGTTATAACTGAAGAATGCGACGGCCTTCAAACCGAACTTATAGATGAAGGAAACAACTGGTCCCATTGCGCCCGCCGAGGAGATGCAGAGCGTCAAATCGAAATTGTTTCACGTGGAAATCGCGTAATGTTAAAAGTGACAGTGAATAGTTTAAGTGGAGGCACCTTAAGCCTCAAAGTAATGTACCGCGCGGAACCTATTGAGGAAATTGTAGGTTTGTGCGGGTTTGGATGGGTGGCGTATCGGCAATTCTGCATTTCCGCGGTGGAAAGCTCAAAGTTATCGTGGTCATTAGCGGAGGCGGAGTGTGCTCGGCGTGGGGGGCATTTAGCGAGCGTGAGAAGTCTACATGTGCAAGAAATTGTCGACAATCTTCTACTAAATAGGTAATTTTTTTAATTTTGTTAAGCTGAACATTGATTAAAGACTTTTTATTTGCACCAAACAAATAACTAAGAAGACAATAATGCGTGCTCCTTAATAAAATACTAACAGGCGGGCAAACCAACTAAGTAAAAATAAACCCATTTAATTTATCTTTTTAGAACAAATTAGGTTTTGTTGAAAAAAACTCAGAAATTACAAACTTTTTTAAATTCTGCAAAAGCAGAAATCTACAACAAACACCCTGTAGACAAATAAAAACTTTCTGCGACCGGAATATATTTATTATTTAAATATAATAAATAGCTAACTTGCGGTAACTTTTTGCAACAAAATTAAATAAAAAGTTTTAGCATGATTTTAGAGTTTTAATAAAGTTCTTACTAGAAAATGTTGAGCTGACGTAGAATGTAATGTGGGTAGGTATCGTCAGATCCCAAGTCAACCAAAACGCATTTTTTAACCTTTCGGCTAACATATTTTTTAAGAAATTCCTTTTACCTCAGAAAATGTTCCAAATACCACTTAATATCAATATCAATGCCAATACCTATTACTTTTTAATTTTTATTTCGCCAAAGAACAAAATATTCCTAATTGGTTTATTAAGCACGTTTCAAAGAAAAGATTAATAATGCAGATGCCTTTAATGGACCATATATAACAAGCAATAAAAAAGCAGCAAAGCATTTTGCCAGAGTTTTTCACTGATTTTTGAGGTTTTTTTAGTACCAAAAAAATAAGTTTATTGGCCATGATTGGCTGATTTTATTTCGAACAATAAAACTAGACATTGAATTATAAGTTAACATTTCGATTTTTTAACACTATTAAACAAAAGCTTAGGAAAAAACATATAAAATCCTTCTCAAACATAAAATCTTGCCAAACACATTTATTATTGGAAGCACGTCTTTTAAAAAGAATTGTTAGCAAAAATAAAGAAAAGAAAACACTTGACTGAAACTTTTATCTATCAGTGATTTACAATCTGTAGAAGTCATAAACTATATTTAATTTTTCCATCAAGGATCTCTCTGAGGAGAAATTTACCTTTTGATAATTTTAACTGTAAAAGTTAAAGATGCAAATTCTCAAATGGAAATTAAAATAAACGAAGGTATCTTTCTCTTTTTGAACGATTCACTGTAGTCCGGTGCGTAAGGGAAATTAATCTGCATTTTGAGGTAGAAATATGAAATTTGGAACATATGTTCCTTAGAATATTTAAAAAATATTTGGATATGGAACCCCCCTGAGAAAGTCCCAGGAGCCCCCCAGGGGGGCCCTCTTTATTTGAGATTTGTAGAATTTTTTTTTAAATAACTGTTTATGATAAATGTTTAAAAATCGGATGGATGATTAATAATATGTTAGTCTTTAACTCCATATTTTTTTTTTTGGGAAAAAATCCCCACTGGTGCCCCAAATTTTCATTTTTATGATTTTTGATTATTTCTTAAAAAACTATTTTTAAATTCAAAATTATACAATTTAAAGATTCTTTTTACACATTTAGACAATTGACCCACCCAAAATATATGTTAACCCCCCCAAAATCCCCCTTTGCCAAAAATTTTACATTTTCATAATTTTTTTTACCAACTGTGCAAGATAAATGTTGGACAATTAAATAAAAAATCACTATTATTACTATTTTGAGAAAAGAAAATTCATTTTAAGACCCCCAACTGCTTTCCCCCCCCCCCACTAACGCATTTTAATTTTTTCTTTATTATTGTTTTATTTTAGAATCATATGCACTTTTACGACCCAATTTACAGATTTATATCCTTGACCCCCCAAAATATCTATTAGCCCCCCAAAATCCCCCTTTGCCAAAAATTTTACATAATTATAATTTTTTTATAACTGTGCAGGATAAGTGTTGGACAATCCAATAAAAAATCACTAAAATTATTATCTCTGGGAAAAAAATTATCGTAAGACCCCCAAATGGGCCCCACCCCCCTTTCATTATGGCATTTTAATTTTTTCTTTAATATTGTTTTGATCTAGAATTATATACACTTTCACGATCCTATTTACAGATTTATATCCTTGACCCCCCAAAATATCTGTTACATTTTGTTAATGGGGAGGGGGAAGCATTTGGGGGTCTTACAATAATTTGTTTCCCAAAGATAATAACTTTTGTGATTTTTTATTGAATTATCCAACATTTATCCTGCACAGTTATTAAAAAATTATAATTATGTCAAATTTTTGGCAAAGGGGGATTTTGGGGGGCTAACAGATATTTTGGGGGGTCAAAGATATAAATCTGTAAATGGGGTCGTGAAAGTGTATTTGATTCTAAAATAAAACAATAATAAAGAAGAAATTAAAATGCGTTAGTGGGGGGGGGGGAAAGCAGTTGGGGGTCATAAAATGAATTTTCTTTTCTTAAAATAGTAATAATAATGATTTTTTATTTAATTGTCCAACATTTATCCTGAACAGTTGGAAAAAAAAATTATGAAAATGTAAAATTTTTGGCAAAGGGGGATTTTGGGGGGTTAACATATATTTTGGGTGAGACAATTGTCTAAATGTGTAAAAAGAATCTTTAAATTGTATAATTTTAAATTTAAAAATAGTTTTTTAAGAAATAATCAAAAATCTTAAAAATGAAAATTTGGGGCACCAGTGGGGATTTTTTCCCAAAAAAAAAATATGGAGTTAAAGACTAACATATTATTAATCATCCATCTGATTTTTAAACATTTATCATAAACAGTTATTTAAAAAAAAAATCTACAAACCTCAAATAAAGAGGGTCCCCCTGGGGGGCTCCTGGGACTTTCTCAGGGGGGTTCCATATCCAAATATTTTTTAAATATTCTAAGGAACATATGTTTCAAATTTCATGTTTCTACCTCAAAATGCAGATTTCCCTTATTTTTGGAACCTTACGCACCGGACTACTGGAGAATAATTAAAATGCACCCCAATTCTTTCCTTGCACGGCAAAACAATGGATTTAATTATTATTAAGGGCATTTGTCAAGTTTATATAAAACTTGGAACAAAACCTTTTATTTAATTAAAACTTATCAATTATTCTCTTTAAATAAAAGAAAAATCAGTTATTTTTTGTCTGAACTTTATTACATTTTATACATTCCAAAGGTCATGCCAAAGTAGCATCTTGGTATTGCCAGAATAAATTTACTTTAAAGCCTTCTCTGTCTTTTACTAGCCTATTTATATTCTGCACATCAACTTAATTCCAGACATTGCGACAACATTCTAATAGAAACGTTTAACGAGATCTCTTTGTAAAAAAAAAGCCAGTAAACTTTTTAAACCTACTATTTTTTGATATTTGCTTTTTTAATTCAATTCATTTCAGTTTTATTTTAAACGCTTATATATACTACAATTGGTGCCAGGTGTGGGCTTCCACTTATTTTTTTTCTGTAAAAATGCAAATCACCTATTAATTAAAATTAAAGATGGCTTTACCTTATAACGATTGGTGGAAATAACAACACTAAGACAAAATTATCATCGATAGAACAATCAATCCAAAGTGCGTTCTAATCTAATTGTATTGCTATGACAGAATAATTATTTCGACAGGGCTTAACTAGTTAATTATTAAATGAAGCAGTAAATTAAGCTTCAAATGGAAGCAAATCTAGAGCAATACAGAATTTACCTACCTAAAAGCTTTCAATATTTATTGACCTGTGTTGCAAATATCTCCAAACATGTAGGTAGTAGTGCGTTACTTGTTTTACAATTAACGATTATTAATATTAAATGTATTGGTCAAAAAGCAGACCACGTAATTTTACCAATAAAGTCAATTTTATAGAATAAGCTAATATTGCAAAAACCCTTTAGTTTACACAAATTTTCGATTTATGTAGGATATGTAAATTAAATAATGAAATTAATATTTGATTTCCAATAATCCTCTACAAAATTAATACTTTACTCTTTGCAAAAAGAACATTTGCGTAAAGTGTTCTATAGAAATGTGGAGCAATTATATAAAATACCACATAAACCCAAAACTTAAAAGTAAAATTAAACATTTCATGACTCCGAATCCTATACTCGAGTGACTCTGCGAAGAGTAATTTCTACTTATTCTAGTTTCTAACATTTTCTGTGGCAAGGCAAGGCAAGTTATTTTGTAAATAAATGAGCCGCATGATAGCAAAAAAATAACCAAAAATTATTTTGATAAAAGAATGAGTCTATTTAAACGGGCTAAAATTTATAATTTATTGAATGTTATATATTGCAGTAACAAACTTTTTTTTTTCAGTCCTGGGTATCGAGAACACAACGCATATTGGATTGGAGCTTCTGATAAAACATATGAAGGGGACTTTCGTTGGTCTGACGGGCTTCCATTTTCTTTTACAAGTAAGAAGTTTTTCTGTTTTATTGCAGTGATTGATTTATGCACTGAAATAGTTTTCATGGGTTCTTTTGCATTAGTTTTATTTAGTGGTTATACGTTGAGACATACATAAAGGTTTACTTCTTAAGGCTAGAGATTCACATTTACAAATTCGAAGATCTGTGCTCGTGCTCCTAGAAGCTCGTATAAGTCATCTCCGTTGAGCTCCCGTCATTTCTGCTAAATAGCACATCTATAGAGGGCCCCATTGTATATTAAAACTAAATGTATTTTTGAAAACTAGAAAAATAGGGCTACAAACGTGTTATGGTTTATTTACGGTTATATACTTTGTGTCGAAAAACTAACTTCAAAAATCATAATAAGTCTGATTTATACAGGGTGTATCACGACGAGTATAAGGCATACGTATCTCAAAAATGGTTTGTTATATTTTTTTCAAATTTGGTATGCATAAGTTTTGGGGTAACATGCATCTAGCTAAAATTTTTCAACTTTGTGCCACTTCCGGTTATACCGGAAACTAGTGTCAACTTTGTTATTTTAAATGGAACTACCTATTTTTTTTTGATATTTTCACATTTTAAGTAAACTTTGCAAAAAAAAATTCAAAAAAAGTTTTTAGTTATTTTTTAATTAAGGTTTTTCAAATTTTTTTTACTGTGGTAAGGGTTTAGAAGATAAACGATTTTTCAAAAACTAATGAATGATTTTAATTGCGGTTTTGGCTTACGGTTAAATAATGGTCCCAAAATCTACTTTTAAAAAAAAAATAACCGGAAGTAAAATATCGGCCATTAAACCCGCCTCATTAAAAATTAAATTATCTCACTTTTTTTTAATGTAATGCCATAATTTTTGTTATTGTTTCTAACTGGGGCTTTTAATACCTTTCAAATGATGTATCATTGTCCTATACCTATCTCTAATAGTTTTCGAAATAATAATTTATTTTTATAATCATGAAATAACGGCAAAATTAGAGTTTTTTTGGAAAAATCTAGTAAGTCATAAAAACAAAAAACAACTATTTGACGTTTGCCACATTTAAATTCATTGTGGAGTGACAGATACTTCTTCTTTTCTTTAAAATTTATTCTAAAATAGTTTTTTGTTTTTATGACTCATGACTGGATTTTTCCATAAAAACTCCAATTTTGCCCTAATAACATGTAACAATAAAAATAAATTATTATTTCGAAAACTATTAGAGATAGGTATAGGACAATGATACATCATTCGAAAGGTATTAAAAACCCCAGTTAGAAGCAACAAAAAAAATTATGGCATTTCATTTAAAAAAAATGAGATAATTTAATTTTTAAAGAGGCAGGTTTAGTGGCCGATATCTCACTTCCGGTTGAATTTTTTTGCATTTATAATCACAAAAGTAAATTCTCGGACCATTATTTCACCGTAAGCCAAATCCGCAATTAAAATCATTCATTAGGTTTTGAAAAATCGGTAATCTTCTTAACCTTTACCACAGTAAAAAAAATTCGAAAAACCTTGATTACAAAATAATGAAAAACTTTTTTTGAATTTTTTTTTGCAAAGTTTACTTAAAATGTAAAAAGGAATGAAAATATCAAAAAAAATAGGTAGTTCCATTTAAAATAACAAAGTTGATAGTAGTTGGCACAAAGTTGAAAATATTTTAGGTAGATGCGTCCTACCCCAAAACTTTTGTATACCAAATTTAAGAAAAATATAGCAAAACCGCTTTTGAGATACGTATGCCTTAAACTCGTCGTGATACACCCTGTATATATAGGGCTTGAAGCCCTATTTTTCTAATTTTTTAAATAATATTTAGTTTTAATATACGATGTAATGTTCTATTTAGTAGAATTAACAAGAACTCAACAGAGATACGAGTTCTAGAAGCACAGACTAGAAGATCTGTGAATTGGAATCTGTAGCATTAAATTAATCCCCGCAAAATTTAACGTGCTAGAAGTGAGAAACGCGTTACGCTTAGAAAGTGGAAAACATGTAGATATTAAAATTTTCTTTCAGACTTTTCTATCAAATTGCTTACACCTTCTATAGATATTAACGAGGCCATTAAGGTTTTAAACAAATTTTTATATAAGTATTTAAAATTGACAGATTTAGTAACCTTCTTTAATTTTTTTGCACAAGTTTTTATAATTTGGTTTGCATTCACAAAAGATTTAAGAAAAAGAAAAAACACATTCTGCATTATTATATACAATTTCGTGTACAAATTAATGAAATTGTTCACATTTTGTTAGCTAAACATGTGCATCCACAAGTACTGTGGTGTAATATGTTAAAATCACAAATTTATTTTTAACAATATTTCAGCCAAGAATTGTATTTTGTAACCCACACACGTTTAGTCTTTGCGAACTATTAATAACCCGGCAACATAAATAAAAACTTACTCTACCAAAACTAATGTAAGGAGATACACCAGCTTTTTAAACTATTATGGAACTGACTTATATCGTTTTCTTCGCAACTCAAGTCAATAACTTTTTCTAAAAAAATTATGAAATTGTTTTCTCGTTAGATAAATTATTAAATTTGGATATTTCTAAGGGGTAAACTAAATTCTTTGGCATAGATAGTTAGACAGACTACTTAAACTTTTGACCCATGTACCTACACTTTTTGAAAATAAAACAAAAAACAATCTAAAAGCATTTTCTGTTGTTTCATGTTTTAAAAAAAAAATTCCATTTTCAATTACACGTTTTTCGGATACTAAAGAACGAAGAGTATATAAATCAACTTCCTAGTTAACGTTTATCGAATGCTGATAGCGACATTACCAACTTGGTCCAAAACTTTATAAATAAATCTTCTAGGTACCCAATTTGTCAGGAAGCAAGAAAGAAAACTTTAACTAACTTTGACACCTTAAGATATTTCAAATAAACAGTGTTAATTGTTCAATAAACTTTAACTTATAAAAGCAGTTTTATTGACCAATTAAATCGAAGCCGGACGTAGAATCTGATGTTGAGATTTTATTTTTGGAGGTTCTCATGTTTACTGGAAATTTACTATCTGGCCAAACTAAATTTAGAAAACTAAGTTTTCCTGCATCATGCTTATCGTAAATATGGTCATACAGTTAAAAAAAATAAAGCAGAAAAATAAATTTATTTTGACTCCTAAACCTCAAGTTAAAGTGTTGCCTAATAATCTTTGACACATTTATGAGTGCGAGTTGAAATAGATTTTGTTTATTTTTCTATTAAAATAGTTGGCTCTATAATTAGGTTTTGTATCAGCGCCGATGCCCAAACATAGGCATCGGAACATGTGTTATTTTTAAACACGGTATGTTATGTTGGAACAGATTTTTATGAGCTATTAATAATACCTTTGGATTGTACCATGTGTTATTTATATTTTTTAATAGAAATTCCTTCTATCTATTAGGATAAAAAAGAAAACAAAAGATTATAATAACTAAATATTTATGTATAAATATTGCCGAAATATTTATTTAAAAAAATACATTGGTTATAATAATACAATAACATAATGGTAACATAAAGATTTTAAAGACAAATTGGCAATTAAAATTATGAAATTATACAAGATTTGAGTCATCAGGCTCTCGATAGGATGGCATTGGCCTGTGAGTTCGATAGTAAAGTCTGTCTGATGGCAGTGCACCCCGTTATAAAAAAGTTGATGATGTAATAAACAACGAAATAATTTGTTAAATAACTTAGAAGCACTTGCGGTGGACAATTCCTGGGCCGGATTCGTCGTATTCTTGTTTGGAGATCCACATCTGTTGGAAGGTGGAAAGGGAGGCAAGAATGGATCCTCCGATCCAGACGGAGTATTTCCTTTCTGGGGGAGCAATGATCTTGATTTTGATGGTGGATGGAGCAAGGGCGGTGATTTCCTTTTGCATACGGTCAGCAATACCAGGGTACATGGTGGTACCACCGGAGAGGACGGTGTTGGCGTACAAGTCCTTACGGATGTCTACGTCGCACTTCATGATGGAGTTGTAGACGGTTTCGTGGATACCGCAAGATTCCATACCCAAGAAGGAAGGTTGGAATAGGGCTTCTGGGCAACGGAATCTTTCGTTACCAATGGTGATGACTTGACCGTCGGGAAGTTCATAGGATTTTTCCAAGGAGGTGGAGGCAGCGGCGGTGGCCATTTCTTGTTCAAAGTCGAGGGCGACATAGCAAAGTTTTTCCTTGATGTCACGGACAATTTCCCTTTCAGCGGTGGTTGTGAATGAGTAACCACGTTCGGTCAAGATTTTCATCAAGTAGTCGGTCAAGTCACGACCAGCCAAGTCCAAACGGAGGATGGCATGGGGAAGAGCGTAACCTTCATAGATGGGGACGGTGTGGGAAACACCATCTCCGGAGTCCAAAACGATACCGGTGGTACGACCGGAAGCGTAAAGGGAAAGTACAGCTTGGATGGCTACATACATGGCAGGGGTGTTGAAGGTTTCAAACATGATTTGGGTCATCTTTTCTCTGTTGGCTTTGGGGTTCAAGGGGGCTTCAGTAAGGAGAACTGGGTGTTCTTCTGGGGCAACACGGAGTTCATTGTAGAAAGTGTGATGCCAGATCTTTTCCATATCATCCCAGTTGGTGATGATACCGTGTTCAATGGGGTATTTCAAGGTGAGGATACCTCTTTTGCTTTGGGCTTCATCTCCTACGTATGAGTCTTTTTGTCCCATACCGACCATGACACCTTGATGCCTGGGGCGACCGACGATGGAAGGGAAGACGGCACGGGGAGCGTCATCTCCGGCGAAACCAGCTTTGCACATACCGGAACCATTGTCAACGACAAGAGCCGCAACATCGTCGTCACACATGTTGTATAATTTAGTTATTCACCGCTCACAGACAGAAGGAACTCGGGGCTAGAACAGCTAAGCGACTGATTGTTTCTTAGCCTGGGGTCTGTTTTATAGGGTCGGCGCGCAGTGGCGCACCTCGCGCTTTTGAGGCGGGACTTAAAAAACTATTTTTATATTTTACTATAAGCATGTCCACAAACAGCATTCACCAAATCAAATTCTATTTAATCAGAATACCTCAAAACTCACAAAATCTTATCTCGTTTAAGATATTTCTATTGTTTTTTTATCTACATGTAAAAAATAAGTTGGTACTCAAAACAATGTTTTTTAAGTAGTTAAGGAAACTTGTTAAAATTAATGCAAAACCATTAAAAATAAGCACACATACAAGTGCTTTACAAAAATCTATACCTAATTCCAATTTATTTGTGCTCAGTTTTTTTTTTATTACGCAGTACAATGTCCAATAAAATATTGTTATTCATATGGCAAAAAATTGTTTTTAATCATGTTGTGAACAATATGTTATGATTTATCAATTTTTAATCTACACTACTTAAAAAAAACGCATAAGTATTAAATTAAAATATTTTTTTTGTGAAACAAAATCCAAAATTCCTCAAAATGTACCTCCTAATTTTGAAAAAATACCCCTATTTCTCTAAATATACCTTAAATTCCTTAAAAATACCTCCAATTCCCCTAAAATACCCGAAATACCCTTGATAGTGTACCTATTTCCCCTGAATCAAAATATTTATAAGTTTTTTTCTTCGAAAGCAGCAGCTCTTTTTTTTCAGTTCCACACTTTATGTTTTCTTTTTTTTCGGAAGCTTGTTTAATAAGTTTGGACATTCTTAGTTTCATTCAAAACTTCCCGTAAAAAAATAAAAAAGTAATGAAAGCTATCCCTCGGGTACACATAAAACTTTGTTTAGAGTATTCTCCTAAGCGAATTTTAATTGATTTTCGTTAAAAATATATACTCTGTATATAAATCTATAATTGGCTTACAGTAATAGGATTACAAAGCTTATAATTTAAGTTTTGTTCTCACTCCTGTCCTAAACTTTATAAAAGCGAGTTATCTAATGTCAGTATAGTTGAAGGTAGCTTTGCGAGGCAAATTTATGCCAAAAAATTAATAACTATGCAGTTCAACTTGAAAGGATAGTGAAGCTAAAGCAGGTCCTTGAAATTGCGAGAAACTGTTGGATCCTTGTTTTTGTTTTGTTAAACTATATTTGAAACTTTAACTATTCTTTGATGGAGCAAAAAACAAAGACTTTATGAAAAACTAAAGTCAATATTATTTTTACTTTGAATACCAATCTTCCTATAAAAATGTAACAAAGCGTTTTTTTACGCGTCGCGTCAGCATCGTCTACTTCCCACTTGATTATATGTCAAGAGCATATTTTACGGAAAAAAATATTCATACGGGATAAAAATTAATTAAAATTATTTCATTAATAAATAAAAAAGTATGTTTATAATTAAACGCATTGTTTTACACTTACCAGGTTAAGATAAGATTGTGACTAAATCCTGAGAAATTTAGATAGCGTTTGTAATTAAGATTTTATGTTTGTAATTATTTATATCTAGTTAGTTTTCATAAGTTAAAAAATAATGTATCAAAAATGTCGATTTTTTCGAAGGTGTCGATTTTATTCACTTAATGAGTTACAGCCCAAAGAAAAACCCTAAATAATCAGTTTTTTTGTTAAAGGTACTTTACTATTTTTATGTACTTTCTGATTTATCTAAATACGGGAAATAATTGTTTATGTTTAAAATTAAGTTTAACACCCTTTCAAAGAAGAAAATCGGACATCTGAAAATGTGACCCTTTTTTTATGTATACATTTTTCGATCAAAGAAATCATAGACTTTAAGAATAATCACATTTGCGTGACCACATTAGACTGTCAAATAGGCATTCCCCCCCAGGGTTTGCGCCTGCAGCTAACAATTAACAATAATATTTCGTGGTTAATTTAAATGTTACCTAGGGCGTTATTTGGCTTATGACGCCCTTGTTATTTAATATATATTTTTTATTAAAAATGTGAAATAAAAAAATACCTACGCATTTTTCTTGAAAACAAGAATTTATTGGGTTATTACCACCCTCAAAACTATTTCATAAAGTAGTGGTTTAAAAAAATTTTTAAAAATCTCAGCACAGAGTACATACAGGGGCGTACATTGACCTGGGACTCTACTGACCTTTTTTGAATCAATTTATTTCTAACCTACTTTCCAAACTTTTCTGTAAGCAAAAACAGGATGTACCATAATTGATGCATGGTAAGTTGTTGGGGCATGACCAGGGATCCTCAAATTTTTTTAAAAAAATCCGAAAAAAAACAAACATATTATGGTTTTATTTAAATAAATCGGATATTTTATTGTATCAAAAATCTGACTGAAATCATAAATATTATAATAATTTTTGAAGTCAGATTTTCGACACAAAAAAATAAATAAAACGATAATACGTTTGTTGTCCCATTTTTCTAGTATTCAAAACTACATTTTTCTTTAATATACGATGGAGCCCTCAATCATGTAGATGTGCTATTTAGTAGAATTAACGGGAGCTCAACGGAGTTGACTTATACGAGCTTCTAGGGGCACAGATTTTTGAATATGTGAATTTGAATCGCTAGCCATAACAGAGTTGCCGAATTTGCCAGTCTATAACTAAACCCTATTTTGCTCAGGTGGTGCACCAATTTTGGGACATCCAACCCCCATCAATCCAAATAGGAAAGACTGTATTTTTATATTAAAATGATTAAATTTAATTATGCAGAATTATTTTTTAAACCTTTTCTATTTTGGTTAGGGCTTTACTCCCAATGTATGAAGTCATCAATTTTCTAAATTACAAAAAATTTTGCGTAAAACATTTTTTTTTAATTTTATGTTAATTTAAGTAAATTAACTTCAGAAGTGGCGTTTTTGTTAAAAATATTACGAATAGGTCCCCCATTAAGCCACGCTACTGAATCTTTGCTCAAGGTAGGCATTCAGAACATCGCGGCCTACTATCCA
Source organism: Cartodere bifasciata (assembly GCA_963920755.1). NCBI lineage: Eukaryota > Metazoa > Arthropoda > Insecta > Coleoptera > Latridiidae > Cartodere > Cartodere bifasciata. The sequence continues at coordinate 15,390,315 of OY987194.1, read as the reverse complement.
TGTATGGAGCGCCTGGAATAGCGACGCAGACGCATGGCGTCTCCCAAATAAGTTAGCTTAAACAGAGTAGGCTAGTGGGAGGCGCGTCATCAACAACATTTATTTTCTCAAACGTGCCACACGTTTTCCGCGAACCATAATAGTACTCCTGGCCATAAATGCATCTATGTTAAAACTTGGAGTCTGGCATTTTTTAAACGTTCTATTTAACTTCACGGCCTGCTAAAAACAAAAATACCAACGCTGTTGAGTTATCCACATCGGAAATTCTACGCTCGCAGTATTTTGGTTTTCTTAATGCAAATTAGCAGGTTGGTATGTAATTCATAGAGTGTTTTATTATTTTGTAACCAAAATTATAATTTATTAATCACACAACAAAGCGCCTTACATTTTCTTAATTTAACACCCGAAAGCAAGTCTTTAAAAGGCAAAGTTTGCTTTTTGCATTTTCTTCTTTATACATTTTCTTTAAAAAATATAAGTAAGTATTTAAAGTCCACATTGCATTTGAAATCGGCGAAACAAAACAACAATAATATCACAGAAACTTTATTCAAATAAAAGAAATCGTTAACATTATTTAGCCAATTTTGAATCAAAAATACTATGTATAATCTAATCGTATTTTAAAAACATTAAAATGATACCAAATACATATTTTGTTTCAGCATTACTAAAACTAAAAACCAAGATAAAAAAATATATTGATCATTAAAATAAACTGAAAATGTATACGATTAGTGAACAAGTTAGATCATTAATGGCCGGTTACACCACACGTTTTAAGTCATTGAATAAATTTAAGTGACAGTTTATCATAGAAATCATAATTTTCGACAATGTCTAGGTGGCGGTTGTCAAACTCTGTTTATGATAAAATGTCAGTTTAACTTTAAGGAACAGTCAAGAATTTGTGGAGAAACCGGGCATATTAGATCAGTGAGTGGGTTAAGTTTTTCTACAAAATGTCGACATTCAATAGGATGCTTCTCGCAAAAATCAGACAATATAAATTTTATAATAAAACTATTATTTTTTTAATTATAATTAAAGTCCAAGAGTTCAAACTCTCCCATAACGAAAAATAAATTTTATTTGCAATAAGTATTAAAAAACGAGTATAATTAATTCAGACACTGACGTTTAGGATTTAATTTGGCTTTAGAAAGACGCTTAAGTTTTGAATGCTTTTGCAAAACCACATGTCCACGCTCTGGACTGGTGACTTAAAACTTTTGTCATTAAAAACTCTTCTTTTGGTCTTTTTTGCGTTAATAATGTGGCAAAAAAAAACTTTTTAATTCAGAATTAAGTTTTTTTACTTTATAACAATTTTTTTTTTAATGAATTCAAAAATAGCTTTTTTTATTTAAACTCTTTATAAAAAATTATTACCAGAATATAAATTCTGTAAATTTAAAAAAGTACCCGAAATATGTATTTTTTAGTTGGGGGTTTCGCACTCCAACGCCCCTTTTGTAATTATCCGATTTCTTTTAAAAAAAAATTCTACCCATACTTTAATAGGAATGATTTTTTCTGAAAATATAAACATAATTGGGCTTTTTGTATTTAAGTTATCGTGTTGTTGTTACACGTGTGACACAAAATGTTGTTTAAAAGTTACGTTGATTGTTGACGATTTTATAATTTTTAAAACACAATTACTTACTCACAATTACTCGTTTTCGACTCTGTCTGCGAGGAGTATAACAATATTAAGAGATTTAGCTAAAAACTAAATACATATTTGGACCAAATTGATCTCTAATTTGTTTGCCGGATCAAAGGTTTGTTTCTAAAAAGTATCATTTTAATAATTACCTACTGTAGGGTAAAATTAAAAAAAAATCCTGTCTGCGATGTATTTATTTCAATTGTTAAGTACCTATTTCTATCACCAAATACCTCTGGTTTAAACTGTAAGAAGAATTTGTTTTTAATCAGCGAGAATATGTAGGTATGTGGAAAGCCCAATAAACCTCATTTTCAACGACGCAGCACATAATGAAGAACTTAGATAGCATACTAATGAAAAGGTGCTCTTGAATTTGGATGCAGCATACCAATCATTGTATACAATTTAAAAAAAAACGGCAAAACTTACACCTAATATATCTAGCGTAAATTTTAACTCATCATAGCCACAAATTGTTCTTTTAAGTATACCAAATGGATTATAATAGGTTATATCAAAAAAACACAATTAAAAGTTCTTGCCCGGCGCATTCGCCATAATAACAATTACATTTTTAAAGAGAGAGAAATCCACAAAAAATGAGGGAGTTAGGTTTTGGCAAAAAAACATAGTTTTTGACACTTCTGGACTTCTACAACAGACAAAATTGGGTGTTGTAAAAGATATTATATATTTTTATGCATGTGAAATTTAGCAAAAAATGACAAATGGAAGTATACATTTAGTCTTTTTAAAATGTTAAACCAGTGGTGTATTTAAATTCTTAAATGAGTCGCAATGTTGCAGCAAAGAAAACATGCTAAGCGTAACAAAACTATGCCTGAAAGTAGGTACAAGCCAAAGCTGCTGTGGCCCGCACGTGCTATTTTTAACTACCACCTGAACTCTACATCGTTGATTTGAAAGCGATGCAGGGGTTGAGCGAACTATATTCAGATTTCAGACCTTTCACTGCACTGGCATTCATTAAAGAATTCTTTAAATTATTAAACAAAAACAAATTATAATGAGGATGAACTTTAGCTTGTTATTTATTCAATATTCGTACTACATACGAGTAGTGTGGAATAAAAACCAAGAAACGTGGGTCATCACTTCAGAAATTAAAAGGAAAATGCATTCTTTAGTTTAGCTTTAAAATAAAATAAATTAAAGTTACATAAAATAAAACTAAAATTTAAAAAAACCTGCTTATTAAATAAGTCCAAAGTTAATGAAATTGCAATTGTCTAAGCCCTGCAGTTAATACACCGTTTCTTGTGGCACAAATACATCGTGTTCCGCCTGGAGTCTCCAGTAGCCATATTTCAGGAACTGCACGCATTAGCTTAATATACACGGGGGTCAATCCAGAGATATGTCTACTGGGACTGCCGGCTGATGGACATACTGTTAAATAATTTTGGTGTCGACAGCTCAGCCATCTGAATAACAATAATTGAACAATAAGTGGTTTAAATTATAACGTTCGCAGACAAAATTCGAAAGAACGGAAAGGTTGTAGTTTTAGAATGTATTTCTGGTAAAAATATAATATCTTCTTCTTTAATACCTAGCTAAAAGCTACTATCCATTCACCATTTATTTAAATCAGAGTAGGCGAGCCTTAGGGTGACAAATTTTACCCTTTATATTGTCATTAATGTCACTTCTGTTTGCTGGTTATGTAAGAAAAGTCAATAAAATTAAAAAATGCATTTAAAAACATTTTCAGGGCATCTGAATCAAAAACAATGGTCTCAACATATACAGAAGTATCTATTTTTTTTTTAAATTACTTTATAATGCCCTAATCATTAAAACATTTAAAAGAGGAATTATTTATGTAAGTACTCACTGCTAGGAAACCCTTTTAGGTATCATTGGAAAAAATAGCACTTTTAGAAAAATGTCTGCAATTTTCTTCATAAATTCTCACATCTCAAGCAGGAATCGATTCTTTTTTCCAATTTTTACGCCTGTTTTATGTAACTGTCATATTAATTTTGGCATTTGTCAGTAAATTAGAAATTTAATGCCAACTTTGTGGAAAATTCAACTTTTCAAAGAAAAAGGTTCTAGTTTTCATAGGTGACTGCGGTATTTTTAAAACATGAATGGATAGATAGTATGTATAATTCGCTCAAAACCCAATCAGCCTTTGTTTATTTATTCGATTATTCAATAATTCTTGGTTTTATTTATCCATCCGATTTATTTAGGTTTTAAAACAAACACACACACACACACACACACAAGAGTTTCATAAGAAAAATCATCAAAATAAAAGGAAGAACGCTAGGGGTCTAATTATAAGATTGTTTTTCGCGAAAATTAATTAAAATAAATTGCAATTTTTTGTAATAAATTAAATAACGGAGATTTCGCTTTTTTATAAAAAAAAATTTACCAGAATTAAAATTCTGTAAATTTAATAAAGTACCAGAAATATGTGTTTTGCAAATGCAAATAGCAAAAAAATGTCTTAATCTCTTGAGAACAAACTCTACTCGTGGGATTAAAACAGTCACATTAGTCCCTAGATATAAGGTAATATTTTATTTTATTTTTGCTAGCCTAATTTGTATAAAGTATAAGCATTTTTTTTAAATTAATTTTAAAGAAAATAATAATTTACCAAATTAGTACTTAACCATTTATGTACCTTTGAATAGACGTTTGTATAACATTTAGAGAGTGTTTTACATCTTTAATTTTTCGTAATTAGGAAAAAGGGAAGGTAAACTGTTTTAAAAAATGCATTACTCACCCACATTAGTAAACAGAAAAAATGTTCAAAGATTTTTTTTTCAGCTGAAATATTTCTATTCATTTTCTGTTACTATAAATTTATGTAATAATATATTTGTTCCTTTATTTCAGATTGGTTTCCAGGCTGGTCCCAACATGGTCATTACAATCGACAACCAAACGACGATGGACTTAGCGATCAAGACTGTGTGGAAGTACGAAGAGTCTACGCCTTACCATCTTCAAGTAATGGATTAGCATCGAATTTTATGTGGAATGATCGAGACTGTTCAACGCCAAATTTTTTTATTTGTGAAAGGCTTCAAAATGATGGTAAGCTTTGTATAGCTTATAAAAGTGCACACATGTGTGCTCTTATACCAGAGTAATTTTTTAATTGAATATATTTCTGCATTTTAAACCTTAAACCATGTAAAACTGTAAAGTATTCGTTTTTTAATTTAAGTGAAATTTTCAGCCACTATAATGGAGTACCTATTAACGAAAATGTAAAACAACTAGCTGAGTCGAGGCCGGTGGATCCGACTCTTGAGTTCATTTCTTACGTATAAATTCATTTTTTTGTTAGAATTATAGCGTTTCCTGATGATAGTCCAGAGTCCAGTAGGTCCAAAACATAAAAACAACCTTTTATATTTTCAAAAACATGTCCAACATTTACCTTGCATTTACCTTAGGATAGTTTTTTAATAATAAAAATTCTATTGACCCTTCAAACAATATGACCTTGACATGACCTTGAACTCCTGTCTTTTGGTTATCCATCCTCCAAGTTTGAGACCTTTAACTATTGCGGTGTATGAGATAATTGAAGTCAAACTATAAATCATTCCCAGAAGATGGCTTACTAAGTCCGAAACACAAGTAGTTCTTGTGTTTTTAAAATCATGTCCAACATTTATCTTGCATCTACCTTAACATAGGTTTTTAATAATAAAAATGCTATTGACTTTTTAAACAATATGACCTTGACATGACCTTGAACTCTTGTTTTTTGGTTATCCATCCTCTAAGTTTGAGACCTTTAACTATTGTGGTGCATGAGATAATTGAAGTCAAACTATAAATCGTTCCCTGAAGATGGCTTACTAAGTCCGAAACACAAGAAGAACCTTTTGTGTTTTCAAAAACATATCCAACATTTACCTTGCATTTACCTTAACGTAGGTTTTTAGTAATAAAAATGCTACTGACCTTTCAAACAATATGACCTTGACATGACCTTGAACTCTTGTCTTTTGGTTATCCATCCTTCAAGTTTGAGATCTTTAACTATTGTGGTATTTGAGATAATTAAAGTCAAACTATAAATCGTTTCCTAAAGATAGCCTACTAAGTCAGAAACATAAGAACAACCTTTTGTGTTTTCAAAAACATGTGCAAAATGTACCTTGCATTTAACATGACATAGTTTTCTAATAATAAGAATGCTATTGACCTTTAAAAAGACATGACCTTGACATGACCTTGAACCCCTGTCTCTTGTGTATCCATCCTCTAAGTTTGAGACCTCTTACTATTGTGGTATTGGAGCAATGTTAATGCAAACATTGACATTTAAAAACGTCATAGCTTTTTTCCTAGACATAGAATTTTTTTTTAAAGTTTTACACAAAGGGCTCTGAGAAAGAATATTTTTAAGCAAAAAAAAAATCCAATATTTTGGGCTAGATTTTTTTTTGCATGCAATATCTACTAACCTTGACCAGTGGTCAATATGACCTTGAGGTCATTTTGACCACAAGACTTTGGTATTTACTTATGCCAAGTTTGAACTTTGTATCTAGTACCATAGTTGAGTAAATTACAGTTAAAGAAATTTTTTGCTCCGTACATCCATCCATCCATCTTAACATACACCAAAGCGATATTTTTTAATAACAACCCAGTGGATGGTCCGATCGAGATGATTCTAGTATTAAAAGATCGGTATTTTTTTGTAGCATCTTTTCAACACCCTTAACATTTACGTATCTTGCTTCGTTTAGGCACAGTTGCAAAAAACATCGATTTTCAGAAATTGCAATTACAATAGTACATTTCCTTTAGAGAAATGAACTAAAATGTGATAAATTTTCCATTTTCATAATTACTTTTGTGGTAATAAAAACAAGGCATCCAAACAAAAGTTAATATTGAGCGATATTATTGTAACTTTATTAGAAAATGTGAATTGAAAATGGAATAACACTCAACAGTGTGGTGGGTGTTATTGAACACTTTTAAGTAAATTAAATTTAGATTGATAATCAATATGCATATCAAAAGTTCAAAGGTAATACTTTTGGAATCACCAGAGGGGAAAAGGTTATAGCACTAGGGATATTGTCACAGTAAACAGAAACTTTCCATTTAAGGTAGGTAAATATTTTTCCATCAAAAGTTAAATCATCAAGAAACAAAACTTGTAAAGTTTACTTTTTCAGCCGTTTAACTTATACTTACATTATAAAAACAGTAATAATCACTTGAATTTATAAAACCCCAACTAAATTTATAAGCTTAACGTATTTTTTCATTTGAAAACTCTGGATAAGTTTAAAATTCAAAAAAAACTTGTTTTGTGTCCAAGTTCTGATTAACTTGAAACAGTAATAAGCTAATAAAGTTTTAATTAAAATGCTGTTTATAAAAATGGGATTAAATAACGAACATACTTTAAAATAAAAAAAGAAAACTCTTTTTAAAATAACTTAAACTTTTGGTAAATAATCTCGTTAATAATAATTCGAAAAAACGGTTAAATCATAAAATAATCAATATTTGTCTGTAGGCGTGTTGTGCATGCCACAAAAAGATATTTGCAATTTTAATTTAACATTATGGAATTATGGATTTCAATAAATCATGCCATTTTTATTGAAATCGTTTATCACTCAGTTTATCATCTATTTTTAGTTGTATGCATCGACAAAACTTGACCTATTTTGCAGAACAATATTTATTTTTAATGCCTGATGTCCCTGACCTCCCTTTTGCTGCATTCGCACAACCCTCTAATGACATCAAGGCGTTCGATGGAATGAGTAAAAGAAAGGCGCCTATTGAAAGCAATCCAGTCGCCAAGTCATTCATTTTAAAATGATGTGTTCAACTATACATATAAGCTATTGTATTTTGACAGACACTTAAAAACAATCAATATGGTATAGATTTTGTCATTATATTATATTATTATGTTATAATATTATAACGTATTATAACCTGATTTTGACAGCTTTTTTAATTGTATTAAATAGTTTTTTCTTTTTCCTCTACATACTTGGGTAGAATGAAATGCCTCCTGATAGTCATGCTGATTGAGCGAAACATGTACCATATTTAAACTTTTTTTTTCTTATAAACATTGTTAGCTCGACTGATTTTTCTACTTGAAAGAAAATTACTAACTAACTAAATTAATAACTTTCAAAAGAACTCTAAACTGCAAAGCCAATTGAGCGTTTACTTTTATTAAGAATTAACTAAATAAACTAAAAATAGCCTAAAGGAATGATGCAAAAATTCAATAAATTAATTTAATATTTTATCCGTTAATGCATACTTTATTTTTAACGAATTTTTTTATTCCCAAAAGTGTTCTTAGCTGTTAAACCGAAGGTGGGCGATGAGCCAGTGCTTAACTGAAAATTAATTCGTTATTTTGTTTCAGTAGAACCCCTAGAGGATGGTTGGATACCGGACTGTAATAGATCAGTGGTGCTGTCAAGAGAGCATCCTCGCGCTTCAGTTTCAAGCCCGGGATTTCCTCGCCACTATCCAGACAATGTGGACTGTAACACTGACATCACGGCGCCAGCTGGCTATCGACTTCTGCTAGACTTTGAAGAGCTTGTTCTTGAGAATGAACCTTCGTAAGTGTAGACTCTATCTTAGGTGCATCTTGAGATAGGACCACTTTACTAAATAACCACTTATGATTTTATCAATAAAAGAAGATGAAAAGCGTCAAATTTGTTCGATTTTGTTATTACATTCTGTAAAGTAGCGTTAGGAACATTTTTCATCATACTTTTTATTAAATTTGTAACTTTTTAAAAATGGCGAAGGCGCCGGGTTAGAATGGTAGAAACAACATCAAATTGAAATTATTTAGTGATTTACTAGCTCATAAGACTAATTAACTAATTTTAATTAGGATCAAAGCAAAGATCACCATTCATTACAAAGATAGAATTTAACTGGCTTATTTTTGCCCTTTATAAGTGTCCAACTGGTAAATTTAAATTAACAGGGAAAATGTGGTGACGAAAACATTAAAGGATAAAATATCCATTCTAGAAATTTTAAAAGCTTTGAAGTATGGTATTCTGGATAAATAATTAAAAAGTAACTATAAACTAATTATTACACAACACAAAACCGAAAAGCATTTTTAAATAAAAGGTTACCTTTTTAGAAATAAGCATTGGCAGAATTATCTACGAAAAATAATACATTGGAATTTAAAGGTCACTTTAAAGAGGTAAAAATAACCAAATTTTAAGTTATATGTCCAGTAATTTTAATGCAAACTTAAAAACGTATGAATACAACGCTCGTACCTAATCTTATTTGTGTAGAATATTAAATAATCAAAAAACCATAAAAATGTTGTTAAATAATCTATTAATGATTATTTTCCTGAATAAATAAAGTCTTCCTTTAAACACTCCAATAACTTAAATTATTTGTTGCAGATGTAGTTACGATTTTTTAGAAATTTCAGAAACCTCATTAAATATTTCTGACTCAAAAAACCTTAATCAAGCCAGAAGACTTTGCGGAGATTGGAGTTCCAAGCTTAAGCTTTTAAGATATGTAAGTTCAACATCCAGACTGAAATTACGATTCAGTTCCGACTATTCACATCATTTTGGAGGATACAAAGCTCGAGTCTCAATGGAAAACGGTATGTACATTTTGCATAAAGAATAAAAAGGCACAAATTACAACTTCTGTGTTGTTTCAGCATTGCAGTGTGCCGATGACCGGTTTCATCTCTTCAACAACTCTTGTTATCTATTCGTAAGTTACCCGGAAGTAGCCTGGAACACAGCGCAGCAAATCTGTGACGGCATTAACGCTAACTTGGCTTCTGTTTTATCTCCGGAAGAAGAGCGTTTTATAACAACCAACATACGAAAAACCCCTGAATACAGAACAAGTGCCTTATATTGGTTAGGAGGAAAAATAAAAAAAGACTTTGGGTTTTTTTGGATGGACAAAAAGCCCGTAAGTTTTACCAACTGGATGCCAGGACAAAAACCAAACGAGATTTTCAGAAAAAACAACGATACAATAAAGTGTTTAGGAATACAATGGTTGCCATCTCCGACGCCAATTTTACCAAGTGGACTGTATTGGAGAATGCAACGATGCAGCGCCGTGGGTGGCTATGTTTGCAAACGACCTAATCAAATCTTGGGCTTAGGCATTAATTTTAACCAAACTGTCAATGGCAGCGATGGCACAATCAGCACACCGAATTTCCCAGGACAATACTATAACAATTTAGATTTTTCCATACGTATTGTGGGCCCCAAACGAACCAGATTGTTAATAAAATTTAATAAAATAGACATCGAATCCCAGTTGGAGTGTCTGTACGATTACGTAGAAATAAAAAGTAAGGCAACAGGCCAACAACAAAGCAGTGACGCGATAAAATGGTGTGGCAGTCACGATGTCGACATGCATCGATTTGATTTTGTTTCACAAACCAACGAAGCAGAATTAAAATTTCATTCCGATTACTCTATTTCGGGCAGTGGATTCAAACTCTCTTGGCACGCCGTAGATGTGTCGTCTTGCCCAAGCCAAACTCTTACCGCAAGGGAAGGTTCTATTGCTAGTCCAAACTACCCGAATTTTTTATTGTCGCAGCTGAACTGCTCCATAACAATACAAGCACCTGCTGGACACAGAATTTGGCTGGAGTTTGATAACGTAGATTTGGGAATAGATAACGACTTTGATGCTGCATCCGAAAGTGCTAATAGTGAAGCCATGTTGGAGCTAAGTTTAGGAAAGCACTCACCGCTGTTTACCCCTTTCCAAAATAAACATCTCCTGACTGAAGGAAGCTATTTATCCAACGACGAGCATCTAACTCTACGACTCACAACGCTTAACCATCCCATGGGAAACGGCTTTCAAGCACATTACAAGATTGTTAGCACAGTTAAAGAGGAGAAAATAATTCGTTTAGGCAATATGTCTTCTGGATTATTGCTGCATCTCAACTATCCTGATAATCCGGCTGTGGAAATTGATTTTAAACAGCACTTGATAGTCCCATTGGGAAATATTATTTCCCTCGAGTTACATCATTTAAAATTGGGCACCGCCGAGTGCCTGAGCAACGATGATGGTGTAGTGGAAATTTATGATAATTACTCCGCGGATGAAAATGGAACACATTGGAAGTTATGTTACGCTAATACGGCAGATGCTCGCGAGTTAATTTCTCCAAGCACCCCAATTGAAATTACTTCGTTTCTTAACACCCTCCACCTGAGACAAAAAAGCAAAAGTCTGGGGATCCGATTAAATGGAACTTTACGCGTTTCGGAGGATGGCGGATTTAAAGCAAAGATATTTAAGCATTCTAATGATGTTGAGTCGTGCAACCCAAATCCTTGTCTAAATGGGGGAAAATGTATAACACGAGACAAGAAAACGTTTTGCCAGTGTATGGGACATTTCACAGGTAGGAAGCGTGACTTATTATTTATTTATACCTTTTTGTTCCTTTATACATATAATAAAACTTTTACGCTTACAAAAGAAGAGCCTATAAAGAGCACATTGAATTTTATTCAAAGCATAAACCTAGAACTTAAAAACCTTCGTGCTCTGAGAATATAAAAACTTTTTGTTTTTTTGGCCAAATAAATGCATAAAACAATACAATAGAAATCTCAATATTTTCTCTTGTCGTTTAATGCTTCATAATATTCTTTAAAAGTCGATTACAATAGGAAAACGAGGCTTTTAAATATGCTTGTAATTATTGAGCTAATTTAAAAAATATTAATATTTTTATCTTTCAACTAAAAATTCTCTTTTTTAGGTCTCTTTTGCGCCCTTACTAGTTGTGAACTTGAGCCATGTCTCTTCGGCACATGCGAACTTACAAACTCCAGCTACAAATGTCACTGTAAAAGTGGCTATATCGGCCCTGCATGCGAACAAAAACGTCGTCCCTGTGAAAGTAATCCTTGCGAAGGACGTGGTCTTTGCATGGATCGCGGGGATTCCTTTCTTTGTAGATGTCACGCGTGGTGGGAAGGACAAAGATGTGAAAAACGAATGCTTCATATTCCATACAAACCACTTAGTGAAAGAATGCTACATGAGCCATTTTGGTTAGGTCTAATGACGGTTTTTGTTGTAATGGCGGTAATTGGTTTAGTTTGGTGTGCCAAACGACATTTTCCCGAGAAGATCGAAAAGTTGTTAGCCGAAGAGCAGGAAAGAAACAGAAGTACTAGTAAGTGAATCATGTATTGAATGTGCCGTAGAGGTATCTTTAGTGTGGGCCCAACCAACTTATCTTTGGTACAATTGTTAGGTAGATTTGCTATTTATAATATTCTTTGTAGTATCTGGTATCAAAATAGTCCCTTTTCCTGGTTGTTCTTTTAGCCACTGCTATTAATTGTAACGTTTTGCAGTGATCTCTCTGAGAAGTTCCTCAGTACGTGAACAATTAGCAGCTGCCGCCGCCGCCGCTTCCGCAGGTGGAAACCAAGGCACCCCTGTAACTCCAAGTCCTGGAGGATCTGCAAATCCACGCTCCATTTTGGGCCGACTGGGTATCCGCAAGCCGTCCCTGCTCAGCCTAACCAGCCCACACGCATCACCGGCCACTGCCCGGACATTTAGTCTGGACGATCTACTCAAGCCCCTGCCAAGACGTAAGGCCTTGTGCCATCCGTTTTGCATTGGGCTAATGATAAAATTTAATAATGCTCTGGAGGCTTTATATGCCCATTCTATTTTGTGTTTCACTTCTGTTTTATTGTACAAACACATGACATGGTGCATTGGCATTGGAAAATCATAGTAGCGGTTAGCCCCTGAATAACCATTTGTGACGTAGGCTAAAAACATTTTTTTCCAATTCTTCGTCATTTAGGATTTTATTTTGTCAGACAAAATAAATCCTTCTTTCTGGTACAGGGATTCTATGATTATCATAATTAGGTTATTGGATCAGGGGCTGACCACTATATGGAAAGACTTGTCATCTTGAAAAATACACTTTCCGAGTTTAAATAAAAGTCAATTTAAAATTACTTTATTCAGGCTTTCTTGGGGTCAACTTTAATGCTTAGAATGAATGTAAACTTTTGTGATAAAACCGGTCCTAGCCCTCATAAATAAATTGTATAGTTAGTTACAAAAGTCGAAGTAGATATAACCAAAACAAATAATATCTCAACATTTTCTGAAGAATTATTTCGAATAAAAAATAAAAGTAGTTGTAATGAAAACATGAAATATTATCTTGGTCGCATTACTTATGTATAGATTAATCTAATTGTGCTTAGAATTAAACAAAGCTGCTGCAATGCAACTATAGAAACTTTATATTCTTCAGTGGAATTCGAAAAAGCAAGTAATTAAGTATCCACTTAACTTCCTTTTTTGTCTTTTTAATTGATTTTCGTGTTTGGACTTTCCAATCCAAATCTTATTGGCTATGTTCAACTTCTTTATACATATTCAAATATGACTTATTTGTCTTCATTTTAACCAAGCCGTCGTCGTTAATGTAGTAGATGCCTACATGAAAACTGAGAAGGAAGCGAAAATGACAACGCACATTACAAGGAAGTGTATTTCTCAAGGGACAGATAAGTCGCTGTTGGTAATAAATAATTTTACACTATCTATCTGTATATTTCTTGTTTCATAGCCCGAATGTCTCCTTTCCTTCACTTTGCGTGTGGCTGGTAGGTTGCACAATGACTTGATATCTTGTAGTTGTATTTGTAGATTTCCTTTACTTCTCTGTGTATCATTGACAACATAAATTTGCTTCATTACCCATTTAAAAATGATAAATTACCACATAACCCGCAAATTTATGAAAGGTCAAAGGTTGTCTCAAGTCGCACCAACGTTTCCTATTGAACCATTCACGTATACAGTAGACAACCACCATCATTCCAACTCATTTTGTACATAATAACATTTTGCTTTTTCCATTATTCATCGTCATTACAACAAAGAACCGTGGTCGTTTGCTTCAAACATGACAAACAATAGTAAGCGGCAGGGGTGACTTTTCTTTTAACTTAAGTACAATATACTAATATAAAAACGCTTTAATATAGGTACACCATCGCCGAAGAAAAAACGAAACAATTCAACACCAACCAAAAAGAACGTAGCAGAAAAGAAGTTAATTCTTCAACAACTAGTATCACCCGGCAACAAACATTTATCTAAAAAAGTAAGTTTGGGCGAACTAATACAACTAAGCGACGGAAAAGATTTAAAGTCCGACAATAATACACTATCAGTAAAAGAAACTATGTTTGGAGGCGTAGACACCGCCCAATCGGCGTTAAATGACCCCAAGTTGGAAAAGAAGGTAACCTTCGCGAGATTGCTAAATAAAGTGTCTGCAGAAATGAACTCCGGATCTGACATGGAACTAGGAATTATGCGCGTCAACAAGTTGGGTGTTGCATTCGCACGTCCGTCAAGCACGCCACCATCTCCAAGTGTAACAATGCGGTCGCCAAACAGCACCTCTAGTAACCAAGGTAGTGATTCCTTTAGCTCGGATTTAGCTATTCCCAGTGCTCTGAGTTCAAGTATTTCAGATCTTCTCAGCCGTCGGCAATCACGCTTGCCCAATTTGACAAACGGAAAACCCAAACCGGCAAGTGCTGATTCAATTCTGGCAATGTTTAGAAATTTCTCCTCCAGCTCGGCTGGAGTTAATCTGCCTTCTTCATTGCGAGTATCACCTTCAACAACTCCAACAGCGTCAAGTCCTCAAGACGATATAGCGGGGGATGACGAATCCTCAACTTCATCTATTCACACACCAGTCTCGTTCTCAAGCGGATGTCCGGAAAGTCCGATAATGCACCGAAATAACCAAAGTACCATTGAGATATCGGTAATGGACTCTTTGAGCGCCCATAAATCTTCAAGTAGCGGTAGCAATCTTCTACACCCTCCCACAATACTTCTTGAAATACCAAGCACAATCAACAAGTGCCTTTCGCCTATAAGAGAAATGCCGACTCCCCTTCCATCGCCTATGCCTTCACCAGCACCGCAGATGCGAAGAACATATGCTTCGGCCCAAGTTGAGGACATTGATAGTGATGATAGAATAAGCGTTGAATTACCGAATATTTCGATAAGCTGTAGTGATGGTGATGACGATGATAATCGGTTGCAGGACATTGCATTGGACTTGCAAGCAGAAGATGGACTGATTCTTGAAGAAGTAGCTATGATGAACTGTTACAAAACTAGAGTAAGACATTTTGATTCTTTAAGGAAAACATTTAATATTTATTTCTTACAGAATCGACCGTCTCCTTTGGGTCAAACGTCAGATAACCAACGAATAATTATCGAACAAACACCATTAGTGATTCCCACCCTTGTAATTCAAACGCCTTCGCCTACGCGATCACCAGCCTCATTCCACGGATCTCCTCCTCCTCATAAACCGCGACAAGAAACTATGTTTCCTTTTCCACCATCATCACACTATTGGCAACAGTCGCGTAAAAAGCTTAAAGATTACGACAAACCCACGTCCTTAGACTTGCCATGTGCGCCACCCATGATTACAATAACATGTAACATGAGCGAAGTTGAATCAGATGCAGATTCCCCAGCGACCAAAGCATGTGGTGGTCATTTAGGAATCCCAACGACAGGGATGTCGTATCTTAGTCCATTTTCCATGGGTGCTAGGGGTGATCATACAACATCAGAATCAAATTTAAGCTCCTCAGGGTACAGTTCCATGGCGAGTCCAGGACCTTCTCGTTGTGGTTCTAGCAATCCTTTATGTCCTTCGGAAATGGAAGACCAAGGTCCCCCTGGGTCAGGACCATCGCATAGACGACCGTCTCCAATTCTTAAAACAAATTCCAACCCATCCGAATGCAGTACTGGTGGCAATAAGAATGGAGAAGATCAAAGGCGAGGACGTTCAGACTCCGAGACACTTTCAGACGATCCGCTTTTAGAATCCAACGACGAGGGAATAGGCACTGATCACATAGAAGAAAAAATTGACGATGGAGATTTAAAGAGCGCAAAGGAACTTCAAGTTTTTATTACGGGTGATTGTGATACAACCCTACTGGTGGACGTACCACAAACTAATTTAATTCCAACTCTTGTAAAAACACCAGCGGCGCCACAAGTAGTTAAGTGTGTAAGTTTAGATGACAGTATTAATCGTTTACAACCACCACTAATTAGCAAGCACTCATTACAACTGCCATCGATTGTAGTGCAATGCGATACCGATAAACTATGCGTAAGTCCAGTGTCGTCGCGTAGTGAAAGTCCCCTTAGTGATAGGACTACAGGTTTGGAGCGATTTTCACCACAGTTTTACGGTCGCCACAAAGACTTGTTACCTTTTACCGATTCGGATGGGTTGTATGACTTTCCTAGTACCGATAAGGTTAATGTCGTGTCGTCAACGCATAAAAAAATAGGCAATAAAAAACGCGAGAAAAAGCCGTTAACTAGGAATTGCAAAACACCAAGTCCCTCGAAAACACATTATGCTATTCCAGGTTTTAATACGTTATTAGATGTTCCCAGCAAAGACCACTACAAAGTACCTCCACCAAGAAAACTCAGCCCGAAGCGAAGGGTGACTAGATCGCAAGTTGTAAGTTCCTCATCTAGTTCGGACAGTATTGTTACAGCTAAAGATCTAAGACCAACATCGTCAAGTCCAAGCCCGGATACTATTCGATGGTCGTCGCCTATTGAATGGATAGATCACAAACTGCAAAAATCTCAGGGGGCCTCTGGGGAAGAGGTGCGTATTTTTATCATTATATTAATTTGTTGTTTTAATTTGTCAAAAATGTTTTCTATTTCTAGATTTAGCGTCCTGAAACTCTCATATTGGATTAAATCGAAAAGTATTTATTAAGTATGATTGCTAAGTGCTTCTTCCTTTTTCTATTAGACTTTTCTCTCTATTCCTATATTTATTGAGTTGGGTCGACAAATTTTAATCTTTTGTGGTAGAGTTTAGATGGTAGATAGATTTTTCGATTTTATAACAGTTACAAGAATGATTAATGATTTGTATTTTTGGAAATGTGCCTAGTTTAACACATATCATAAAGTATTGCTTAAGTGGTGTAGCCATTGTTTTGTGTTTAATACTTCTATTCATATTACAGGACGTGGTGTCAACAATTCTGCCCAAAGCGACAGATTTTTCAAAGAATCAAAAGATCAGTAGGCTACGGGCTATCGGTCATCAGATAAGGTAAAGTACAATAACAAGCTTAAAAGAGACTTTAAAGGCAAACAGTATACGAGATATTGTATAACAACAACCAAAATTTAACCTGGTGTTCTTGATGCTTCTTTAATAACTTGGATATTTCCAGGTTCCTAAGACGGCTAGAACTGAGTCTGAAGCGAAGAGATCGTGCCATAAGTCCATCAGACAGCATAGAAAGCGGTGAAGATTCACCTCGAGCCACATCACCCCTTCTGCCAAATCGAGGCCCTAAGCCTGAAATACGCAAAAGTAGTAGTATAGGAAAGTTAGGAAGTTCAACCTCTAGACCTAAAAGATCCAAATACAAAAAAGGCGACTTATTACTGACAGATCAGGAATCATCTTGGAAACGAGTTGTTATCACCGATACTGGACACTCTGAATAAAAAATGCAAGACTAAATAAAGACATTCTTAAGTTAAGTAATTTTAAATTATATTTAAATGAGAAAAGAAACCTAGAAAATTACAAAAATATTCTAAACATCGAACAATCATTAATGTGAACATAAAAAACCGAATGCAATATTCATAAATGTATAAACTATACTATCTAAATAATGCTCAAAGTTAACGAATTCTTCGTTCCTGGAGGTAGGTTTAAATAATGCATTCCAAATGTTGTTTTTTACAAATACTAAAAAGACAAGGAAATTTTAAAAATGAAGACTGCAGTGAACCAGATAAACGTATTTATTTTAAATATTAACCGATTCCAGGTTGTTTTATTGATAGAGTTCCTCATTTTTTCATGTACCTACAACTAAATATAAATAAAAGTACGAAAAAGAGGTATACTGTTAAATAAATACCTGCGTAAAAAAAGATTAAAGAGTAAGTAAGTAATTTAATTTACATAGTGTAATGTTAAACAGGGCCACACTTTAGTATACGCAACTTTCAATTTGTGGTTAAAAAGCTTTACTATATTTTCAATTTAAACCAAGATCTTTTGCAATTTAAATAAAATATTGTGGTTGAATAAGAAATTAAAAAAACTGTTATTTTTGATGTTGAATTTTAAAGCCTTGTACCTACCAAAAATATGTGTATTATACCGTTGTAAATAAAAACACACTACAAAGAAAATAAGGTCCAAAAAAAAAAAGGCGCACGCGCTATATTTTTTTTAATTGTTATTTATAACTTCTTTTAAACGGTTAGCAATAAATTAAAAATCATACACAAATTTGCTTTTTGTAAAGGAATATTGTTCCCATAAAAATATTTTTGGAATTCAAATGCTATTTAAGAAACGTCAATACAATTAACACTATGTAAACATCTACATTGCATTTTTTATTATACTCCTCGCAGACAAAGTCAAAAACGAGGAGTATATTGTGATTGTTTTGAAAATTCTAAAATCGTAAAAAATCATCGTAGAGCAAAAATTTTTGCAGATTCGTGCGTTTCATCGAATTTTGAACAACTTTCAAAAAATCCGTCTGTCCGTCTGTCCGTCTGTCTGTACTCTGTCACGTTTTTTGTAAACACGATAACTTAAGAACGAAAACCCTAATCATGTTTAAATTTTCAGGAAAAATCGTTCCTATTAAAATCTTGGTTGGGATTGTTTTTGAGAGAAATCAGATAATGACAAAGGGGGCTCCAGGGCCCCCCAACTATACAAAAATTTATATTTCGGTTATTATAAAATTTATAAAAATTTTTTTTGGTAATATACAAGCCTTTCCAATTCTTTAGAAAAAGTAATCGAAAGTTTTTTTTGTCCGACCCCACATAAGTCCCCCAATTAATAAAAATGCCGTATCTTCGTTATTTTTCAATTTACAAAAAATAATGAAGTTATAAAAATGGAAGAAAATTAAATTCTGTGTTAAAAAATATTTTTTTTTTTTTTTTTTATTAAATTTCTAAGACAAAAATGTCCAAAAGAATGATTTTTAGTCATAAAAAAGTTTCGAAAGTCAAGGATCGGTCAAGGTGGCTTTGCAAAAAAAAATCAAAACAAAAGCATCTTTCTTCAGCCAAATTAAATCATAAACGTCAGTGTCAGAATTGATACCTATTTATTCTCTTCGCGAAAAAAATTTATTTTTTTTGTTTATTGGAGTGTAAATAGTTTGACCTCTTCGCAGATTTTTTTAAATAATATTAAAAAATTTTTTTTTTTCAATTTTATGTCTGATTACTGCGAGGAGTATCCTATTAAATGTTGTCATTTTATAAAACATTCAACCCGCTCACTGATCTAACCCACTCGCTGACCTAGCCCATTTCTAGTTGTTAATTATTTCCATATTTATTTATTTTTATGTGTAAATAAGTAAGCAAACTGTAAATAAGAAATATTTATTTGTACATTTTCATTAAAGTATTTAAATGTATCTTGTAAGTAAATTTAGTGTTTAGGCTTTTAAAATGAGACTGATTTTCTACTTTACCTTTCTTGTTATAAATCATATTTGAATGTTGCACCTTGTCTTTCTACCAATTTGAAAAATGTTATCTTATTTGTACATTTAAAAAAATGTTGAGGTTGTCCGATATACTTTAGTTTTATGTGCCATTTAAATAGATATTTAAGCCATGTTCTAATAACAATGTTATAAATGAATAAGATAACAATCTCTATTGGTCTGAGGACCTTCTTAAACTAGTATTCTTAATATTAATTCATCATAAGGCTTCAGCAGAAACATAGAAAAATACTAGTACAAAAAGGTCCTTTCTATTTTTCATTATTTATTTTCATGTCATACGGGTGTCGTATTTTATTGATACCATTGTGATAGCTCTGTGACTTTTCAGAACGTAACTCTTTCAGCAATATATTAAGGGGAGCAACATTTTAAAACACAAAATGAGCAATTATTAATACATTAGTGCACTGCACATTTTAAAAAATTTACCTATCTACATGTAGTTTAATAATAAAGTCTTGCTAAATTATGCGATTTCTTATTTCTATGTCGATTTTACCTTTTGGTTGTATATCTTTTTTTACCTTCTTTTCCTTTACTTCTATTTGAGATCTTTGATTTTTTTTGTATTGTAGCCCTATTTTTCATGAAATTTCGAAATTTAAACATTTAATATTTAGCAATTCCCATTCTAAAATACTACATTCACTTCAAAAGTATTATAAGCTGTTTAATAAATAAAAATTTTATCATAACGTTGCATCTTGTTAAAATAATTAAATTTTGGTAATTTTCCAAGTTTGCGTAAAAATAACTTTCAAAGTTAGAGTAATTTTTTAATACCTATAGGTATTAAAAAATTTAACATTTATTTATTTTTAATAGGTTAAGATTTTGTAACATGTATCATTCTAAAGTTAAATAAAATGCTTATTGAAAATCTTCGTCTCATTCTAGGAAAACTAAGATTAAAAAACCAAAGCAAATGTCCATGTTTGAAAAAAAAAAACAATTAAACAATCATATTACAACAATTTTATTTTTTAGATTAATTTGTTAGAATATGGGTACAACAAATAAATACGTCATGTTCAATAAGTTTTAGCTAAAACGTTTAAGAATTAAATAAAAAGAACTTTTATAACACATAACGAAAATTTGATTTTGAGTATTGCACACCGTTTTATATTTAAATTTTAACCATTAAGCAGTTTAAATCAACAAAAAACGTAAAGATATTTAATAAATTAGGAAATTTAGCTTAATTTAGTAGTAAAAAGGACTAAAAATTTGATTTACTGTATTAAGACAATCACTTAACATCTTAAACCACTCACACTTAAAAAATGCATCTTTAATTATTTTCACAAAAAATAGCAAAAATGTAAGTACCTACGATTTAATAAACAAATAACATAATTGACTAGATCATAAACTTTTTCATAAATGCTTTAAATGATACATTTTTCTTTCACCTGGCTACCATGTAGTAAATTTGACCTTCAAATAATAGTAAGATCACAACGTTTGTTAACTAAGTAATGGAAAGAAATAGGAATGCGTAAGTAAATTTGGAAAAATTTATCGCAAAGAATTAATTAATATTGACTTAACTTAAATCTATCAATAAATTAATAGTACCTATTATACAGCTTGTTTTTAAATTTCGCGCTAAATAATTATATCAACACTTTTCAGTTCAAATTTAAAACCAAACTGCATAGAATTAAAATATAGAAACAAAAATATATTTTCATTTTGTTTAGTTTTCTAAATTGAGGCCAGTTATTTTAAAATTACTCACAAGCGTTGATATTATTTAATTTTCTTCATCTGAGCTTAACAACATAGTTTTTTCAGTGTAATTTTGAGAAATAGCGGGTACTTTTTGACCAGACGCAAGAGGAGGTTTTGAGGTTACGTTTTCAATGCTGTTGTAAGATTGAGGCATTCCCCCACCACTGGGACTTATACTTTCATCAGGATCATACGTGGAAAGTCTCATACCGCGTCCATTTTTAGCTAAAAGATTAAAACAAAAAATAGTTCAAAAATCATCTAAAAACCAATCGCTCTTTAGTACCTACCATTTATTTCATTATAAACATAAAAAACTTAAGATTCATGCCTTGGATCATGCTGAAATGTTTCAAAAACAAAATGACGAGTCCAAAATACATACCAAGCCATTTATTAAAAATAATACGATAAGGTACATATTGGTTTCATAATAAAATCATTAAATAAAAAAAACTACGAGACTAAATTAGAATATTTACAAAGAAGCAGATTGAAATTCTGTAGTCGTTTGAATTATTTAAGTGATGTGAAAATGTTGTAGACTTGATTAGGAACTGTTTAATACTATATTATAAATACAATTGCATATAAAGTTCAGTAATTTAGTATATGAAAAATTCAAACAATACATAATCAAACTATATTATAATAATACTAAATACTACTGAAACTAAAAATGGACTGTATTTTAATAATTTTGAGTATTGCACACCGTTTTATATTTAAATTTTAACCATTAAGCAGTTTAAATCAACAAAAAACGTAAAGATATTTAATAAATTAGGAAATTTAGCTTAATTTAGTAGTAAAAAGGACTAAAAATTTGATTTACTGTATTAAGACAATCACTTAACATCTTAAACCACTCACACTTAAAAAATGCATCTTTAATTATTTTCACAAAAAATAGCAAAAATGTAAGTACCTACGATTTAATAAACAAATAACATAATTGACTAGATCATAAACTTTTTCATAAATGCTTTAAATGATACATTTTTCTTTCACCTGGCTACCATGTAGTAAATTTGACCTTCAAATAATAGTAAGATCACAACGTTTGTTAACTAAGTAATGGAAAGAAATAGGAATGCGTAAGTAAATTTGGAAAAATTTATCGCAAAGAATTAATTAATATTGACTTAACTTAAATCTATCAATAAATTAATAGTACCTATTATACAGCTTGTTTTTAAATTTCGCGCTAAATAATTATATCAACACTTTTCAGTTCAAATTTAAAACCAAACTGCATAGAATTAAAATATAGAAACAAAAATATATTTTCATTTTGTTTAGTTTTCTAAATTGAGGCCAGTTATTTTAAAATTACTCACAAGCGTTGATATTATTTAATTTTCTTCATCTGAGCTTAACAACATAGTTTTTTCAGTGTAATTTTGAGAAATAGCGGGTACTTTTTGACCAGACGCAAGAGGAGGTTTTGAGGTTACGTTTTCAATGCTGTTGTAAGATTGAGGCATTCCCCCACCACTGGGACTTATACTTTCATCAGGATCATACGTGGAAAGTCTCATACCGCGTCCATTTTTAGCTAAAAGATTAAAACAAAAAATAGTTCAAAAATCATCTAAAAACCAATCGCTCTTTAGTACCTACCATTTATTTCATTATAAACATAAAAAACTTAAGATTCATGCCTTGGATCATGCTGAAATGTTTCAAAAACAAAATGACGAGTCCAAAATACATACCAAGCCATTTATTAAAAATAATACGATAAGGTACATATTGGTTTCATAATAAAATCATTAAATAAAAAAAACTACGAGACTAAATTAGAATATTTACAAAGAAGCAGATTGAAATTCTGTAGTCGTTTGAATTATTTAAGTGATGTGAAAATGTTGTAGACTTGATTAGGAACTGTTTAATACTATATTATAAATACAATTGCATATAAAGTTCAGTAATTTAGTATATGAAAAATTCAAACAATACATAATCAAACTATATTATAATAATACTAAATACTACTGAAACTAAAAATGGACTGTATTTTAATAATTTCAAACGCAATTGCCACAATTATGGCAGTCAAATTTAGAAACAAAAAAGACTACAAGAATAATTTCTATTTAAATTTTGTGTCAATTTACCCAACTAACCTAAATTTTAGAGTCCAAAAATAAGACTAAATGAAACTTAAACTATATTATCACAAAAGTAAGAAAAAATACTGGGACTTTCCTAAAATGTTGTCCACATTTTTAATTCATAACTAATTACAAAAGAAATAAATTATTTATAAAGCAATGCTTGATAATAAACTGGTAAATATTTATGTCGATATCGTATGGAATTTTTAAAACAATCTTAGTCAAAATTAATATGTAAACAAAAAAATAGGGGTGGTCCTTTTTTGAAGAAAGTATGAAATTTCAATTCAATAACAAGTCAAATAAAACTGTAAATAAGACAAATAAGTATACTACTAATACTAAAATATACCATGTTTATTAGTTTGTTCTCCTTAATAAAAAATATGAAATACTTAAATTGGAAAAACTACTTTAATTTAAGAAAATATCAGCATATCAAAAAATTTCGTTGAACATGTTTTCAAATGCACGTTTGCCCTTAAATAAAAATGACTCCTTATTTAAGCAGATATTTTTGTGATATAATAAACCCTGAGTAAAAGGAAAATTATCTAATAGAAATATGTGTCCAATGTTCAATCCGGGTTATCCCAACAATAGTTTTAAACAATAATCATAATAAGGGGCTCGATTTCGGGAGTATAGGACTTACGCAAGTAAAAGCTTGATTAAGGCAACGTTTCGGGAAATTTATTGTTATCCTTCTTCAGGCCAGGGTTGCTACAAAGTACTTAACATTAGGACTAAGTCTAAAATTTATAAAAAACTTTTTACCTCTAATCGAAAAAATTGGGGGAAAAAAATATGTTAACTACGTCTGACATCCTTTCTCAACAACAACTTCCGTTTCCTTGCAAACTGCTTGAGATAAGCAACATGCTGTGGCAAAATAGCTTGTCTGTTTACCTCTACTAAGAGTTACTTTTTAAAAAATCATCATACAAAACGTTACACTCCACCATAAGAAGACAATTGTGCATTTGGATGGTGCTAGAACAATTTACTGACAATTATCATCATGCTGTTGTGAATAGTTTTACTATTTACCTGTACGTCGACAGCATTCGCTTAGGTTCGGCAAGACATGTAAGTTCTACACCACATCTATAGGCTACAAATTAGACTTGAGCATGTAAACGCTAAAAAGTTATTTTTTAAAAATATTGTGCTTGTGTAGGACAGATGGACTATTTACCTACACCCACAGCGGCTAGTTTAAAAAATAGAATAGAGCTAGCAAAGGCAAAACAGGCAAGCAAACAAGCAATACATCCAAACTAGCCGCTGTGGGTGTAGGTAAATAGTCCATCTGTCCTACACAAGCACAATATTTAAAAAAAAAAAAAAATAACTTTTTAGCGTTTACATGCTCAAGTCTAATTTGTAGCCTTTTGATTTGAGGTAAAAAGTTTTTTATAAATTTTAGACTTAGTCCTAATGTTAAGTACTTTGTAGCAACCCTGGCCTGAAGAAGGATAACAATAAATTTCCCGAAACGTTGCCTTAATCAAGCTTTTACTTGCGTAAGTCCTATACTCCCGAAATCGAGCCCCTTATTTAATTTACGAAGGACGAAAACCAAAATCCAATAATCATAATATTACAGTATCCAACATGAGATATTAACACCTTGATCATCTATATTATCGCTCTAAGAGATTGCTACTGTGCAATCTTTATATCTATTCAGCAACCGCATTTACAATGTAATGTTGTTTAAAATACGATGAAACGTCCAAATCTGCAATTTTTGGTTTACGATAAATTTAGACTTGGACTGTCTGCGAAGAGTATAATAAAAAAAATATAGCATTCACAGTCTACCTTTTTATGAAGCTGTAATTATCTCCGAAACGTTTGCAATAACAAATACTTGATTAATGGATTGCACAGTTAGAACATAATACTCTGTTTAAACGAATTCGGTGTCATAAATAAAGCGAATCATTATTTAAGTAAACAATTAGCATGGTTAATAGCCACACTAAATATAAATATAATGAAAGATGGTATGAACTATGAAAAATAATGTAGATTATTTAATTAGATGTATGTATCGTAAAATAAGGCTAGCATGTTGGTAGGTAAGGACACACATGCAGACATGGCCATGCTATAGGTAGGTTATGCTAGCTTTAGTTGTCACATCACAACCTCTCGTAATTTTGACTGGAGTTCACGTCTGCAAAAATCATTCATTACAATCATGCAACATTAAATAATTGATTAGCACCTCGACTTACATATTATCATTCATATTGTGATAACCCGAAACTTAATAAGTATGAGATTGGTAAAAAAAATAAAAATGTTCTTCCAAAAAAGTAAAAAAATCACGTATTTACTTACCTTGTTCGCTTAAATTTTGGTTTAATTTTTGAATTACAATTTTGAATTTTCGATAATGTCAAAACAAAACTTTTGTAGGTAACGAATTTACATTCATTTTTCATTTTCAAAACACGATTTGTTTTCAAAAATGCTCGCAATTAGAAAAAAAAACCTTTTTACAAAGAATATGAAAAAGCATTGCATTATCTCATTCCATTCAGGAACAAATGGTAATAATTTTATACTACCCAAAAACAAAATGCTTTAAAAAATTACATACCAATGATTATTCAAAAGAATAAATATTAAAAAACAATCACAATGATGAACACCAAAGAAAAATATTAAAAAAGACTCACCAGAACTGTACTGTGTATACTGCTGATATTGAGGATGGAAATTGTGAATAGCGTCTGTCATTATATCCTTTGGATTCATTGTTTCCTATGAAAAAAATAATCATTTAACCGAACATTTTACTTTTAATTTTCGGTTAGATTTTAAAAAGAGAAAAATTAGCGCTCATGTTGGCTAGTTTTTTCCAATCCACAATTTATTATAACCTACCTTTAAACTGCTAGATATGCTCTGCATGGTAACGGACCTTCCTCTGGAATCAGAAACGCACCCTTGGACATAATTGCGATATGGGAATGCATATCTAAGTGCTACAGCAGCACAAAACATCTCAATGCAGATAAGAAAGTTCTGATAGCCAGCAGAAACTGTTCCAGTGGATGTGCGCGTTCCATTACTATCTATCATTGGAGAGATAACTTCTGCTTTTTCTAAAATGGCTAGACCAACACCTGAAAGAAAATTAGTGTTAATAAAATTGGGGACAGAACAACTAGTATTTAGTTGCTAAGAAAAGTTAGTTTTTAATACTTTGGTAACTCACCCTGCCAAAAGGACAAAAAGATCACAGATTTAACGGTGCAAAACTTCAGTACTGGTTCAAATGGAGTAAGGAGATCTCTAGTGGCGAAATAAAACAAAAACAGACCATACAAGGCAAGAGATACTGAAATATTGTAAATAATTGTAACGTAAATATATCCTCCATTAGGGCTAAAACAAAATATATTAAAACCTTTAAAATACAGTCAAACAATAAGTTTACCTCCAATCACCGTCGCGATAATGACCAAAAGATTGTAAGAATATTATCACAAATGCCATGACAGGTTTTACAAGACAAAACTGTAAAGTTGCTTGTTTGCAGAACCGCAAAAAACCAATGGTGTACGTTTTCCCGTTCAAACAGCAGGTTCCGTAGAGACAACTGGATCTAATTGGTTTACCCCTTATTTCGGACATAATGTTGCCTTCTCCTCCAAGGTACTCGTAACACAACGACAAGAAGTTGTAGATTACAAAGGCTAAAAATATATAGAATACCTTACTGATCTGATAATTGTGGTTTTCAAAAATATTTAAGCTTACCTTCATAACAGTCTCGAACAGTAAAAAAATAAACATAGTAACTCTCTGAATTAAAGAATAAAAGACTAATCCAAGAATATATGGCGTAAATTGGTACAATAAATAAAATTCGAACTATCCATCTTTGTTCTGTGGGGTTCGTGTACCATCGTAAGTGATGATAAATCTAAAACAAAAATTACTTTGTGAATGTAAAAATTTATACTACTCTCTTCTTTAACCAGTAAGTGTTTTTGATAAGTAACCAAAAGTGGTTGGACAAACAACAAAAAATCCCTGTTACAACAAATAAGCATTAGGCATGGGCATGGGCAAGGGGGGTGCAACAGGTGCAGTTGCCCCCATAGGTTCTAAAATAAGGTAACAAGAACAAGAAAAGAATTTAAAACAAAATGCCTGCGGTGCTACATTTTTGAACACCAAGTTTTATTCACCCTATTGTTACAAATCCTCCATGCACATCCACATGCATTTTCCAATATATCATTTTATTTTCAGAAAGTTTATAAATGGTCAATTTGAATTAAATGGACGAATTCTGAATTACAATTGACGATTTCTAAAACACACCTGCAAGTGTTCGTTTAAAATGGTACATTTCGCATTAAATTTAGGAAAGGTGTTCACGCAAGATGATCTGGATGCAAGTTCTGATTGAACGAAAATGTGCGTAAAAATAACATCAGCAAATCCAATACGGGATGTCGTCTCACACAACATGACCTTTACATTTAAATTATCAGCTTTTGTTTTACATAAAACCTTCATTTTAAACCAGATTTTTTCAATTTCATTACTCTAGCTAGGAGGATTATTTTTAGAAACTCTTTTCCGAGGTAAAGGATTCATATTATAAAATTAATGTTGCTACGTGTTTTAATTTAAAAGTTAAATGACAAAACAACGATAAAATGCGGAAATTCAATAAAATTACGCATACAGGCTTTCCTGGAAAAAGTAGTCAAATCAACATCCATAATTACCAGATATTTCGTGAAGGAGTTTATTATTTCAAAAAATAATAAAAGCCCTACAGAAAATATTATAGGTTCAGGATGTGTACATAAAAAGCAATTTCAGTCTATTTTGGCATTTTCACTATTTTTCATGCAAAATGAGAAGGAAGCCAAGTTAAAACGTTAACATAAACTATATGCCAAAGAAAGCTACGAAAATGCGCGAAAATCTTGCTAGATAATTAAGCAATTAAAATGTTAAAAGGAGAAAATTGGTGACAATAATACAAGTTAACAGGCTAATTTCAAGTCAATAAATTTCGAAGCAGTGCAAATTTGCGACGTCGCAAACGACATATTTTAGTCTAAAAATGATAGTTTTCGTAAAAAAAAATCTGTTTTGATTAGTCAATTGTATTTATTAATGCGTAAATTACAACTCTATGCCAAAAAACCTTTACTTTTAAACAAAATAGTGCTGCAACCGGGTCGCAACTTTGCACTGCTTCGATATTTTTCTGACTTGAAATTAGCCTGTAAATCTCGATTAAATCCTACTATTAAAAAGTGTAATAGTTTTGTTCTCAGTTTTGTTTTATTTACACTATGATTTCTATTTTGCAACCATTCATGAGGAAGGTCATGGGTATTTATTTTAAAAACAAATGTTATTTTAATAAATTGGGTTGATAGTTAAAAGAAATCGTGTCATTTGTGTTAATATAATAAAATAAAAGTTTGTTTATATTATTGTTGTTGTAATTTCTAATAAATCATTGATTTTCGTTGCAATAGCAATAGCACAGCTGCAAAGATTAAAAACAATTTTAAGATCTTTCTTTCTACAAAAACCAATTACTAAAAATCAAAAAATATGGTAGTTGTTCTTTATACCTAAAATAGGTATTTTTTGATTTTAGAATAATTTTTTTATCTTGGTTTGTATTGTATCTTTGAAATATTGAAACTTTTACTTCCTGTAAAATTTCCTTTATAATAAAGGATTATGTTACTCTACAGGTTAACCCTGTATTGGAACGTATAAAACAAAAACGTAACGGCCAAATAACCAAAATGCACTTTTTTGGATTTTTAAATGTAACCAAAAAACTGTTACAGACCAAGTTTAACATACAGGAGACTAATAAGCATTAAAATAGGCAACTTGTCTTGTCTATATTTAACCGACCTTGTAAGGTAAGCGAGATCCCAATGGTGGCTCTCAAATTCGCAATACTGTAACTTTTAAAGAAATCTGAAATACACAAAGAAAATAGTTCTTACCTGAGAGCATGTGATAAATAATGCTGCAAAAACAAAGATTCCAGCTATAACTTGAGCCAATTTTGTTTGAAGAAAAATTGGTTCAGAAGGTTTCGAGTGAACTGGCTGTTCAATGAGCGCTTTTGTTGCATTTAAAACATGAGCTGCTGCAGCATCCACTATTTTACTTGCTTGTGTGCTGGATGCCATTCCTGTAACAAATACAATAACGATATTAATAAAAAATTCTATTTTTAGGACCAAATTTTTATAATCATATTTGAATCATAAGTAGAGAAAGGTGGATACTACACAAAAATACAACTTATCGCATATAATTTTAAGCTTAATTTTACAAATTTTAGGTAGAAACTTTGCACGTACATACCTAACCCTATCTAAATGATAAAAACCACAATGACGTTATAGGATTTTAACTACTTATTTTTTTTTAAATTATAGAAACACATAGAAAATATAAATAATATTCTTTTGAGAGATGTGGAGACCAAAGAGAAAGATTTTACCTTCCTATTTTTGATAGGAACAGGATAACGAATATATTCTCGAAAGAACCTAAAATAGATTTATTGTAGACTTGGTTTGGAAAGTCCTATGCTATGTAGGCTATTTTCCTCTCACGTTTCCGCCTTTATAATTTATGGTTAATTTTTAAATTACGTTTTTAAGATTAAGCAAAAATAATACAAAAAATTCTGAAAAAAAAAGTAAGTATTTTGATTTTTTCTATTCGTATTTCGACAATTAAATCCGAAAAAAACAATGATGTACCATACGCATTAACCTCGAGAAGGTTTTAAGATATTGAATTATATTAAAGTACCTTGAAGCAAAATCCCAAGAGATTATTTTTATGGATTTTCTCTTTATAATCATAAATATATAAAATAGCAATCATCCCACCCACACGATATTGATGAGTAAGTAAACTAACAAAACAGAAAACCAAACGAAGTTCTTATCAAACAAGTACAACGTTAATTTGCTGCCAAAGTGAAAAGAAACTATTCCATAATATAACTATTTCCTGCAATCTAAATGTCGAGGTAAATTTCTTAAAATTTCGCAACTTTCCCATCTCTTTAAGATTCTAGCATATGTTTTTTTGTCTTACCTAATCCTTTTATCAAACTTTTTTCAGTTTTTTGTTATTCTTCAACTAGTTTTAACTATGAACAACCACAACAACCACTAACCACTTAAATTATTCAACATTTTAGGAAGAAGGGCCCCAACGAGGGCCAACCTTGATAGAAAAATAACAGAACTTGCGATGCAAATGGTCGACCAATTTTGACCTCAATTTTTGCGCATGTGCCTCGTTTACGGTTTTGTTTTTGATTATTTTCTGCAACGGGATTAGTTTTGGGTTTATTTATACTTATTGTCACCTTATTTGAGGTAATTTTATAATTGTAAGCACTTGTCCGAACACAAAGGCCAAAAATCAACAACAAATCGACTGTTTTTGACGTTTTCAATAGTTTGACAAGTATTTGACAGTGACATTTGTATTAACTATTTCTACGAGTATGTGAAATGCCCGCTAAACAACAGGGCCGTATTAAAAATTTTAAGGAGCAATTAGGAAATATTAAAATAAATCTTCTCGGGTATTTATTTCATTTAAAATCAGGGTTGTACACGAATACAAGTATTCGTATTCGAACACTGTATTCGAATACTTTAGCAGTATTCGTATTCGAATACATTTTTTTCAAATGAGTTTGTATTTGTATTTTTATTCGTAAAAATGCAAGCATTAGTATTTGTATTCGTAAATTCACGAATACTTTTTACGAATACATTTTTATAGTCGAACACAAACGAGTAAGTTCGCTTTGCGTTAATTTTAAATTTTGCACCAAAAATCGTGGGAATTGTATTAGAAATATTGTATTCGTAGTTTTACGAATACGAGTACTTTCAAACTTTGTATTCGTACCCGAATACATTTTGTTTCAAATGTATTTGTATTCGTGCTTAACATGTAGCTAAGTATTCGTATACAAAAAAAAGTATTCGTGTACAACCCTGTTCAAAATAAAGATAAAAAATGATAACAAAAAATTTGATAACATGAGTAATTTATTATTTCTAATTGTAAATTCCATAAAAATAATAAATGCTATAATATTGAAGGTTCTATCCTTATTTTTGGCACAACATTTTGAGCAAGCATGCATTCATGGTATAAAATGTTTTAAAGATAAAGGATAACAAAAATTGGTCCTCCTGTCTTGAAAGTACAATAAAACAAGGTTATCACAACCTTAATGTATATTTTATAACTTTTAACAACGTTTGGTTTTGGCAATATTAGTATTTATTAAAGAATGACTATCTAGACTGATAATGAATGTAGCTTGGATTATATCCTTTTCTAAATCGGCAAATTTGACTTGGATGACCATATTTAGAACAAACAGTACACTTTATCCTTGTTATTGTAGGAGCTCTTCGTGTTGCTCCACGAGGCGGGCTTATGGAGCGGTGGTTACTTTTTGATTTTTGATCTTTTTCTGGCGACTGCTGTAAAGTAATTTCCCTCTCTTCACCATTTTGCTGTTCCAGTTCAGAAGCAAACGATGACTCATCGTTTGTTTCAGTTAACGAATCGCTGCCCAAATTATCCGGGAGTGTTATCAGAAATAAGGTGTACAATTCATCAGGCGAAACAAAATGTGAACTTTTTGCTTCCTCCTGCACTGCGATGTTATTTAAGCCGTCGATTAAACAGGACACAGCATTTCGGCCTGTTATTTTACAAGTTTCCAAAAGGTATAATTTACTGAAATAGTACTGCATCATGCTTTCATCAGGTAATTTTAAGCGTCCAATCAACCGCTTAAGACTTAGTGCAAAATCAGTGTGGTCAGGAAAACTTTTAGAAATCAACACGCGCCATTCGTGCCAAGAATAATCGTGTTTTGGAAGGTTTTCATACCAATTGCGCAGTAGTCCTGTCATTTTGGTCTGCATGTAAAATACAATTTCTGCGTCATTCCAGTTGTTGGCAATGGCTTCATCTTGAATCTGGTTTAACCACATACTTGTAGTGTAATAGGGCTCTGCGTCAGGAACAGTTTGCGTCATGGGCTTATTTGTACGTTGTTGTAATAATAGATTAACGGTTTTCTCCAACTTTTCTAAGCGATCAGTAAACATTGTCATGGGGCTTGGCTTATCTAAACTTTCAATTTCTTTGGAATATTTTTGTCTAAAGGTGTCGTAATAGTCCTTAACAGGTGATGAATTTGTATCCGTCGAACTTTCGGTCGATTTTTTCTTTTCAATAAATCTTTCTGACGATCTTCTTCTCCCTGTTGATTTATCTGTGGATCTTCGTTTTCTGTCTGTTGATCTCGATCTATTTCTGCCTGTCGACCTTGATCTTCTTCTGTCTGTTGATCTCGATCTTCTTCTGTCTGTCGATCTCGATCTTCTTCTGTCTGTCGATCTCGATCTTCTTCTGTCTGTTGATCTTGATCTCCTTTTGTCTAGTGATCTTTCTGCTGATGTCCTTCTCTCTGTTGATCGTGATCTCCTTTTGTTCGCCCATCTTTCGCCGGATCGTTCCCTTGTTCTTCTTTTATACGTATGTTGCTGTACTGAAGATTCACGATCTCTTGATTTTGTTCTTCGATAGCTTAGGGTCCTTGGTATGGACTTTTTATAGGAATAAACATCGTTTATGTCTTTGAACGAAAAAATTGGACTTCTACTTCTTTTTAATGTTTCCTCTTCTTTGTTGTACGCATTTTTAACTGTTGCAATGGATTCTGTTTCGAATTCTTCATCAACTGGTTCTTTTTTTATTTCGATCGACATGTTTTTTTGTAGGTAGGACTCTTCTTTAGTAAATGGATCATGTACATGTTGCTCTCTTAATTCAGTTTTGAATTCTTGTTTTACTTCTTGCAAGGGTACATCTGTTTGGTTAGAAAATGTATTGTCCATTAATATGTCCCTACAAATAAAATAGGCAAAGCAAAAAACTGTTTTGAACAATGCCTACCAAATTGTGCGAATTTTTGCTATTGTTTTACAAATCATCCAAAAGTTAAGTGGAAAAGTTCTTTGTTAAGGTTTAAAAGCACAGTTATAAAATGGACTTGCTTTAGGATTATTGATTTGGTAAAAGCCTCGGTAAAAGCTCTTTTAACGACAAGTTTTACCTAACCTGCAGTCTTGAGATAAAGCCAGCGTAAATTATCTTTAACTTTGGTGTTCGTGCGTTGGTTTATATTTTTAAATGCTCATGTCTTTTTACTTTAAAATTAGGTATAATTTAAAATTAAAATCAGCTTACATGTTTTGTGTAAAAAAAATAAACTTTTCTCTTAGAAAAAAAATTCGTTCTATTCTATTTGAACTGGAAAACGGTTCGTTTGTATAATGTTTCATAATCCGCTAAAACTGGGGATAAAATAATTTATGCTTACAGAATACTAAATATTAAAAAAAAACGACATTGATGTGTAGTGCGCTGATTTATAGGATAAATAATATATTATCATAAACACCACATATTTCTTTAAAAAAATAATCTAGAAATAGTAAAAATATTTTCTGCCGGATTATTAAAATTTATTTTGATTTTGTACAACGGATACGTAGGCACTTTGTAACAAGTGGTTTGTATGAATTATGGAGACCTTAAAGATTTAAGGTCTCCATAGTATGAATTTTGTCCACAAAACTCCGTGTTAAAATCAAGCACGAAGTGCTAAGTACACGTAACATTTATTAGCCAATCAGAGTGCGGAAGGTGAAATTTTTGTTTGCGTCACTTGAGTTGCATGTTGCATGAGTTTAGGATACTCCGGTGTAGTGGTTAGGTGAAATATTTTTTTTAGAAACATTTACAATATATCCAATTAAAATGAAGAAGTTCTTCTTTTTTCTTTTGTTGGTTGTACCCGCTGTGATATTTACAGTTGAAAGTGGTAAGTTTTTTCAGAATCGGAGTGCTTTGAACCTTAAAATTTTGGACCCCATTACGTGGCACATCTTAAAAGAATCTGCAATACTTCAGATAACGCCGGAGTCTTTTATTTTAACAAACAATGCTTAATTTAATAGTGGTTTAATTAAAATTCTGTAAATTTATGGCATAGTATCAGTTATTTTTAGATGCATAGCGGCACGATGCGTATGAGCATATGTTTGCTAGAAGAATGCTAATTCTTTTTTTTGTCTGTCTAGGTAATCGCATGTTATCATACGCTGCTGAAGATCCTTTGGAAGACGAAGCTGATGTTGAGGGAGAAAATGATGTTGAAGAAGTTGTTGGAACGGACGACGACAGTGAAAAATCGAATGCTTCACCAGATGCTGAGACGACGTTACTTTTTGTTAAACCGAATGTTGTTGGTGGATCTCAATTGGGTATGTAAAATTTGAATAAATGGATTTTCATTGGACCATTTTGTGTTTCTTTTTTGATTGTTTTAAAATTTTACTAAGATAGAAGTAGACCTACATTACAAAAATATTTAGGAATTATAATAAAAGCAAAAACGTATTCTTTACTAATCTTTCCGTATGTTTTATTTAGAGACACGTGTAGGTCATGAAAAAAAAATAATTTTATTGATAACAAATTAAGCTTTTTGCAAACTTGCAAAAATAATTAAGATAACATTAGGCTTTCTCTTTTAGACATCTAAAATAGTAGATTTTAGTACTAAGAGTTAAAGTGATTGCTTTGTGTGACGAGGCAGTAAGATTGTCTGGTGAGCGAAGCGAGACAGACAATTCTGCTGAGGCATAATAATTGTAATTTCTCCATGTATTCTGTCCTAGGATAGGAAAATTGATGTTGGAAAAAAATAATTAGGTTTTAAATAAAATTATTGCGCTGCACAAAAAAAACCAATTTTATTTATATGCCAAAATTTCAAAGATTTATTCATACTAAAAGATTAATAATCATGTTGTGTCGAATTATTGATTACACTGATTAATTATTTATACCTCGGTAAATTATATAAACATATGCAATCTAAAAATTTTCATGCGTATTTTTAAATTATAAAGTTTCTTTCAGAACTTCCAGCAGGCATCCCTGTCGAATTCTTGGTAGGATTCCGCAACAAAGGCAAAGATGAATTTGTTATTGAAAGTCTAAGAGCATCTCTACGGTACCCAATGGACTTTAACTTCTACATCCAAAACTTCTCTTCAATCAACTACAACAAGCAAGTGTCCGCTTCTCAAGAAGCCACTTTGTCTTACAGTTTTATTCCCGCGGAAGCTTTTGCTGGCAGGCCTTTCGGTTTAAACATTCATTTGGCGTACAGAGATGGTGGTGGCAACGCTTTCCATGAAGCTGTATACAATGAAACTATTCAAGTTGTTGAACTTGAAGAAGGTAAATTTTTAATAAAACTATTTTGATAACTGGCAATACCAGATGTTCCAATATCGGGAACCGAAAGGTTGGAGAATTATTTATTAAAAGTTCGAAGTTTCGTAAGGTGCATCGTATGCATCGACCTTATCCTGAAACGTGATTCTGATGATCCCTCGGATGATCCCCAATAGAACGAAACAGCAATCAATCAGGATTATTATCAATTTGAATCGCAGATTTGAACCAAAATTGGTTGTAGTATCCTAGAATATAAATCATATCACAACCACACGTTGTCTAATGCTAACTGACCAATATTTGCCGATTTAGAACATTCAATGTAGCAGCTAAAAGGTTTGCATAACATTTACGGAGTGTTTTACATCGTCAGTTTTAGATAATTAGGTGAAAAAGTGCATAATGACTCATTTACAAAGGAAATTTTAATGCAGAATCCTTGCATAAGACAAAATGCGAACTATTTACACTTCTATGGAAGTTCCGGTGTAAATGAATCATAAGCTCTTTTTTGACCGAATTATACCAAATTAAAGATGTAAAACACTCCGTTAATGTTATACAAAGCGTTTAGCTGGTACACGAATGTTTTAAAACGGCAATTCGTTGTTTGTTGGTATATTAGCGTTATTTTTAATAAAAGTATAAAACAATAAAGTAATGTCAGTTACTCAGTTGGCATCATGTACGACAGGTGGTATGACATATATTCTTGGATACCCAAACTAATTTATGTACATACAAATATGCAGGGATGTGCACGAATACATGGAATGGAAATGTATTCGAATACATATTCGAATCCATTTTGAGGTATTCTGTACTCGTATTCGAATACTATTTTGTATATTTGAATTTGTACTCGTATTCGGGGAATACCTGAGCAGGGTATTTTGTACTTGTATTCGTGTTTTATTACGAATTCATTATGTACTCGTATTCACTCAAAGCGCATTCGCAAACACATTGTTTCTGGCAGCCATCTTAGTTTTTTTTTACTCGCTTAGCAAAGTAGAACGCTGTAAAGTATTTGTTTAATGTTATTCGCACAAGGCGCATGCGCAATCGCATTATTGTGGGCATTAATCTTAGTTTTTTAATTTTTGTTAGTCGCTCGGCCAAGTAGAACGCTGCAAAGTATTCGTCTAATGGTATTTCAACAAATTAAGAGTATTCGTTCTTAAACGCGAATACGAGTACGAATAGTACTCGTATTCGAATACTTTTTAGTTTTGGAGGATTCGTACTCGAAAAGCATTCTCAGAAAGTTTAATATATTTGTATTTGTCTCGAGTACAAAAAAAAGTATTCGTGCACAAGCCTGCAAATATGGCCCATCAACAGGAATGTGCACGAATACACATTTTAAAGTATTCTGTACTCGTATTCGAATACTATTTTGTATATTTGAATTTGTACTCGTATTCGGGAATACTTGAGTAGGCTATTTATTTATTACGAATCCATTATGTACTCGTATTCACGCACTGCGCATGCGCAAACGCATTGTTTCTGGCAGCCATCTTAGTTTTTTGTTGTTCGCTCGGCAAAGTAGAACGCTGTTAAGTAATTTTTTAATGCTATTCGTACAAAGCGCATGCGCAAACGCAGCAAAGTATTCGTTCAATGGTATTCCAACAAATGAGGAGTATTCGTTCTTAAACGCGAATACGAGTACGAATAGTACAGGGTGTCCCACGTAAGATGACCCAACCCCTTATCTCAGGAACTAAAAATGCTAGCAAATTTTTGTTTTCGCAGGATTGTTTGTAATAAACCAAATTTTTATTTTTAGTAATGTTTTACTCTACAGGGTGTTCCATTTACTCGGAACACACATTCACTTCTTTATTTTAAATGGAACACCCTATATTTTTTTATATTTTTAAATACTCCCAAAAATAAGGATTATTTTGGTAAAAGTCCGAAATCTCCCACTTTTTTAGTTTTTGCACAAAAAAATTTTTTCCGAAATTTTTGCCAGTTGCAGCATTTTTTTAAAAAAATCATTGCGCTTTTTATGGGTGATATTTTTGCATGAAATTTAAACAACGTATAATCAAGATGCTTAAAAAGCACTTTTATCTACAATTTGACCAAAAATCGTAACCGGAAGTGAAAAATCCGCCATTGAAAATCGATACATTAAAACCGTTTTATTTCTGAAAAATTAAATGCAAAGCTATATTTTTTTTTGGCTCATTAAATTTACTTTTTAATTTCCTTTCATTTGATACCCCACTTCCCTATACCTATCTCCAACCCTTTTGGAGATATTCGATATTAAATTTAATGAGCCAGAAAAAAAAATAGCTTTGCATTTAATTTTTTAGAAATAAAACGGTTTTAATGTATCGATTTTCAATGGCGGATGTTTCACTTCCGGTTACAATTTTTCGTCAAATTGTAGATAAAAGTGCTTTTTAAGCATCTTGATTATACGTTGTTTAAATTTCATGCAAAAATATCCCCCATGAAAAGCACAATGGTTTTTTTAAAAAAATGCTGCAACTGGCAAAAATTTCGGAAAAAATTTTTTTTTGCAAAAACTAAAAAAGTGGGAGATTTCGGACTTTTACCAAAATAATCCTTATTTTTAGGAGTATTTAAAATTATAAAAAAATATAGGGTGTTCCATTTAAAATAAAGAAGTGAATGTGTGTTCCGAGTAAATGGAACACCCTGTAGAGTAAAACATTACTAAAAATAAAAATTTAGTTCATTACAAACAATCTTACGAAAAGAAAAATTTGCTAGCATTTTTAGTTCCTGAGATAAGGGGTTGGGTCATCTTACGTGGGACACCCTGTACTTGTATTCGTATTCGAATACTTTTTAATTTTGGAAAATTCGTACTCGAAAAGTATTTTTAGAAACTTTAATGTATTTGTATTCGTCTCGAGCACAAAAAAAAGTATTCGTGCCTGCCTGCCTGCCCATCAATGATTAGAAAATTATAATTTTTTATAATTTTTTTAATTTTTTTTAATTCTCTAATCATTGTGACCCATTGTTACCAAAAAACTAAAAGTGGTTAAATCAACATCGTAAAATGCACGGCTGGGCTTTAAATATGCTACTTTACCCCCATTTAAACCATTATAAGATCAGCGAGCTCTTGGTAATGGTGTTTGAATTCGGGACATTCTTTACGAAAGCAAATTAATTGTCTCTTATCTATGGAATACGACACTTATCCCTCGACTTATCCTTTATTAAAATAAAACTCTTATTTTTAGGTTTGGATACTGAAACCTTCTTCCTTTACGTCTTCCTTGCTGCTTGCGTTGTTCTCTTACTTGTTATTGGACAGCAAACACTTCTTTCTTTCGGTAAAAAACGATCAAGCACCCGTAAATCTGCTCCAGTTGAAACTGGAACAAGCAATCCTAACAATGTTGACTACGATTGGTTGCCTAAGCAAACTCTTGCCAGTCTGAGTAAGTATTTTGATAGCAAAATAATATATGAACAATTTTTTTTATTCATTATTCTTGTAGACAAACAGCAAAAATCTCCAAAATCACCCAAACAAAGTCCTAGGCAGCGTATAGTTAAGAAGGTGAATGGTGTTCATTAAATCATGAACTCAACGACTGAATAACTCTTAACTTAAACTTAAGAACTCAGCGAAATCATTTTTGTACATTGAAGAAGCCCCAGCTACTGATAAACTACAATTACAAATTAAATTAATAACAAATAAATAATTAATATTTAATTTAAAAGTAATAATAATTGTTATAGATAGATCGACAATTTTTATACCTACCGTGTTGTTTTTTATTTTATTTTTTGTTGTTAAAATATTATTTAAATTATTTAAAATTTGCTCGTAGATTGATTTGTAAATAATAGTGGGTGATTTATTAAATACGTACAATTTTAATAAAAAAAATCGATCATATTGTTGTGTTATTATTTCCCAAAAAATTAGTATCGGAATATCGAAATTAAATAGTCCTTATAGATATTAAATGTTTTATTAACTATTATTTGTTGTTCAACATTTGCTTTTGCCGTTTGTTTGCCTTTGTGTTTATAATTTATCGTATATTGTATAAACATTAAAATACGTAGTACGGACCTGCCTTTTCCGATAATCCACTAAACTCCGTGCACTAGGCGTCAACTCCGCAAAAACTTGAAGGTCAACAACCTAACCTCACTTTAATACTTCTATCAAATTTTTAATTTTGCACTTATAGGCAACAATTTAATTTATTGTAGTAAATAAGTAACTACTAAGATAAGTTTATAATTTGATAAGGCGCAACGTTTACATCCCAATTCCAACTCAGCATTAGCTAGTCAAACAGTGACGATCTTCTGAATTTTTTTGCGTAAAATAGTACAAGTGGTTGAAGGAATCAAAATAAAAAAAATCCAGTTACCCCAAAAAAGTGTCAAATTTTACATTGTCACAAAGGCCGAAATTTTTCTAAAAAATGATGAATGGTCATAAGAAAGAAGTACGAGTTTGGTGCGATGGGTGGTAAGTTTTTGTTTGTATCATATTTTTATATTTAATTACCTCTTAATGTAATTTTTTATTAAAGATTTATTTGATAAATAATAATAACAAATTTAAATAGTGGGCTTTCGTCCAGGTTTTTTCTATTAGCTTTAATCGTTAAAAGTATTTTATAAAGCAAATTAAAAAGCCCTTAAATTAATTAAACAAAACAATGTTCATTTTTATCCCCGAAAGTTAGTTTAACTTAAAAAGTTATTTTTGGAATGGTAAAATCTTTTTTTTTTATTACAATAAAACTGTAGGTTTGGGATAATACCTACCTATAACCGGCAAACATTTTGTTCAAAAGTTATAAAAAAAATTGGATATCCCAATTAAATCAAATTTTAAGGGTAGGTAAGTGGTACTTAGGTATTTAGAAAAGCTACCAAAATAAAACAAAGTTCATGTAAGAAAATTAAACATTTGATAACATAATTAAAATCTTGGATTTATTAAATAAATATAATAAAATATAAGTAATAAGATATAATAATAATATAATACTTTTTATTTCTTAGTTTTAAGTTTTAAAAAACTTTAAAAACTTATTAATAAATTGTAAGAAAAACATTTATTTAAAATTAAATCTTATATGTATTATGTGGCGAAAGCAAAATAAAAATCTGAAATTCGTTCTGCAGTTTTTACAATTTCAAATACTTTAACAAATTAATTTTTGAGATTTATTTACCTTTTTTTTATTTTGATTAATAAAAGATTAGGACACTCAAAAGATCACTAAAAATACTTTAAAAAAAAGATGTATTAAATTTGATTAGAAATTGAAATAACTTTTATTTTCCCATAAAATAATAAACCTATAATTTAAAAGTGCACAAATGGGCAATAAACCTTATTTTGTTTTATAATAAAAAATAATGATTGAACTCCATAAAACCTGACTAATAAAAATGTATTTTGTGGTTTTATATTATATTTATTTACGCGCCATTTAATAGACCAATCATAAAAGTTCCGGGTTCTTAACTTGATTTTAAAACCTTTGACCTATGTCGGATGATGTCTGATTATATGTTTATCGTTTTATTGAATATAATTAATGCGAGAACCGAGAATTAATGTGCACTTCAATTATTTTTATAAAAAGAATTTGTTTAAATTAAAATTATTAAACTTTCGATAGTCGACAGTTTTTCATATTATGCATATTAAAAAAACCTAGAAAAAAAAACACCACTAAATCGATTTAAAAATATTATTATTTTTTTTAAATTAGTTTGATATCACATTAAATCTTTTGCTAAAATTTTAGAATTCGTATACGAATGTTTAATCTTATTTTAATGACCATGACTATACTTTTAAATTTACTCCTTCTTAATTAACCAAACTCGAACTTTTACCACGATTTTTAGTAGTGATAGATTAAGAAGTACCTAATTTTACCTAGTTTAAAGAAAGCTTATGACGCATTTACCATAATTCTAATATATATTTTAAACAAAAAGTGCTCCTTGGTGTTGAGATTCTAATGATCTGATGCTATTTTCGTATTTCATAAATTAAAAAAACTGGCGAAAATCTTAAAAAATGTTTGGAAATAATTTTTTTAGTTAATAATATTATTTTTTTATTAGCTATGACATGGTTCATTTTGGCCATGCGAACTCGCTGCGGCAAGCCAAAGCTTTGGGAGACTACCTCGTAGTAGGTGTCCATACAGATGCAGAAATATCGCGTCATAAAGGACCTCCAGTGTTTAATGAGCAAGAAAGATACAAGATGGTTAAAGCCATCAAATGGGTGGACGAAGTTGTGGAAGCAGCTCCTTACGTTACCAGTTTAGAAACCATGGACAAGTTTAACTGCGATTTCTGTGTCCACGGAGATGATATTACGATGACGGAGGATGGTTTGGATACTTATCATGAAGTTAAAACAGCTGAAAGATATCAGTAAGTCAAAAAAAGTACTCTAGGCAGTATATCCTTTAATGGACCTTTCCCGTCTTCGACCACCCTTGCGGTCGTTATACTTGAAAAACTAAATGACCACCAGCATCACAATAACTTAAGTCAATCTGACGCATATCTGACGTTTCCTAAGTATAACGACCGCGAGGGTGGTCGACGACGGGAAAGGTCCATAGAAAGACATTATTCCCTGTTTACTATTACAGTAATACCCCAATAATTTTTGATTAGGGGGAAATGCAAACAATCATTTTGACCTTTGGGTAATCTAAAACCTTGGTTTCTGTTAAACCTAGTTCAAAAATGTATTAGTTTAAAGGTTTAAACAGTTTATTTAAAATATTTTTCGTTCCGATGGCTACAAGCTGAAATCTGTATCTCACAAAAATAAGAAAATCTAGTTTTCGTTGTTTTTACATTTATTTGGGTACAATTTAGTATCAAAATTTAAAAAATAACAAACAAGTGGCCAGTTTACAATGACTTCAAGTTGTAAAGAGCGTTTACAATTGCCCCAACTGACCCCCTTTATAAAAAAACTTTTATGAACATAAAATTACTAAAATAACATTAAAAACATGCTCCTAGGACTGCATAAACATAATTAGTTTTCGTTTTGTAAATATTTCCCGTTCCGGAATGGTATCGTATTATTATTTATTAATAATAAAATTGCGTTGTTTTGGCGAGGTTACTTATTTACCAGAAGGAATAATTATGCTACGTAATAATTTTCCTAAAGCACATCCAAATACAGCATTACCATTTTGCAAATTGTTTTGTTATTTTAAAAGATAATTCTGTTTGACTGACCTACAAACCCTTATAATAAAATATAAATTAAGTTTAATTTAGTTATGTTTTTCAAAAAAAGAAGTAAACCGACCTAAATAGATTCCATAATATTTTAAAAATTATCAGCTGTGTTCGAAGAGCATCAATAAGACGCAATAATTTATTCATGAATTTTTCCAAGCGTCTTATTTCTTAAAATGGTTTTGTTTTTAATTTGGTGCTTATTTTTTTACAGAGAAGTGCAAAGAACAGCCGGTGTCTCCACTACAGACTTAGTAGGTCGAATGCTCCTCCTCACTCGCAATCACTTTAAGCAAGGTGAGTACGAATACAGCGTAGAACACGAGCACTCATCTACGATGGGTCAAGACTCTTCGGCGCGATCACCCTACACCGGGTGCTCCCAATTCTTGCCAACCACGCAGAAGATCATCCAATTTAGCGACGGGCTCGCCCCTAAACCCACAGATCGCGTCGTATACGTAGCAGGAGCTTTCGATCTCTTTCACGTAGGCCATCTAGATTTCCTCGAGAAAGCACGACAACTTGGGGATTATCTAATTGTGGGTTTGCACACAGATCCTGTTGTTAATCGGTACAAAGGGTCAAATTACCCCATTATGAATTTACATGAAAGAGTGCTCAGCGTTCTGGCATGCAGGTATGGTGGCATTTTTTCTGCATGTTGCATTACGATTTTTGCTTGTTTTTCTTTGATCATTTTCTAAATCATTTAAGTTTATTTCTTTGATATCCCAACGCTATTTTGATAGGAAGAGAATTCATTAAATCTTACATTAGTTACATTTTATCACTTACTATCTGGAATTCGACTAGTTTAAAATCTACAAATATTTGCACTTCTACTTGATTGATCAGATATACTGATAATATCATGAATTCCGATATTAGAATAAGGAAAAAAGTTCCATTATGCGTCTGTTGTGGTTGTCGATTGACATCATCATTGCAAATAATCGATTCATTTATGTATTACAAAAAGGATAAAAAATTTAATTCTGACCTTGCTTCTCTTTTCTAAAATATTATTGTTAAAAAAAGCAAACTACAGTAACTCAGTTTTAAAGGGGGAATTCCACAGAAATCGAATATTGAGGAACCCTATGATATAATCTTTAGCCCAAATAAAAAAAAACTTGTCTTAGGGTATCTCCAAACCAATTTTAAAGTTTTATTCCAAAAACACAAATATTTAGTAACCTCTTTAGGGGGCACATATCATTTATTTTATTATTTTGAAGACTTTGTATTTTTTAATTCGCGATAAATTTTAAACGCTTATTTAGTTACCAGGCAAACTAGTTTTAATTTTTATATTGCATGAAATTGTTTACTAACTTTTTAACCTGCTATTTTGTTAATGTTGTCCCGTAATTATATTAACACAACATATAAAAGCAACTATTCGAAATAGTAGTAGGTACTACACTCGACGTCATTTAAAGTAGACATTTTTAATTTATTTAAATTAAAAAAATTCCGACACTTTCGAAAAAAATGGTTCTTGCCAATATGTAGTTTTAAATTTAGCGTAGTGTTCATGTACGCAAAAAATATTAAACCCAAATTCTTAACGCTTCTACACCAATAACAAAAAAATGCTTATAAATCCTTTGACACAAATTGACCCCGATTTTAGTATAATTAATTTTGTAAATTAATTTTTTGATGCAGAATACGAATAGACATTTTGATTTTTTTTGTGATGAAACATTTTTACTAATTAAAGCTTTTTTAAAAAAAATTTGGTTGCGAGTTGATAGTTGACTTTAAAAGC
Organism: Cartodere bifasciata; assembly: GCA_963920755.1. Taxonomy (NCBI): domain Eukaryota; kingdom Metazoa; phylum Arthropoda; class Insecta; order Coleoptera; family Latridiidae; genus Cartodere; species Cartodere bifasciata. Next base: position 15,345,606 of record OY987194.1, on the reverse strand, counting down.
TCATAGCAACAAAAGCATTTGGATTATTTAAAGGCCAAATTTGGATAAGGCATTATTACCGTTTTACATAAACATAAATTATTATTAGTGAAAAAAATTATTTGTGGCAATGTCAATTAAAAAACCGAAAATTATTGGACTTCTTACTTAAAAATTAGGTCAATTTCGAAAAAAAAAAAATCATTTGCCTCAAACTATGTTTGTATATTTATAAGAAACCGTAGAAAACAAATCAGCAATCGGCTAAGCGTTTTTTTTTGTCTCTGATACATTATTAAAACTTATTTTAAAGATTAATATTTTGATGCAGAATACTAATCTGCATTTTTAATGAATTAAAAATATCCACTTTAAATGTTGACGATTGTATTTAATTACTAACCTATAATAATGATTCAAAATTATATTCTGGCACCATTCTAATCTCATTTGTACTGCGCATCCGCTCCAGGTACGTCTCCGAAGTCGTAATAGGAGCGCCCTACGCTGTCACTTCAGATCTTATGAACCACTTTAAGGTACACGTGGTGGCACATGGGAGCACACCCGTAAAGGACGACGTCGATGGTCGAGACCCTTTTCTCTGTCCTAAGCAAATGGGCAAATTTGTCACCATCGTCTCTGGCAACGAAATGACAACCGAGAAGATTGTGGAACGCATCATCAGAAACAGGTTGGAATTTGAAGCAAGAAACACGAAAAAGGAAAAGAAGGAAGTTGATTTAATGATTTCAATGGAAAAACAGAAGCAGTTGGGTAAAATTCAGGAACATGGTAAAAGTATGACGGCGGTTTAGATTTTCAAAGAAGTGTGAGTTTTTTTTTTGTTTTAAAATAACTTGCTTGGCTAAGGGCTTAAAAATTTAAGTAAACGTTTTGAGGGGGTAATCTGGGAGACATGCAATTTTTTTAAGGGAATCTTTTATCCAATTTGGAGACCAGTCTTTACGTAAAATAGAATAGCCTGGATAAATAGTTTTGTTCTCCCTGATAATTTTTCTACTGATGAGAAAGATATAGCAGAACAATTAAATATTCTTCCAGGCTAATGCAAACACTATTTTTATTACAAGGCATTTTTCAAGGGTCAAATACATTTAAACAGGATTATGAACCAGACATTCATTGCATCGATTTTTAAATTAGCCTTATAAAAAAATTTATTACACTATGCATTTACTTTTTAGCTATTTTACATTATGCTGTGCTTGAATCAATTTGTAACTGTACTTCTAAGATTGTTCCTTTTTTAATATACGTACCTATATACCAAAAAATGAGATTCTTAATAAGAAGTAGTGTTGTGAGATTATAATTTACCGGTTAATTTACCAGTTAATTAACCGGTCAATTAACCGGTAAATTAAGATATTTACTGGTAAATTAGACTCTTTTATTTTTTTATCTAATTTTCTTACGAGATATTTAATTTATTTTCGTTAACCTACTAGGTCCATTGGACAAAAATGTTATAAATTTTAAATTATAAAAGTAAGAAGGTAACAATTTAAATTTCCCGCGGATGGTTGCGTCAAATCCAATCATATCACGTTATTTAGGGTCACATGTTGGGGGCGTTGACCTTAATGAACAAGTGAGGTTAAATTTACCATGTTTTATTTATTTATTCTTTATTGTGCTTTTTCTTCAAAATTAAATAAATAAAAAATAACACATATGTTTTTGGTATAAAACAAATTGTTAAGTGATTTTACACTTAATTTAGTATTCGGTAGCATTTTTTTAATTTACCGGTTAATTTACCGTTAAATTAACCGGTTAATTAACCGCATTTTTAATTTACCGGTAAATTTACAACACTAATAAGAAGTATTGACAATACGTTGCTCGGTTTTTGCTAATGTCGCAGTTAAAAACATATCGTAAAGTTTAAATATAAAAGGATAAACTGCAAAAAAAATGGTGTAGGCCTGTACATTTGCCAATATTTAACTTTTTAAAGTCCGAGACCACCGCTTGTCACAACTTTATTATTTAGAACTCTACCAAAAAGGTGAAATGTTTACACAATTTATTTACACAATGCTTTATAGGCCCGTTGTAATATTATATTACTCCAATTTTGAGATTTTTACAATAATTTTTTAAGATGTGTTGTGGGCTTTAGTATTTAGATGCCTATTTTTAATTATTCTTGGTGTCATTTTAGCGTTTACTTATCAGATAAGAGGTCATACATACAAATTTTGCATTAAATTATATTAATAGCATGAAAAAATCGCGAAAAGAAATACTCAAAAAAAGCTAGTCCCAATTCTAAATAATTTAAAAAAAAAACAAAATTTCGGCTACTAGCTTTATGTTTATTTTAATATAATAATAAACAGTTGTGATATAGTTTATTGATTATGGTGTAGAGGTTTGAGCTCATATGACATTGTATGCATACAGATTAGAGGGTTGCAAAAAGTTTAGAATATTGCCAGTAACTTCGTAAATTATTGGGGTTAATTTTTTTAGATTTCAATTTTTTGACGGATATCTTGAAATTAATTAAATGTAATTCGTTAATTCAACAAAATATGTATCAAAATTAAAATCCTGTACCCACCATCCAAAAACGTTTCACTGCTTCATGCCTCTGCACTATTCTCTTCATGCCATTAAAAATAACAGGTGAGATTAAATATTTAAAAAATATTCCAAGTCACCAAAGCTGCTGTACTAAATATCCATCTAAAATTATTTAAAAAAGATGCTTTTAAAATTATGCTAAAATTGAATTTTTCTAGATATAAAGAATGGATGGTGATATTTTATTTTTACACTCCCATAATTTACAAAATGAATATTAAGTTTTATTTTTATGTAATTTTATTATTGTGCACTTTATTGTAATTGTTAATTTTAGTTACCTTTACAAATTGTATATTATTTTTCTTAAAAATAGCCTAAAGACGTACCTATGTGTATTTAATATTTATGTATATTATTATGAAGCAAAAATAAAGTTTGAAAAATAATATGTTATTTTAATTTTAAACTTTTATTACACACATAACAAAGGATATCATTTACTAACGCATAGTCAGGGGTATTTACTTTAAAGCACTGGTCTTTTTGATGTATTTAAAAGCATTTTTATCAGAATTTTTAATTAAAGAACGTTAGTTAAAAAAATAAAACACTAAGGTACTTTAAAATTAATATATTTATTGCTCTTTTACAAATAATTTATTTAGAGAACCTCACCCCATTGTCGTACTACCACTACCATTTTCCCAGGCATTGAAAATTTAAAATTGGTTTTAAAATTTCCAAAATCGTCATATCGATCGATAGATTCAAGAAATTTTAAATATTGCTATTTCCAACGCTTTAAATAAATAAATATAAATAATTGAAACTTAACTAATTATTTACAATAATAAATAAAAACAAAATAAATAATTCTAATTAATAAATAATTTAAATCGCGGAGATCTTAAAACGTGTAATAAATAGTAATATTTTTGCTCTTCTACCCACTGCTTTTTTTTCTAATTCTTTAAAATAATTGAAATATTATTTCTTTTAAAATCCTAAAGCTCTATTTTTATTTAAAAGTTCTTAAACTATTTAATTTACTGGGTTGTAGGACGCCCCGTGTAACTATGTTCACAATAGCTTCTGGATTCTCTAACCAATTGATCTATACTTTTATTAGTATTTACAGTCCCAATGAGGGCTGAATGAAGTCTGCTTGCTAGCCAGCACATTACAAATGCTGAGAAAAACAGCAGACACCCTAAAATCGCAGCGATAACCAAAAATGTACTGCAAGAGTTTTCCATTGCCTGAGTCCTGTGGTAAAATTCACCAGGCATTAGAACCGTATACTCAAGGTTTTCCTTAATTTTGGTAAATTGAGTTCCGTTCTGGTCGTAGTGCGACGCCAAAACAGTTTCTTGCTAAAAAATATAAAAGTTTTAAATTGTCAATTGGCACACCGCCTTTACATGTAGAGGCCAGCGAGTCAGCCCAACCAAATAAGAAGAAGAAGGTTTTAATCTATGGTTTGACAGTTAATCAAAGGAACTCTAACCTCACTTTTACAGTTTTAAAATAGCAAGCAAGCAACGAAAACTTTGAAAAGAAAATAAAAAATTGTTTAAAAATAACAATGGTGTTTCTCAGTGTCACAAATTACATAAGATCTAGAGGTCCAGACGAATTTTGGCGCAAGCGAAAAATATTCAAGCTAGCCGCACATTTTGTGGGTAGAAAACGAAATTGTTACAGTATTGCCGTAAGATACGTAAATCGTGCTTTAGTTTACGCCACTAAGGGGCGACAACTGAAAAAACAAGACATGGCAAATTTATGGGAAACGAGAGTCGCTGCTGGTTGTGAACAACATGCCATTGGGTATCAAACGTTCAGGGAAGGTTTAGCTAGGGACAATATTATGTTGAATCGAAAAACCCTTGCTGATTTGGCGTGCTGGGAGCCCCATACCTTTAAATCGCTTGCGGACATTGCAAAGCAACGAGCACAGGAGGATGGACTTAACTTGTTTGTTGAAGAACCCGTTAAAAGAATGGTATCCAAAGCGACAAGAACAAGAGGCCGACAACGTAAAGAGGCTTTAGAAAAATAAGTTAAAGGCCCCTTATATTAAGAGGTATGTTTATAACTTTAATAATGTTAATAAAAAAGTAGTTTATGATTGTATTTTTACCTCGGTTATTTCGGAAATTTCGCCTGCGCTCCTTCTGCGCCTACCATGTCCAGAAGGTTCGTACAAATCTAGACAAAAATCGGGCTGGCAGTCAGTAGCATCCATGCAAGCTTTAATTTGCGAATGGATCCAGAGTGTTGACCTTTCTTTCATTGTGCTAAGAAGAAAGGCTTCGAAGTCTAGGAATACTTCGTTATGGCGTTCGCGGTATCTGGCTGGTTGATGTGGGATAATTGAGGCAAAATCCCGATTTCTGCAACTAGAGTAAAAAACGATGTACAAAGTTAAAACAAAATAAAATTGCCCAAAGATAGAGTTTCCTCCACCGATTTAAAAATTTCAATTTTTGTTTATTCAAATAAGAACTTTTTGACGAGTGGAATGGAAGGAATAATTATTATCAAAAATTACACTGAATTTACTTTACTTTACTTTTGAATATTTAATAATAATGTATGTTCAGTTCATTTAAAAAATGGTTATGTAGCCCTCACAAGAAAGGGATCCTTTGCCCCAACTGCATGACGTCTACAATTGCCCCAATTGAAAACAATTAAAAACCCATTACTTATTTTTACTTTAATACAGTAATTGTTGTCCTGTCGTTTATTTTTTGCCTTAATTATAGGTTTAATTGTGGTTTGCATTTCGAAATATGGACATTTACCCCCGCAGGTTATTCATTTTTATAAAAAATTGGGGTAATTTGTAAACAAGCAATTTCGGGAGCAATTTATTTGCTATTTGTTAAATGTAAATTAAGTATAGATAATAAAAACATTGTGCAGTCGATTTACTAAGTTTGATAATAAATTGAACACAAATTTAAAAACAACAAAAACCAAATACCACATTTCAGCGTGTAGTCATGAAATAAATTGTTCAAAAAACTTAAAAATATTTTAATTAGGTTTAATAAAAGACAATTTTTCAGAAGTTAAAAGTAATTGGGGAATATAAACATTGTCTTTGTATAAAATGGTAGCCGCAGAACTAACAAAAACTGGTATTACTAGAACATTTCCGTAAATCTTAGATATATGCAAAACGTAATCTTAAAAAAGAAATTAGGCTACATGATGGCAAAAGGATCATTTTAGGGAGTCGACTTTAGCAATGCCCTACCGATTTTTATTCTTTATGCATCATTTTGAAAATATCTTTATGGAAAATAAATGACACAGAAATTTCTATAATACCCCAATTTTAAATTTAATGATGGTGTTTACAATTTGCCTCGCTTTTTTTATTATTAATAAGTTCTTACCCGTCTTTAACCAAAGCAACGCTTCCACTCATATGCGGATCATCTGGATCTGGACTGACAGTTACTTCCATAAGTTTAACATATTTCCAAGCCGATTCCTGGCTTATTCTGGCTCGGAGTTGTAATTTTGTACCTATAGGTACTGCTTGGTCTACAGGGAGTTCACTGCTAGTCGACATTGTGGAGTTTGCAGTTATTCGAGCAGCAGGTGCTTCTTTGTAAAGGGCCACTTCATATTCGAGTCGCCCCGGAGTTTCTTCCACGACTCCTGATACGCGAGCTCCATGGGGACTACAATTTTTAGGTTTAAATTTAAAAATAACTTAACATTTTTTTGATTACTTATTTACATTGTGATAATTGATAACAAGCGCTTTCTATTTTATAGTATACTTCGCAATCTAAAAATTTAGAATACGAATTACAAATTTTTTTGTAAGTTTATTATTATACGCTTTACAAAGTCAAAGAGTAATACACAGTGACATTGCAAGGGAAAAGTCCCCCCAATAGCTATAACTTTTAGCTAGGTGGTTAAGGGGAATCTATCTGCAAAATGTGACCGAGGTCTGAAATTAACAACATATGATCTTTAGAACATTTAAAAAGAATTGGATGCTGGAGCCCTCTCAAAATTTTCATAGGAGCCCCACTGGAGCCCCTTCTTTTTTCACTTTTACATTATTTTTTTACACCTTTGCATTTCAAAATTTTTACATGAAACTTCATATTTGGATTCCTAAGAAGATCCATTAACTGCTTTTAATGCAATGCCTTCAAATGTTTCCATGGGCCCCCCTAGAACCCCCTGGTACACTTTCTTTTGGAAGCATTTGTAAAGGTATCCAGTTGAATTTAACCTTATAATTTGAAACATAAGCTTTAAAAATCATACTTCACCAATCAATTGCTGGAGCCCTGTCGAAATTTTTGTCGTAACCCCTCTGCGCCCCATTTATTGTTATTGATTATTTGACACCTCCTAGTTATTAGATTTTCACGAAAACCAATATATAAGATTTTTGGATCCACCTTTACCATTTCTAATCAAAAATTTGTTGCAAAAAATAACAGGGGCCCCATTAAGCTCTAAAGAAGATTATTTAAGAGTTTCTGTTTTGGTAGGTTCCCATATGCACAAAGCTATGAAAATTGGTATACACAATGGTATTAATGTTCCATAATGATTCATAGGTCTGATTTACCCAAAATATTACTAGGGGCCCCATTATGAAAACCTATGTTTAAAACTTGACAGGCGTTTATCTGGTAGCTCAAATTTAATTTTGGTAAAACCCCTTCTAGGAGCCCCCCTTTTAATAGCCTTTTTAGCAAATAAATGTGTTCTATGGAATCAAAATCTGATTTTTTGAATAAAACTTAAAATATTTCAAAATAAGAACAGCTTTTATTAATATTTATAAAATTTAAGCCCCAACAAATAAAAAAACAGCCCCCCTATGTTAATTGAAGTATGATATGTAGCACCTATTGGGGTTTTCATTCTTGATGATTAAGGAACATCATCATGGTACACCTTGGTCAATATGATGATGTACATCTGAAGTTTACAAATTATAGATGGAGCCCAAGCATGTACCCCATTTTTGCACTACAGGGTAGTTTTTTTGCTGCGGTTACATTCCACTCATGGATGTACTAGGTAGGTATAGATTCTAAATATATTTATAAAGCAAATCAAAAATAGTAGGTTTACTACCCTTAGTGCAAAAATGGGGTACATGCTGGGACTCCATCTATAATTTGTAAACTTCAGATGTACATCTTTATACTGACCAAGATGTACCATGATGATGTTCCTTAATCAAGAATTATGATAACCCCAATAAGTGCTACATTTCATACTCCAATTAACATAGGGAGCTGTTTTTTTTTTTTGGTGCTTTACGTTTATAAATATTATTAAAAGCTGTTTTTATTTTGAAATATTTTAAGTTTTATTCAAAAAAATCACATTGTGATTCCATAGAACACATTTATTTGCTAAAAAAGCTATTAAAAGGGGGGCTCCTAGATGGGGTTTTACCTATTTTTAACGCTAGTTTAACATTGATATAGTGACAGGATACTTTAAGGGTATAGTCCGTAAGTCATTTTGGTAAACCTTAGTGACAGTTTTAACAATCATTTTCTATGACAACGAATTGTGTAACAAGTCGTTTTCTGTCACTTTGGTTTACCAAAATGACTTACGGACTATACCCTAAATTTTACATTCCATCATACTTTTACCCAAAATTAAATTTGAGCTACCAGATAAACGCCTGTCAAGTTTTTAACATAGGTTTTCATAATGGGGCCCCTAGTAATATTTTGGGTAAATCAGACTTATGAATCATTATGGAACATTAATACCATTGTGTATTCCAATTTTCATAGCTTTGTGCATATGGGAACCTACCAAAACAGAAACTCTTAAATAATCTTCTTTGGAGCTTAATGGGGCCCCTGTCATTTTTTGCAACAAATTGATTAGAAATGGTAAAGTAGGATCCAAAAATCTTATATATTGGTTTTCGTGAAAATCCAATAACTAGGAGATGTCAAATAATCAATAACAATAAATGGGGCGCAGAGGGGTTACGACAAAAATTTCGACAGGGCTCCAGCAATTGATTGGTGAAGTATGATTTTTAAAGCTTATGTTTCAAATAATAAGGTTAAATTCAACTGGATACCTTTGCAAATGCTTCCGAAAGAAAGTGTACCAGTGGGCTCTAGGGGGGCCCATGGAAACATTTGAAGGCATTGCAAATTAAAAGCAGTTAATGGACCTTCTTAGGAATCCAAATATGAAGTTTCATGTAAAAATGTTGAAATGCAAAGGTGTAAAAAAATAATGTAAAAGTGAAAAAAGAAGGGGCTCCAGTGGGGCTCCTATGAAAATTTCGAGAGGGCTCCAGCAACCAATTCTTTTTAAATGTTCTAAAGATCATATGTTGTAAATTTCAGACCTCGGTCACATTTTGCAGATAGACTCCCTTTTTTTTCCGCTTAACAACCTAGCTATTTTAAACTACACCTTTTCTAGATTTAATTCAGAATATATCATTTTAATTTCAGAAACCATTAATTGAATTTTAGAAAACACCAACTGAATTTCACCAAACACCAATTGTAATTCAGAAACCTTCAATTTAATTTTAGAAAAAAAACAATTAAATACAATGGAATTTATCCGAAATTAAATTGGTACTCTGAAATTTATTTGATGTTTTCTGAAATTCAATTGATGGTTTTTGATTATAAAATGGTTCATTCGGAATTAAATCTAGAAAAGGTGTAGTGATGGGAAAAATCGGATCTTTTAAGAATTGGTTTTTTTCGCTTTATGAAATTTGAAATTAAAAAAAGGAAATATTGGCATTGAGAGCTTTAAGATTACTGTTTCTCAATACTTTTTTTTTATTAGTCAAATTTCATAGAGCGAAATGAATCGATTCTCAAAAGAATCAATTTTTCCCATCACTATTTTAAACAATTCGAGATTATATTTAAAAAAAAAACTGGACGCACAAAAAAAACCTACTTCTTGGCAAAATTGGTTTTTTGAAAAATAATATCCCCCACATGGACAAGCTATCAACTTTATTTTTTCTTGTGTAAAGAGGCCCCTGTGCAAAAAATGAATAGGTGGCAGTTGCGCCCAGTGGCACTTGCGCTGCGGATTAAAAGAGTGGCACTTGCGTCTCAAAAAGGTACAGGATTACACAGGTATAAAAATTACGGATTAAAAAGTGGCATTTGCGCTGCGTTCAAAATTCAAACTCATTAATGTAGGTATACATTTTTCATTGCAGTTTGTGACATTAGCTCATATGTTTAAATTTTCTTTTTAGCAGCAAAACTTACCCTAACCTAACTAACCTAGTTATCCCCCAGTGGAAAATTGTCATCCAGTACTTTTAAAACAGTCTGCCTAAAACGATAAAACTCAAAAACACATGCATTGAGTACTTGCTGGCGTGTTTTAACAATAATGAAAGTGTGTATATATTATCCTCTGTTTTATAATTTTCTAATATTGTATCTCAATAATACATCGGATACATAAAAATAAATCTAGGCAAAAGGAAGTTAATGAGACCGCGGCCAGTACGACCAAAATATGAATCAAAAATTTTAACCAATATTATACCAAACTTGAATTATCTAACCCACTTAATGATTTGAACATTATAATCCTCTATTTAATTACTTTAATTTTATGCAGCAGCGCAAATGCCACTTTCTGATATTTTGTTTTTATACCTGAATTTTAAAAACTCGCAAGTGCCACTATTTTAATCCGCAGCGCAAGTGCCACTGGGCGCAAGTGACACGACACCGCAAAAAATAGCTACATAACAGCATTCTTTATTCGTCAATTTGACAAATGTCATAAAATTGATGAATATTTTTATTTCAACTTTTATTAAAATTTTCTTATTAATGCAGACGTACAAAAAGTATTGTGTAGTTCGAAAAACACTTTGCACACTCGGATTTCTTTGTGGAACTCGCCTTCGGCTCGTTGCGAGTGAACCAATCCTCGTGGGCAAAGTTTGCTTTTCATATCTTGTTGTACAAAATTACAGTTTAATTTTAACAAAAAAAAATTGAAATGTATAAAATGAACTCAAGAGTTGGATTTACCGGCCTTGACTAAGCAAGTTTGTTTTTCATATATCATATGATAATATTACAACCATAATTGCCATATTAGGTTTGGGTTTGGACTAATCGAATTTATAATACCCTTTACTTTCCACTTTGTCCGTGTAAAGTAATTAAACAGTAAGTAATTTAAGATGCAGCGGCTTATACAACTGTGCAAAGTAAACCGTTTTTAATTTATTATTTTACTATGTATGTTTTTAGGTTTGCTTTTTTGGAAATTTATGAAAAACCAAGAATCATGCTTATTTCCCATTTTAAATTAATTTTTCTTTACAAGTAACAATTTTACCTTATTAGTTGTATACTTAGCACATCAAGACACGTTAAACTTTTTAAAATTACTTACAAACTTCCTGCAAACCCAGCAGCTTTATTTTCTATCACAGTGGGTTCGGGTGGTTTACACATAATTATTAGCTCCTGATCCGACTGCATTACGACTCCCGGAAATTGTGGAAACCATATTCTTACATGGACAAACCCCTATAATAATATTTCCAGTTAAAAAAATCACCAACATTATTGTGAAAGGCAAAACTTACGTTTCTTTTCAGAACACCGCATCGAGTAAAGTCTGATATCCTTAAATTGTATTTAAGGGCTGTTGGATCGGTCAGATCCGGTCGAATCTGACACAATGGGTCTGTTTCCGGGTCAACACCTCTGTCATCTGCGAAAAGCGGACTTCCTTTGAATCCGTCGGGTTTTCGCAGTTTTGCTAAAATGGAATCCCTGCTTCCTGCGTTTCCGTTGGAGTTTGAGAATGTGCATTGTATTTCAGTGACTGAAAAAGAAGTGTCATTAATTATCGCTGTTCCAATTATGTCAATATTAATTGAATTTTAGTCGTAACGAAGTGCTGCTTGTTTTACATTATTTATGAGGTTTTGAAGGAAATAATAATTCATGTTTTTACACACGCTCGATGTCGCAATTAATTATCCTTAAGAGGACAACATAATTTTAAAATATATTTATCTACCTATGAATTAGATTTTATTCTTGGTGTCTACCTATAGTTTAATGTTAACCCAAAGTAGTTTTGGAAAGGACCGATAAAGCCGTTTTTTAGTTTACTCCATAGCCGATTGTAAGGATTTTAGTATTTAGCACGAGTTGAGAATCGCACGTTACTTTAATGCTGTTTATAATGTAGTAGGAATAAAAAGATTATTCAGGAAATCTGATGATAATCGTGTATTATTAATCATCTGAGAACAAGTCCAACTATTCGTTTATTAACACAAAATAAGAGATTAGTAAGATACTTAATGAGAGCTCATATTTCACTATGGTAGTCACGCTGCGCATCTTTGGCAGAATATATGTTTAGGAATTTTGCACGCTGAGATTGTTCCCAGTGGTTGTGTTGTTCCTATTCTGTTCTAAGCCCGTTAATTTCTCGGTCACGAATTAGTGCAAATCCAAACATTCTCAGCTGCATTAGAACTCGCATTAGAAGGTCGGATGGGAAGTACTTAATCCATCCTAATTAATGAGCCTATAATAACTTTGACACCAAATACAGGATGCCCCAAAGTTGGCGCAACACCTCTATGGTACGTTGTTGGGTCATGCCTAGAAATTTCTAAAAAATTGTTCAAAACAATCTTTCTCACGTACCCTTGGAGAAATGACAGAGTTACCAAATTTATCGAAATTTAACCGTATTTTTCTCGGAGATAAGATAAGATGGATTTTTTTTTAAATATTCTGGGGAACTCTAGACATGCCCCAACAACGTACTGTACAGATGGTGCGCCAATTCTGGGAAGGTATATTAACAAAAAAAAAATGGCTTAATACAAAGGCACAGTCTATCCAAAATTATTTTACTTTTTGTTTATTCACCTTCCCCGCACCCTCGAGGTCGTTATACTTGGGAAACGTTAGATTGACTCAAATCATTGTGATGCTGGTGGTCATTTAGTTTCCCAAGTATAACGACCGCGATTGACGATTGTGGCCAACGGCGGGATATATCTATATTTTAAATGTTCAAATAATTATTTCATTATAATATAGGGTGTCCAAAAGCATGAACGCGATGGTACGCTCTTGGGGATTCTCAGAGATCCCTAGAAAATTGTCAAAAATCCATCTGTAATATTTATCGAGAAAAATGCGAACAAAGTTGCATAAGTTCGGCAACACAGTTTGTAAAATACATCTTAAAAATTCATCTAGATTCTTGAGCATACATTTTTGCATTTAGATTATATTGACATTGTTGTCAGCTTGATTTCATAATAAAATTTTTGAAAAATGAAATTGTTTATAAAAATGTAATTTGACCATTTATAAGATAAACAAATAATTTTAGATATATATATATATATATTCGTATGATTATTAATAAACATTACAAGTCATAGTAGGTATAAGGGTTGGTATGTGACAAATATGAACATTCAAGAATATAATAAATATAATAATAATTTTAGATAGATTGTGCCTTTGTATTTAGCCATTTCATTCGTTAATTGTGTTGTGTAGTGCTGTTTATCATCAAGATATAAGCGTTTAAAGTTTCGCACTTTGAGGCCTCATATCTCTAACAGTCTAATTTCAAGTCAATAAATTTCGAAGCAGTGCAAATTTGCGACGTCGCAAACGACATATTTTGGTCTAAAAAATATATTTTTCGTAAAAAAAAAATTGTTTTGTAAATTACAATTATGTGCTAAAAAACCTTTACCTTTAAACAAAATAGTGCTACAACCGGATCGCAACTTTGCGCTGCTTCGATGATTTTCTGACTTGAAATTAACCTGTAATAAGGGTATATTAGTTTACGTATTTGTTACACAAAAAAGTTTATAAGCATGAATACTTACTTTTGTTACTTGTATTCACACACAACTCCTAAAGGTACACCTCGGTGCACTTTTAGGGGTTCAGTGATTATTTTTAGTTTGTTTATGCCTATTCAATACAGGGTGTTGCAAATCTATGGGTCTATTAGAAGTATCCGGCGAACCGCTTTACCTAGCGCTCTGATTTTTAAATTCAGCATCTCCATTGAGCTCCCGCAAATTCTACTAAGTAGCACATCTACATAAGGGCCCCATCGTATATTAAAACTAAGCGTAGTTTTGAAAACTACAAAAATGGGGCTACAAACGTATCATGGTTTCATTTAAATCGGTTATTTCTTTGTATCGAAAATCTGACTCCAAAAATCATTGTACTATTTTTGATTTTTTTGTTTGACTACGGATACATTTTTTGGTTTATATGCATTACGTGGTCTATGCCAAACTATAATACGTTTATTTACCATGGATTTTTTAAGCTTGTAAATGATTAAAATTGCAACTTACGTTTTTCCCTAATATCGATGTGCTCGTTTAAAGATTTAAATGTACAAAGAAAACACCAAAAGTACTATTATACCATATTTTTATTATTTCTGGCATCAGTACCACTTCTATATATCACAAACATTATCCTACATATTTTTAATCATAGTTACGGATGTATTACTCCGTATTTTTACATATTTTGTTAAAATTTCGAAAATAACTGACATTTAGAACTATATTCTATTCTATTTTAAATGAGATAGATTTTCTTAAACAATTTTCTGGGGTTTCCTAGACATACCTCAACAACGTAACATCGCGTTTATGCACCATTTTTTAAACACCCTGTATAAAAACAAATTCATGCCAAAAATCGGAAAGATAGCCATGTGATCCCAAAATTGTAACTGCTCCTAATTTTTTTCAGAACCTTACAAAGTAGATAGTTGACCTAATGTTGTAACATTTAAAAGGCTATGATGATAGATGTGGCATTGTATTATTGTTGCCGTCACGAACACAAGATTTTGTCTTAAACATACGAATTACCTGACAGGTGAAATACCTAGTACAAATTATCTTGCTCCATATCTTAGTCAAAAGCGGTACCTTTTTCTCCTTTGCGATTTATGAATGATATACACATACCTTACTACGAAACCCTAGCCTAAGAGCATTAGGTTATTTAAATTACATAAATGGTAAATTTCTCTAAGGTTATTATGGTAAATACAATGGAAGCTTCAAAGAGATTTGTGCTTTCTTGCGTATATGGAAATGCTTCTGGCAATTACCTATTGTAGATAGCGCTCAATACCATAATAATATGCATATTTTAAACAATATAGGACAAGTGGATCACTTATTTAAATTTATTTTGTGTCTCAAAGCGCCGTTGTAGTGTGCGTATATACTTAATTTGCATAAAAAAATTTTGTTATTACATGACTTCCAGAAGGAGTGATTTTTGTGCGTGAAAATTTAACGAAAACGTTTTAATCGCAACGTTCTTGACGCATCATCGTTTTGAATAAGACTGTACAAATTAATATTAGTGGTATGCATAATGTTTTAGTACTTGTTCTTCAAAGATACTTATAAAATACTTCAAGTATTTACAAAATACTAGTAACTATGTGCTACTAAAGCATACAACAAAAAAAACTTCCGTGCTTTAATTTTATGGAGTTGGGCTGCCAATAATTTAAAAAAGCTCCAAAAAGTTTTTTTTTAATTTGTTTTTTACAAAATCGTATCTATTATACATATAAACACTTACCTTCGTAGTCTTGTGCTTTGGAGAATTTCTGCAACAAAAAAAAAAAAGAAATAGAAAACAATTTTCTCAACAAATCCATTTTATTACTGCTGTAGGAACCAAATTGTAAACATTTTAGCATTATTTAGATTATAGTATGAATAATTAGAATAAGCAAAAACTACTTATTAGAAAGATTGCAACCGTTTTTATCATATGTATCTGAAGTCTTAAAAATTTGGAAGAATTATATTATAGTACATCCTTTCATACAAGCCAGTAGATAATTGACAAGCCAATGTCAAAAACGCGTTAGTAATTGACAAATTAATGTCACGTTACTAGCGACGGATTTATTAAATTTTTATGCCAGAAATTTCAAACATTTAGCTAAAACAATCATTTATTTTGCCGCCAACTTAGTGAAAAATGTTTGTCTTTAAGCTTTTTGTTTTAAACTAAGATTATCTTAGTCAATTTTGGGTGGGTTTTTAAGGATTGATTGTGAATAAAATACCTTAGGTAAAATGCTCCCTTTAAGCCTCGGACACATTGCCACCCTCGAGCTTCGCTCTAGGTCGGCCAAACTGCCCTCGGCTGTAATGAAGCACTTTTCCTTTGGATATGTAGTGTACTATTAGTACCATTATATTTACGATTAACTCCATAAAATAAACTTGACTTACTTTTAAGCACTAAGCACTAAAATCTACTTTAAAGTCTATTTAAAGAGAGTAGATTGGAAGGTGAATATAATGGCACTGCAATTACTAAAGTGGAATAGGGTTATTTTAAAAGTTTGTTATTGGATGTTAGGAACTACTAAAGTAATTGAGAAATGCACAACCAAATTGGAAACATTTTCCAGCTATCTTTGATTATATTTATATTAGCAAGTTTATTATTTCTTATTCAACGAATATTGTAATAATTATAATAATAATCATTATATGCTAATATTACAAATCAATTTGCGAGCAAGTCATTATACTCAGGTATATTATAATAATTTACAGTGTGTGAACAAAGCAATAAATTAATTCTTCAATCAAAAAACAAATATTATCCGTTAGATGTCTGCTGAAGCCTTAAGCCAATATGAAAGGATTTGACTTACATTTTCAAGCCAAACTGTTATGAGAAAATACACAAATTGATAAATAATAAGATAAAAATCATTAATATTACCGGTTTATTGTAACTACTCAACAATGAATTGTTTAAATAAAATAAATAAAAATTTCTTTAGATCAGTGCCCGCACCTGACACCATAATTTTTTATTATATACAGGGTGAGTAGAAAGTAACGCATATCGCTTCTAGCGACGTAAATAGTTTTCCTAGAATCCTAATTTTTTTCAGGTCGATTCCTAACTTTTTCTTGCGCATTTGATGAAACTAAATTTAAGTATACAGGTTGTGCTAGTTTTAACTAATGAAATGCAACTTTGTAATTTTAAATGGGACACCCCATTTTTTTATTTTTTATCCAAATCTACGATGAATTTGCAGTTCAATGATATAGGTTTTGTTACTACCCCTTGTCCGCAAAAAGGTTGTCAAACATCAAAAATACTCTTTAATTATTATAAGATATCCAACAATTTTGGGCTTCTTTTTTGGTTGGATTTGACAATTAAATAATATTTTTTAAAAGAAAATAAGTATACTCAAAATTTTCCAAAAAACACCTCCACTTTGAAAAAAAAATACCTTACACTTTTGAAAATGTCTTAAACATTTTTATTTTTTTTTCAAATACCTTTAATTTCCCAAAAATACTATTGATTTTCTGAAAATACCTTAAATTTTCCAAAAATACTTTTAATGATCCGAAAATCCCTTCAACTTCCTAAAAATATCTTTAATTTTCAAAAAATACCACTAATTTTTCGAAAATATCTTGGAATTCATGAAATAAATCCTTTGTGTCAAAGCCAACAAAAAAAGATGCCCATAAGTGTTAAATACCTTAAAATAATTAATGTATATTTTTGCGGTTGACAACCTTCTTGCGAGTAAGGGGTAGTAGCAAGACCTATATCATTAAACTCCAAATTTATCATAGATTTGGAAAAAAAATAAAAAAATGGGGTGTCCCATTTAAAATAACAAAGTTGCGTTTTATTACTCAGAACTGGCAGAACCTGTATATTTTAATTTAGTTATATTAAATGCGAAAGAAAAAGTTGGAAATCGACCTAAAAAAAATTAAGGCTCTAAGAAAAGTATTAACGCCGTTAGAAGCGATATGCGTTACTTTCTACTCACCCTGTATATGTTTTTTAATGGTTAAAATTCATTTCTTAAGTAATTTTCCTTGTATAATTTTATTTTATTTTGCTTTTATTTTCTAAACCGCATGCATGAAATCTTTAGTGCAAAGTAGTTTTTATTTGCACTTTTGTAAGAATCATCAGATGAGCTCGTTCCTTAATTAATGTAATCAAAAGTATTTTTCTTTTTTGCAGAATAATCGATAGTTATTTAACAGTAAAAGTAAACTACAGTAACGCGAAGTTTGAATTCTAATAAGGAACAACTATTACAAACCAATATGGTTAGTATCATCTGTTATACGAAGAAATACTTGCACTGTCTGTTTGTATGAGGTGCAGAGAACAGGTTCAGATTCAATTAATTAAATTGTAGGTACCTACTTATTTGCTGTCACGTTAACTATTATTGGACCTTTTATATTTACATTTTTATAGCGGTTTATAATAATAGTTGACTTTATTATATTTTTACAGCACATTTAGGTACTATTTTTCAGCGATGCGTGCCAAAAAATTGAGCATGAGATAATATTTGCTTGATCATCTCTGCAAAACGCTAACGATATCTTCATACTCTAATCTAATAAGTACAGGGTGTCCCACGTAAGATGACCCAACCCCTTATCTCAGGAACTACAAATGCTAGCAAATTTTTGTTTTCGCAGGATTGTTTGTAATGAACCAAATTTTTATTTTTAGTAATGTTTCACTCTACAGGGTGTTCCATTTATTCGGAACACACATTCACTTCTTTATTTTAAATGGAACACCCTATATTTTTTTATATTTTTAAATACTCCCAAAAATGAGGATTATGTTGTTAAAAGTCCGAAATCTCCAACTTTTTTAGTTTTTGCAAAAAAAAAAATTTCTGAAATTTTTGCCAGTTGCAGTATTTTGTTAAAAAAATCATTGCACTTTTCATGAGTGATATTTTTGCATGAAATTTAAACACCGTATAATTAACATGCTTAAAACGCATTTTCATCTAAAATTTGAACAAAAATCATAACCGGAAGTGAAAAATCCGCCATTGAATATCAATACATTAAAACCGTTTTATTTCTGAAAAATTAAATGCAAAGCTATATTTTTTTTTGGCCCATTAAATTTACTTTTTAATTTTCTTTCATTTGATACCTCACTTCCCTATACCTATCTCCAACCCTTTTGGAGATATTCGATAAGGGTAGTTTTACGAATAGTTTTTACCCCAAATACAAAAAATATATCACTTACATGTTTCCTTTCAAAGAATAATCGAATTGTCTTAGCCTTTTTTTAATTAAATTTAAATAAAACATAATTGGGGTAAAAACGATTCCTAAAAACACCCTTATCGAGTATCTCCAAAAGGGTTGGAGATAGGTATAGGGAAGTGGGGTATCAAATGAAAGGAAATTAAAAAGTAAATTTAATGGGCCAAAAAAAATACAGCTTTGCATTTAATTTTTCAGAAATAAAACGGTTTTAATGTATCGATATTCAATGGCGGATTTTTCACTTCCGGTTACGATTTTTGATCAAATTTTAGATGAAAATGCCTTTTAAGCATCTTAATTATACGGTGTTTAAATTTCATGGAAAAATATCACCCATGAAAAGCGCAATGATTTTTTTAAAAAAATACTGCAACTGGCAAAAATTTCAGAAAAAATTTTTTTTTGCAAAAACTAAAAAAATTGGGGATTTCGGACTTTTAACAACATAATCCTCATTTTTGGGAGTATTTAAAAATATAAAAAAATATAGGGTGTTCCATTTAAAATAAAGAAGTGAATGTGTGTTCCGAGTAAATGGAACACCCTGTAGAGTGAAACATTACTAAAAATAAAAATTTGGTTCATTACAAACAATCCTGCAAAAACAAAAATTTGCTAGCATTTGTAGTTCCTGAGATAAGGGGTTGGGTCATCTTACGTGGGACACCCTGTACAAACAGGGTGTCCGCGATCAATGTGCTTTTTTTTAAATAAGAGATAGCTGGGAAAAATCCAAGACATTCGATAAAAACAGTTTTTTGAAAAAGTGTCCCCTTCGGAAATAACGGCATTTAAACAGGTAGTTTAAAAACACTTAATCGTAAATAATTACCAAACGATTTGTCCAACCATCATGAAAGTTGTACTATCAATAAAGGTAACAAAAACGGTCATTTTAAACCCATTTTGAAATTTGGGGCCCCTTTTAAAATGGGTTAAACACTGGTAGTGTTGATAAAAACTACAATGTAAATACTTTACCTTTAAGAATTTTGTAATTTTATTTATTTTATTAAATACCCCAATTCAAGTGAAAACTTTTTTACCACTTGAAATTTCTGAGAAAGTGTACCTTTTACAAATAAACTACCAAAAACACTTTTGATGTACCCCATATTTTGCGTTTGACTTGGCAAAAAACTTACTTCAATGTAGTGACAGTGGTGACATAAAAATTTCAAAAGAAAGTCTAGCCTTATGGAAAAATATGAGGTACCTAAATCAAAAGTGTTTTTGGTAGTTTATTCGTAAAAGGTACACTTTCTCAGAAATTTCAAGTGGTAAAAAAGTTTTTACTTAAATTGGGGTATTTAATAAAATAAATAAAATTACAAAATTCTCAAAGGTAAAGAATTTACATGTCAGCACTACCAGTGTTTAACCCATTTTAAACCCTGTATACATTTAGACATACGGCAAGTGCTAAACGAGGTTTAGGTTATTTATATTTAACCAATTTTATAATTTTTTCATTTTTTGGTTACGTTTAATTAAATGAAAGAATGAGTTTTAGTTTTAAGAGTGGCAGATGTTTTTTATCATTATTACAAAGTCATAAATATTTAAATTTTATAATAGATAATAATTAAAATAATGTTTTGGTTATTTACATATTTAACTGTTTTAAACATTGATTGGATCACACAGGCTCATATCAAAACATACTTTCATTACCACTAATTAAAAATTCTTATGAAGTTCTCATGTGATTTGAGATTCTGTGTGACTTTTTTTCATTAGTTTTTCGGTTTGAAATGCATTTTTTAAGCGTTATTAATGCCGAATTCATAAAGTTTTAACTAATCTCAGAATTTGTTTTTTAAATATCTTGGTGTGGTTAAGGTGGTTATGGCAACATTTGTTCAATTTTTTTTTTCCTAAATGATAAAATGGTTAAATAATAAATATACTCTTCCTTTCTTTATTTTTTTTGTTAGAATACTCTTTTACGACTTACTCACTTTTGTTATTTGTTACATTTATAGTAATTTTCGGCTAAGGGTAATCAGGGGGTAGAGCGCATCTATGGATGCTCTCTTCCATCTGCCCCGCGGCCTTTTTCCTGTATTTATATTTACTTTTTAGTTTTTCCAGTTTATAATTTGTACTTATATAGGAAAATAAAGAATTTATTTATTTATTTAAAAATCCTTAAAAATAAGACGGCACCTTATTGGTTCACTTTAAAGTCTGTCATTTCTCAAATTTAAATGATAACTTTTTACAATTACATTAAGTAATTCTTCATATGATTATATGATGAATGTTGGTTAAAGACAACACCTTAACAAATAACTTCACGACTGGCCATATTTTTTGGACTTCGTACGTACACCCATTTCGTTCATATTTAGATTCGCGATCGTCATAATTGGCATTTTCAAAATATGATTCCGACCTACTTACCATTTTCGATCTTTGGCAACTGTTTGACAATCCTAAGTATGGTGACCTCGAAGTCGGGATTCAGCTTCTGATCCCAATTTTGTTAGATTATTCTCTGCAGTAACTTCTTCCTATACCTATACTTTGACTTGGAAACTTGTGCATCATGATTACAATGATGTCTGCTAGTTAAACCAAGGTGAAGCCTGTCATCTATTGATAAGATCACTAAAGATGGCTAATCTTTTGTGTGTACTTACTTCCTAATTCCAATGTCTATGAGCTTCACAGTTACAAAATGACGAGGCAATACAAGGAGTACTTTGTTAATGTTTATAATAGATTTTTTACCTTACCTTAATACTAGGAACTTGCATTTACTCTATTTGCAACAGACTTCTATACTATGTACAAAAAGTGTTAATTTGCATTCTGCAAAGATTTACATGATAAAGGAACATAGTTTATTCGCTACTTTTCTCCATCTTTTTAGATCTATTAAACACACGGATGTTAACTTGATATAAACAATTAAGCAGCAATATGTACAGCCATTATAGTCTTCGCTGACAAGGTCGAAAACAAAGAGTATATTAAGTTTATTTGAGATCTATTTGTAAAGACCATATCTCTGTTTAGTTTTCATAAAAATATTTCATAATCCGAGCTACTCCCACTTTGTTATGCATGATCTCAACATTGAGCTCACAAAAATTGGGAGTTGCATGGTATACATATACAGGGTGTCTCAAAAAGGTCGCCCACGGACCCCAAAGCGTGGTAGAGGAACACAAACGATATACAAAATTAGTAACGAAAATTTTTTGTGGGCCCCCATCGTTTGTGTTCCTCTACCACGCCTTGGGGTCCGTGGGCGACCTTTTTGAGACATCCTGTATTTTTGTTAAATTATTTCAAATTTGACAGTCGAAGAGTATTGTCCTTTACTACTTTGGCCTATGTGTAGTTACTTACAGAATTTGTTTTTCATTCACATATAAAATGGCGAATGCGACGGATGAGAAATATATGGCCACCTATTAAACTATTAGGAATGATGAAAGGTAATTTAAATAAAAAATATATCACCATCATTTCTAATTAACTTTCTTTTGGTAGCACAGTCGTAAGTTCGACATACTCATTGACCCGGCTCTTTCGCCATTTTCAAGTTGTGAGAAATACCTTCGAATATCTTCAATAATTCTTCAGGATTAAAAGTACCCATAAAAACTTGCATTGCTTTAATTCAATTTGGTATATTATTTAAGTTTATTTGGACCTTTTTCACTAAATAATTTTTTTATACAAATTAAAGCACTCGTTAATACCTTTACAACACACAACTTTCATTTATAACATTACAAATAAAACCAAAAAAACAAACTATCATTGTTTTTGGGGGAAATGAACAAAAGAAAATAATTGGACATTACATAGTAAGTCAGGTTATAATTGTCTCTCTTGAGCCCGTTTTTTGTTGTTTACTTGCTAAGATACTGCTCTTTAAAATTTCTTTATTTTACAAGACAAAAAGTGTTCTGTCCTTTTCATATTGTAAAGTCATTCCATCTCCTTTATTATGCACTTAAGTGTAAACAAATGGTTACTACTAAACGGTTAATCTCTGAGATAAATACGATTTTTCATGTTTATTTTTTGAATGAATTGTTTCCAACAGTGTTTCAAATGAGGTATTTCAAAGATTAAAACTAGATTACATGGAAGCACGCTTTTTATTCAATGTTCTCTTTAAAGATATCGCATCTTGACACATTTTACTGGATAGGTGCAGAAATCAGGTTTCCGTTTATTTTTCTTCTATAAAAAGTTTAGTTAATAAATTGCAAATAAATAGAGCTTGTAAAGGCAAATCGTATTTGCTTTTATTACAGAAAAAAAGTACTATTTTTTTAAGCTTCACTCTATTAAGTTATCTTGAAAAGCCTTTTTAAATAAATTCATTAAGTATTTGTTTATGTTTTATAAAAGATAAACTATACGTTTATAATATTTCCGGTTTAGGAAATAAAACGATTCTGAAGTAATTTTTTGTTCGTTTGGATCGACAGTTTCTTGCTGGTTATTTAAACGGATACTTGTCCTTATCTTATGGTCTTTCCTTATTTTATGGATGTGGTTTCATTAAATTTTTTGCCATAATAATGGAAAAAGTATGTACTAAATTAAAAAAAAAGAATTAACTTGTCAGTAGACCATTTAAATAAAGCGATACCAGGTAGTTTCAAAATTTTGTAAAATGGAGCTTATTCGTACAAAAATTGGTTGGGGTAACCTAGGAGATCTGTCATACCACCCAACGTTTCAGATGCTAACTGACATAACTTCTGAATTTTATATTTTTATCAATTATAAAGCTAATATACCAAAAAACAACAAACTGCCGGTTTAAAACATTCTACGTACCAGCTAAAAAAAATTTCATATTTATAAAGGCACCAAATTATACGTTTTTGACAACAAGAATAAATACAAAAAGGTCATCTGTCATTTTTTGCGAGTAACGCTAACTTTGGTTTGTGTAAAAAGAACTTGTTGCAATTTCACCCCATGGGTAAAGTGCCATTTTAGCAACGACTTGCAAGTCATAGCTAAAGGATTGTTTCAGGTTTAATTAAATCGTGCGATAAGTGTCATTTTAAAGGTGGAAGTAGAAAATCACTTTTAAATTATTGTTCAAACCCTTTTTGTGACGGTTTTATTGAGCGATGGGCAGATTGTAGAAAAATATGCTTTTATTTATAAAAATATGTTGCCGATAAAGAAATAATTGTATAATAAAATCTTTACTCGGGGGTTTATAAATAATGCGTGCGAACTAACATTTATCTCTTCGTTCTAGCAAAAAAATCTTGAAGCAAATATTAAGGTTGAGTGGTTATAATGCAGAGAAAGGTGTAGGTATCAAATACAAAGATGTAATTTCTATACTTGCTTATTATTCTTTGAATATCAATAACAAAAGGAACAAAAAGTCATTAGGTACTGATTATTAGGAATTCGTCTTGAAACAAATTATCATTCTATCACTTCTATCTATTTTTATTGTAATAATAGAAAGGTAAACTTTTAGATAACGTTGGTGAATGGACATCAATCTTTTGAATTCCTCTTTACAATACGATATCTAGGTCTGTATGAATGATTATGTGCAACTTTAATTATATCGCCCACACACTGTAACTGTGTTTACTTTTGGGTAATTTCCAATTCTCTTAAAAAATAATAAAATCGCTTGAGAATATTTTGTTTGCTTTTGTTGCAGAAGTCCGCAAAAAAGTGACAAGTGGTTTAAATTACTATTTCTACTTCCACTTTAAAGCACGACTTGATTAAACATAAAACAATCCTTTAGTTATGTCTTGCAAGTAAAGTGGCAGTTTACCCACGGGGTGAAGTTGCAACAAGCTCTTAACTCACGGACCGAAGTTAGCGTTGCTCGCAGAAAATGCAGATGACATTTTTGTACTTATTTTAATTGTCAGAAACGTATAATTTGATGTGTTCTTTTAATAAAAGTTAATTTTAATTAAAGTTACAGTAAAATATTAAGTATATGTACATTTCTTAAAAACTAATGTCATTGCAAATGTTGTTAATGTTAGTTTTTACGGGTGTTAGCAAGTCCGCAAAAAAACGCGTTGAAGCTAAAACCGTAAGTTGTTTTTGGAGTATTTTTGTAATTTTAGACATAACAGTGTTTATAAAAAAAAAAAAACTGGCGGCTTAGCCACCTATTATCACCAAGCTGACCTACTCATAGTGCCTGCACAAGCCGGACATGACTAGGCTGCCTTGGTGTGAGTCACTTCTGCTTCGGCAGATGGCGGTAACATCTCCAAGTTCTTAGGGCACTTAAAATCTAAATACTTCGTATTTATAAGTTTCTAGCAAATGTAGTTGCCTTACAAGTCCTTCTTTCGATATTTGTTGAAATACACAAGTATCTTAGTTTCTTGAAGTTATGCATCGACTATCCCTGATACGTGATTCTGATGAGCCCCAATATAGGGCGAAACAGCTGTCAATCACTTCAGGTTTGGTAGGTGCATACCTTTAAGAAATAAAGAAGGACTTCTTTTATAACTTGGCGTCCCGCCTTTAGGGTCGAAAGTGAATCTTAGATTCCACCATTTTATAACAGTGTTTAGTGTAGCAGAGATGGAATTTTGATTTAACATAACCGTTTATTGCATATAACAACATGTATCTTCATTTCTTCCTCTAGAATATTTTTTTTAACCTAACTTTTCTTCAAGTCAACATTTTTATCTTTTAAAACGTCCGAAATTGTTTGATTTTGGGGTCTTAGAAAAAGTATTGTTTGTAACACGTATTATGAACGACTTTATACACTCGTTTATAACACTTGATACGAAAAATACTATTTTCTACGGGAATAGGTTATGGAAAGAGTGGTAGATATCCCTTAACGTACGGTATGAACATTTATTTATAAAAAGAAGCTATTTAGTAGAACTAATAAAATAGTACCTATAATAAAACAATTATTTTTCTTGACCATGCACACATAACATAATATTACTCAGTACAAATGCATTGAACCACACTTCATCTGCTCTAGTCTAGAAACTCATCACCATTCCCATCAATCTCTTCTACATGATTTTATTGATATACTATTTATAAATTCCTAACTGTTTTATTATTGTTTAGATCAAAAAATAAAATTATACGTTTTATTGTTAATAATAATTGAGTCATGCATAAAACCTGTGAGAAATCTTATTCTTGCAGAGAATAAAGGATTCCGATTCAAAAGGCGCCTCTAAGTAAGGCGCAATTTCTTCTTTTCTTTGATATTAATTTTTTATTGGAGCAATAGATGTCTATTCTACTTTATTTATAAGTGAAAAGTTTTTTCTTTGGTCAATTTAAAACATGCTGTGATTTTTTTTTAATAGTGTGTCAAAATGTGTATAGGAACACAAATAATATTTCATTAAAATATGTAGATCAAATAATGCATCACTAAACTTTTTTTTTTTTAAGTTAATACTTAAAGGAAGGAGTAATAAATATAAATGCACACTTTTCTTTCGTCGGTCAACGCATCTCAAAAGCCGTGTGATTGACTCTTTAATTTTTAACGTCTTTGGACATCTGAGATACTTTGACCGTCGGCCGATCTGGGTACCTATACAAACGGAATGGGTCAATTGTCACCTTATCCTGATACTAAACTGCTCCAACAAAGTTAGGGATATGGTTGTTTCTCAACCTTCCTAAAGTTTTAGAAAGAAAATTTTTGTTTTAAAATAACAAATAAAAAGAAACAAATTTTACCATAAAGTTTTTTTTTTATTTTATTGAGGGTTTAATATTTTTTTGGACTTTGATTAAAATGTGAATTTTTCGAATTTTATAATCGGTTTACAAAATTATTCTAGTCGTTTTTAAAACTAGGCTAAAGCTTGAATTATAGATGAATTAACTTAACTTATAATTAACGTATCGCGACTGAATTAAATTATACGAAAGATGAAATCGCATTTACACATTCAATTAACTTAACTTGACGTTTACTTAAGGTTCTATTTCTTAATTTTGGTTAATTTCAGATAATTCAATGTAAAGTAAGCCTTTCACTAGAGCCATCTATCGGCTACTAGACCAAATTTTTAAAATTACAAAGATAATCGAAGAATTTCAGATGAATTTCTGTATAATTACAGAAATAAGACGATTCTAACATTTACCGATAAATGGCGTTTACTAAATTAGCTTGTTATAAACTAACATGTAAATTTATACTATAAATGCCTTAATTTAGTCGCGTCAAGTTAAGTGGAGTAAAGTAGCTTTGAGTGGCGTTGAGTTAATTTAATTTAACTCTAAATCACACTTTACTGTCTTGTTTAATTTTTAGGAAGGTCTAGAAGCCAATAAAATACTCTGGATAATTTGGACCGGACGTCTCTGGTTGATATGGTCAATTTCTTTAACGTTAGTCAAATGGTTAATCCTTCTTTTGATAACAGCCAATTTAAAACAGAAGCTACTTCTAGAAGTCCTAAAAATTGTAAATCAGGCGCTGCAACCAGTACCAGAATGATACCTTACAGATTAAGTTCGGAAAAAGCCCTTGAGTCTGTGTAGGTCCTTGCGGGAATGGCTTCCGAATGCTGATGGTGCTTCTGAACCCATTTTAACGATAAAAAAAACGTCTTCACGAAGTCAATGTAAGATCTAGGCAATTTTTAAGAAGAGTTCCTTCAACCCCAGATCACAAACAAAAACCATTGGAAGGGGAGAAGAAAAGAGTATATCGACATGAAAAGTGGCAATCCGTACTGCTTACAAACGATTCCAGATTTGGTAGATTTTCTGCTAGTCGTCATGTACGAGTTAGGAATCGTGATCGTACTTAGAAATCTGCTGCATCTGGATTCCCCTGTAATCAGTACAGATTCCCACTTTTCATGCCCATATACTCTTTTCTTTTCCCCTTTCAATGGTTTTTGTTTGTGATCTGGGGTTGACGAACTTTTCTTAAAAATTGCCTAGATCTTACATTGAAGTGAAGACGTTTTTTTACCGTTAAAATGGGTTCAGAAGCACCATCAGCATTCGGAAGCCGTTCCCGTAAGGACCTACACAGACTCAAGGGCTTTCTCCGAACTTAATCTGTAAGATATCATTCTGGTACTGGTTGCAGCGCCCGATTTACAACTTTTAGGACTTCTAGAAGTAGCTTCTGTTTTAAATTGACGTTATCAAAAGAAGGATTAACAATTTGACTAACGTTAAAGAAATTGACCATATCAACCAGAGACGTCCGGTCCCAATCATCCAGAGTATTCTATTGGCTTCTAGACCTTCCTAAAAATTAAACAAGACAGTAAGCCTACTTTTAAAAATGACTAGGATAATTTTGTGAACCGATTATAAAATTCAAAACATCCACATGAACCCTTAATAAAATTAAAAAAAAACTTTATGGTAAGATTTGCATTTTTTTATTTGTTATTTTAAAAGAAAAATTTTCTTTCTAAAACTTTAGGAAGGTTGACAAACAACCATATCCCTAACTTTGTTGGAGCAGTTTATAAGACTTTAGAGAAAGACAGGAATTTGGGTCCACATGGCCATTTATCCGATTTTTGGCATGATTTATTTTGCAGACAGTCATAAAGACGGCCATGTGGACCGAAAATGGTGACAGTTGCAAATACCTGTTTTTTGGTAAAGTTTTAGCTGTTTACCTTCCTGTTGTCGACAGCAACAATGACAACAATGTTCATATTTTTCGGGCCGGGGGCTGTCGAAAAATATCCTGTTGACCTGTGGCATTATTTGGTTCATAACGCCCTTGGTATCTTAATAACTATTATAGCTTTCCTTAAAAAAGTAAATTAACTATTAAGTTTTGTTAAGCGATAACACTGCAATGATTGAACAAATTGCGAAAACATGGGATTCCGTTGATAACAAAATTAAACGGTTTTGCATTTTTTGTTTTTGTTCATGTTCTCGAGGTAGGTCTATTCCGGTTCAGCCCTTTTACGCTTATAACCGCTAAGTGCTAAGAAGTATGTTGCATTGTAGATTACACGATTACTACTATCTATACCACTTAAACAGTTATACTTTAAACAATGTTGTCTGCACAAAGTACAGATATTAATAAAGTTAATTGTGTTTTGAAGGAATAGGTTGTGCCTGATCTACCTATTATTCCGTCAACTCAACAATAACCTTACCTTATAAATCCTATAGTTTCAATCATTTAACATACTTGTTTAACACTTCTTGTTTAACTGATCATTAAAGTTTTCATAGCGCTAAAGTTAAATCGATCCCAAAACTAAAACTTGGCCGGAGTTTTTGTCGATGTCTGTATTTAATTTTTTTTTAACACAATAAGTATAAAAACAGGGTTTCCCAGAATCAATTGCATCAGTTATATTGACATTGTTGTCAGCTTTCTTTCATGAAAATTTTGTAAAATTAAATTGATTATTTCATTTATATGTCAAATTAGAGGTTTATGCCAAAATTTAAAGCATTTTAATGCGAATTATACTGGAAATCTCCCGTTGGCACAACCTGAGCTGAAATATCCCGTTGTCAAGCACTGATAGCGAATTAATTTACCTGGATGGAA
The DNA here is from genome assembly GCA_963920755.1 of Cartodere bifasciata. Taxonomy (NCBI): domain Eukaryota; kingdom Metazoa; phylum Arthropoda; class Insecta; order Coleoptera; family Latridiidae; genus Cartodere; species Cartodere bifasciata. Next base: position 15,316,339 of record OY987194.1, on the reverse strand, counting down.
GTCAAAGTTATACCTTTTTGTTAATTTTGTCAAAAATTGTTCTTTTGGTTAGTCGTATTCAGTGTTAAATTAAATTAATATTATTTTTTGGGGTATTTATAAATGAAATAATCATGTCGAATAGCCCTCGTGCTCTTGATAAATTTTTTTATTTGAACTCGTGCTTGTTGAACGCAATGTCTCTTAAAAGTAAGGGTGTGTTCTTTGAATTATTCACCTCGGATTTCGCACTCGGTAAATAATTAGACGACACCCTTACTTTTGCGGGACATTACTATGCATCAAGCACTCGTTCATTTAATAATCAATAATTCATAGAGCACACGTGCTATTACTATACTGATTATTAGTGGTGCGCCAATTCTGGGACACCTGTATATTTAAAGCACATTGTGGTTACAAAAAATGAATAAAAATATAATTATATTATTAGGTAAATTAATGCTTCTGGTTTTGGTCAATTTTAAGAAGGTATTTTATACCTTAAGAAGCAAAGTAGGCCGTTGATAATTTATTCTATATCACAATAAAGAATTAAGGAATAAATAACCTTAAAATAACAAACAAATTAGGGTACTTTCTTTTATAAATATGATTTATGAAAGAAATTAAACACATTATTTAAAGTAGTTTGTAAGTGAGAGAAAGGAATTCTGACTATTATCAAATAGATCTGGTTGACAGTGATTTTTTTACCATAAATATCAAAAATTAATTATAAAAAAATCAAATTGTTTGTTTTTTACTTTTACTGTTAACAAAACTCATTATTTTATGTTAAAAAATAATTTGATTATAGTAGTAATATTATGGTTCAAATAAACCAATTTGTTATAATAAACAAAATATTGTGTTGTCCATATACTGTTTCTTTTTACACAGAGTACTTAAAAACAAAATACCTACTAACCTAAGAGTTTATCAGTAAATTAAAAAAAAAAAGGGCAGTAATAATAGTAAAAATATCGATATACATACATTTACCGATGTTTGACCCAAAAATATTTAACTACTTCAAATAACTTCCTGAAAATTAAAAATCATATGCTCATGCACGCCTCATTACGACTTTATTTAATGAACCTCATTTAAAGTGTGCCCCATATTAAAGTGGTATAAGTGGAAAATTATGAGGTTTGTAACAGGATAAGGTGTCATTATGTAAATGACGAAAAGTAATTAAACTACTTCTTGAATATGTTAGAATAACTGGTGCAAATTACTATGTCTATACAGTTTACAACTTACAAAGCTTTAAAATGAACTAAATGAAGTTGGTGTGCAGACATGTAGGTAAACTTGATTCAAAGATCCGGTGAATGTAGGTGGATCAGTCTAGTTTATGTTCGGCCAAATCACACATAAATCTACACTAGGCCTGTCTGATAAATTCAAAGCTTAACATAGAAGCCACTATTAGTCCTCTTTTAGGAATATAGCTTTTTTTCTGGGGATGCTTGCACCTCTTTACCCGCTCCAAATAGCGGTTACCGTAAGGTACTGCAAAATAGACTTTTTTCTCATTGTGGCTTTTGTATGTATATCTCTCATATATCTGAGTACTATTGAAGTATTTGTGTGACATTTGTTAGATTTACGTACAAAATGTCCCATGGGACATTTTGCACGTTCTTAATCAGCTGATTTACCTGCGGGTAAATCAACTGATTAAGAACTTTCGAGAATAAACAATGGATGGACATAAAAATGTTTAACATGATGAAGTGGTTAAGGGAAAATGGCAGCTCTATGGTTTATTTACAATTTACATTGACAAATAACAAACTTTAATGTCAATTCTACCAATAAGCTGTCGTAAATTTGTTAAATTAAAATAAATGTTAAGTGTTAAATAAAGAGTGAATTCCATTATTGTTTTATTTAGATTTTAAAATAATAAAATAGTAGTAGTCTCAAAATAAAAGATCATTGTCATGGGCACGGCCGGCCGGCAGTTGGCAACTTTGCAGTAATAAGTATCTGCTACGAACCAGAACTTAGTTATAAGAAATTTTTAATTTAATTTCTATTACAAATTGTAAAAATTCATACATAACTACTATTTAAAACAATTTGTTTCAACTGTATTTTGTAATTAAACAATAAATTAGTAAGTATAATAAACCTTTTAAAATTTTATTTTACAAATAGCTTATTAAATACCTCGTTAAATACATTGGACTTTTGCCATAAACCGAAAATAATTACAAACGTTTTGTTTTGTTTCTGCTTTTTAAATATTTTTTTTTTAAATAATTGTGGTTAATTACCAATTTAATATTAAATTGAATACGACCAAGTACCATCACCCTGCTCAAGTCAATTTTTAATGCCAATAACAGTAAAACCTAAGGCAATAAATTATAGATACGAGTACTAGGCATGTTGTGAAATATGTAAATAAATAAAGTGTCTGCATTCTGTTATCTTAATGACAGAATGATTTAAGTAGTATCCAATTCGAATTAATCCAACATTTAAAGCGTACCCACTCTAATTTTTTATAGTTCATAAAGAAATGAACTTTCTTGGAATATTCACCATAAAGGCAAAAATATGATTATTTTTATTTTTTTAAACAAGAGTAAAATAAATTTTAAACTAATGTTGAATTCGGAAACTCTTATTTTAAAAATTAAACTAAAACAAGAATTAATTTTGGCTGAAGGACTTCGCTCAATGGCCTTTTAAAGATTTTTTTTATTTTATTATAAGATTTAAAAACCGATACCCTAGCAGCTGCTTATTTTGTCTATTATTCCCAATTCTTTTATTTTGTCCGTTTCGTCCATTTACAAATTAAAATTAAAAAAAGGGGACAACATGCCAACTCTTTAAACTATGTTTTAATATTAAAAGAAATTCATAAAATTAGCAGAAGATTGCCCCATTTTTGAGTTACAGCTCCATAAAGAGGTCATCGAAAACCTAGTTTTCTTTTATACCAAATCTGGATAATAAAAATAATTTAGGGCTAATATAGCCAATATTCTCATTTTTTATACATATAAACGTTTCACGCAACATTTTCATTACATTTTTTAGTACACATATTTTAAAGTGGTAAAAAAATTAAATTCTATAATTTGACTCTTAAAAAATATTAGGTAATTGGTGGTTAAGAGTAGGTACATACAGTCTTTAAAATAAGTAAACCCTAAATCATTGAATTCAAATTAGAAATAATAGTACAGTCAATCCGTATGTTGACATTGACAAAATTCCTGGTAGGGCTGCCTTTTTTATATGATGTAACTGGATGTCCAAAGAGTAAAACCCCAAATTGGCGTATATCTACCTATTGCAGAAACGGAGTTATGGCCCCCCAAAGGGCCTCCTTTAATTCATCACCGTGGAACTGCACCAAATTTTGCGAATAGATGTCAAATGAGGTTTTAAAAAGATTTATATAAAACAAAAATCTCTAAAAAAATTTCTTCACCCCCTAAATAGCCCCCAAAGAGTAATAACCAATCACGTTTTATTTACACCAAATTTTGCAGATAGATGTAAAATGAGATGCTAAAAAATAATTCCTTATAACTTTTTTTGAAAAAAAAAATTCTATGTCCAAGGGGGGCATAGAATAGAAGCCCCCTTCGTTTATGGGGCGAAGGAATTATTTTTTGAAAAAGAGTTATAAGAAAATATTTTTAAGCATCTTATTATGCATCTATCTGCAAAATTTGGTGTAAATCCAACGTGATTGGTTATTACTCTTTGGGGACTATTTAGGGGGTGAAGAAATTTATTTAGAGATTTTTTTTTTATTAAAATCTTTTTAAAACCTCATTTGACATCTATTTGCAAAATTTGGTGCAGTTCCACCGTGATGAATTAAAGGGGGCCCTTTGGGGGGCCATAACTCCGTTTCTGCAATAGGTAGATATACGCCAATTTGGGGTTTTACTCTTTGGACATCCAGTTACATATAAAAAAGGCGGCCCTACCAGGAATTTTGTCAATGTACCCTCCATATTTACGACAGATTGACTGTAGTATAAGGATTTTTAGCATTAATGTCGAAACGAAAAGGCATTAATAATTTTGCCATGGATTTTTAAAAATGTGTTATTTGCTTAAAACCCCCAGGACGAAGGCGAAAAGCCGCGTATGCCGACCGCGAAACTGGATTTGAATGGGATGGGTCTATACTTTCTTTAAACATTTTTGACAAAAAATAAAAATATGTATTAATTCTGTATGAGAAAAATGTTTAAATTTAAAGCATGTTAAACATTTTTTAATGGAGACTTTCATGCAAAAATAGTTATGGACGGGGATAAAATATAAGCGTTTTTATACAAAATTAACACTATGTCGTAGTAAAATAAAGTAGTAAGCCTCTTTAAAACATATAATCTTAAAATGGAAATTTCAATGGTCGATCAAGAGACAACACAATAAATTCAAAAAATACATGAATACCTAAGTATGTATTATTACAAGACTCATAATTAGGCTAAATTGGATTTATTAAAAAGTAAAGTACTTACCAATATTGCAAAAACACAAAAACTAATAATCCTTAAATTGATATTCATTTTCACTGCCCTAACCAAGTCAATAAAAAGTATCACTTTACAACAGCTTTTAAAGTGTTTAAAACACTTAATTACTAACACTTATTCAATATCTACACATGCATAGTAAGTCGCTGAAACAAGGTAAAGCTCAAGGACGGACGTCCGGAAGGTTTCTCATAAACTCCGGTCAGAGAGCACTTGATTATGTACTTGCAACACAAGATGAGGTAATGCTTGTATTATTCACACCGCAGAGCTTATGATTCTGTTGCCATTACTTGCGAAGAATTGTTAAGATGTACCAGTTAGCTGTGCGGTAATCTGCTTTCAGCTTCACAGTTCAGGAAGACTGCAGGAACTGTACTGAAGTAATAGCAAAGCTGAGAGATAGCAGCATTGCGGTTCCGCTTTTGATACCAGAAAATAGTGCAAAACAGTGGCGTAGGCAATTCAAGTTTTTTTAATTTCATGGTACCATATTATGATATGTGTCCTCCATGAGGATATGTATGTATGTAGTTAAATCTATAAATACATACAAACTATATATATTAGCTTTTTTTTAAGGGTTTTTTAATAATTAATAGCTTTGTTCTCGGATGCCCGAATCCCGGATTCGTAGTTGTAGTGTAGAATTCTGCGTAGAACTTATTTTTCTTGATATTGTCACGATTTAAAATTCATATTAATTGTTCATAAAGTTTCTTACACAAGAATTCTTAGAATACATCACGTCGAGAGCATCTAGATAGCTAGATACCTGAGCCGTTGTTGCAAGTTGGAAACGTTTGATAAATCGGCTATACTTTAGGTGTTAGAACTAACTTTCTTTTACTTAGTCTAGTTGTCGAACGTAACCATTGATAAAGCCTCCTATCTTTCCAATAAACACATGTAAACTGATAATTGTTACATGCAGATACATGTGTTTTTTGGAAAATGATAAAAGTTTGGGAAACGCAAGGTTTGCAAAAAACGTAGATTGAAGGGGAAAGGATTGATTTTCTCGAGGAGTTGGATTTGATTCTTCGGGACATCCATGTCGTGAATCTCCCGCGTTAAATTGATTTTTGTGAACCTTGCGAGGACCTTATCTGCATCTAGTAGCTACGGTGTGAGTAGAACCTTCAGGAAACCCTGGAAAGCTGGTCCCGCCAGCCCCTTTGGTTAATACCACATAGTGCTTAAAAAATCATGTAAGTACCGGTTACTTTAGTTCAGTTAAAAGGTCATTTGGTTGCTTAATTTAAATTAAATTCACATTTTCTTAAGTTAAATCTGTATTTCATTTATTATTCAAACGTCCCCTTTTCCTCATAATCGGCATAACATTGCAGAAAGTTACAGTCGTAACAATATGTTCAACCGTCTGCTAAAACAGGCAGAATCCGAGATTCTTTCTTCTACGAACAAAGCTAATAAATGCAAATTTAAAAAAATAAAACTGTTTTAAATAAAATTTAAATACATATATAATACAGGGTGTCCCGATCAATGTGCTTTTTTTTTAATGGGAGATAACTGGGAAAAATCCAAGACATTTGGTAAAAACAGTTTTTTGAAAAAGTCCCCCCCAGGTAGGCTAGGGGGCACCGTTTAAAAACTACAGCCCTTTAAGTCTAGTTTACTGAAAATACTTGATCGTAAATATCTTACAAATAATTTGTCGAACCATAATAAAAGATAATTTGTTGGTTTCATAATTCTTCATCACTAATATGGCCTATTTGTAAATTTTTCAAACAGTAGGTAATTCGTAAGAGTTAGCATGACGAAAACACTTTTAGATTAAATTAAGCTGCAAAAATTAAGCTTTTCGCATTATACTATAATGCTACTAAGCCCATGCAGAAACTTGTCTTTAAGATATATCTACAGATCAAGATTAAGAATATATAGACGATAGGTATAAAAGTGGAAATAGTTATGTAGCAATATGCATTAAAGTGATGTTCATTACACGTTGTTGTACTAACAGTAACTGAAAAACCGCGTGCGAAGTGTAGCGTAGTGGGCCATAACGATCCTATAAACAGTTTCAATAAATAATATAAAATGCATGTGCATAATTCGATAATAAAGCTACTTATTTCCAGTATTACATAATATTTACAATGCCACGCGTTTTAATCCATCTATACAGACTGTCCTATTAGATCGTAAAATTGAAGCGGCAAATTCTCGGAAACAAGAAGAAACGTTACCGTGAGCAGGTGTTCAAATGTTCAATTTTGAACCGTTTCCAAAATCCTAGCTATAAAGATCGTATATTTTAAAAACAGTTAAATATATCGCATTCAACCATAGTCCGGTGCGTAAGGTAAATTAATCTGCATTTTGAGGTAGAAACATGAAATTTGGAACATATGTTCCTTAGAATATTTAAAAAATATTTGGATATGGAACCCCCCTGAGAAAGTCCCAGGAGCCCCCCAGGGGGGCCCTCTTTATTTGAAGTTTGTAGGATTTTTTTTTAAATAACTGTTTATGATAAATGTTTAAAAATCAGATGGATAATTAATAATATGTTAGTCTTTAACGTCGTATTTTTTTTTTTGGAAAAATCCCCACTGGTGGCCCCAAATTTTCATTTTTATGATTTTTGATTATTTCTTAAAAAACAATTTTTAAATTCAAAATTATGCAATTTAAAGATTCTTTTTACACATTTAGACAATTGACCCACCCAAAATATATGTTAACCCCCCCAAAATCCCCCTTTGCCAAAAATTTTACATTTTCATAATTTTGTTTACCAATTGTGCAGGATAAATGTTTGACAATTAAATAAAAAATCACTATTATTACTATTTTGAGAAAAGAAAATTTATTTTAAGACCCCCCAACTGCTCCCCCCCCCCCCACTAACGCATTTTAATTTTTCTTTATTATTGTTTTATTTTAGATTCATATACACTTTCACGACCCCATTTACAGATTAATATCCTTGACCCCCCACAATATCTGTTAGCCCCCCAAAATCCCCCTTTGCCAAAAATTTGACATTTTTATAATTTTTTTAATAACTGTGCAGGATAAATGTTGGACAATCTAATAAAAAATCACTAAAATTATTATCTTTGGGAAAAAAATTATTGTATGACCCCCAAATGCTTCCTCCTCCCCAATAACAAAATGTAACAGATATTTTGGGGGGTCCAGGATATAAATCTGTAAATAGGATCGTGAAAGTGTATATAATTCTAGATTAAAACAATATTAAAAAAAATATTAAAATGCCGTGATGAAAGGGGGGTGGGGCCCATTTGGGGGTCTTACAATAATTTTTTTCCCAAAGATAATAATTTTAGTGATTTTTTATTGGATTGTCCAACATTTATCCTGCACAGTTATTAAAAAAATTATAAAAATGTAAAATTTTTGGCAAAAGGGGATTTTGGGGGGCTAACAGATATTTTGGGGAGTCTAGGATATAAATCTGTAAATGGGGTCGTGAAAGTGTATATGAATCTAAAATAAAACAATAATAAAGAAAAAATTAAAATGCGTTAGTGGGGGGGGAAGCAGTTGGGGGGTCTTAAAATAAATTTTCTTTTCCCAAAATAGTAATAATAGTAATTTTTTATTTAATTGTCAAACATTTATCCTGCACCAATTGGTAAAAAAAATTATGAAAATGTAAAATTTTTGGCAAAGGGGGATTTTGGGGGGGTTAACATATATTTTGGGTGGGTCAATTGTCTAAATGTGTAAAAAGAATCTTTAAATTGTATAATTTTAAATTTAAAATTTGTTTTTTAAAAAATAATCAAAAATCTTAAAAATGAAAATTTGGGGCACCAGTGGGGATTTTTTTCCAAAAAAAAAAATACGACGTTAAAGACTAACATATTATTAATTATCCATCTGATTTTTAAACATTTATCATAAACAGTTATTTAAAAAAAAATCCTACAAACTTCAAATAAAGCGGGCGCCCCTGGGGGACTCCTGGGACTTTCTCAGGGGGGTTCCATATCCAAATATTTTTTAAATATTCTAAGGAACATATGTTCCAAATTTCATGTTTCTACCTCAAAATGCAGATTACCCTTATTTTTTGAACCTTACGCACCGGACTACCAAGAGTATCTATTTTATTCGAAATGTATCAGATTTAAATAACACTTTGAGCAAAAAATGAAAAAAAAAGGTACCTATGGGAATATTAACCAGCAAAATTATTGCCTTTGACGTGATAATGCTTCATGCATCATTTAAATTAAAAAATGCTGGAATATTTTTTCAACCGAAATAGTAGGTACATATTATATCGCTCGCATGTTTATGAACAGATAATTTATTTATATCCTTAAATTATGTAGGTAATTAAAAACCGAACGATCTTTTCCGATGCGCTTCTGAAATCTGGAAAAAGTAATATGTTTAACGAATGGAACCAATTTAGTTCGGAGATTTTGAATTTTCACATTCTGCGAAAAAATTGTCTAAAAAGAAGCTACTGATTTATAAAGGTTATTAGTTTATGTATATAAGATTCAAATTCACAGATCTTCTAATCTGTGCTTCTAGAAGCTCGTAAAAGTCAACTCCATTGCGATCCCGTCAATTCTACTAAAAAGCACATCTACATGAGGGCCCCATAGTATATTAAAACCAAATGTAGTTTTAAAAAGTAGAAAAATAGGGCTAAAAACGTATTATGGTTCCATATAAATCGGTTATTACTTTGTGTCGGAAATCTGTCTGAATTGAGCTCAACGGAGATGACTTATACGAGCTTCTAGGAGCACACATAAAAAGATCTGTGAATTTGAATCTCTAGCCTTAAAACTTGAACTTCCTGCACTACCATGGTACTGCCCTATATGTAGTCTTCATAGCATAACAGATAAATTTACAATTAAATTCTATTACCTTTTACACTCCCACATAATCTTGTTATCTCAGGCAAAACACCCACTACAAATATAGCAGCGTTAGCAGAATCCAGAGTTCCTTTATACTACAAAATTGTTGTCGTAAAATCATAGCAAATCTGGAAAAAAATATATAAAAGCCAGATTTTTTATATGTGTTAGAACATGCATTAGGGAACTTAAATCCACATTTTGCACACTCCTAAGGGGTGAGCTTTCTCCCCTATCAATTAAAAAGGGGGGGATTTTTGCAGTGTAAATTTCTCCGTTCCTATTGGTCGTAGATTGTTTATTTTTTTTGTATTGTGTAGAAAAAATTAATGACTACAACTTTTATATGAAATTTTTTTTTGTAACTGTTACAAAAAAAAATATGATTGCCAAAAACCTGGTCAAAATATGGGTGTTTGTTTTTTACAAATAACTCGCTTTTTGTTTTTTTAGTCAAAAATGACTTCCAATATTTTCTGAAGATCTATTTGTCTTTTTCAACGATCAAAAAAAATTTTTATGGTAAGTCCAATCAAACCGTAGAAATGGGGCTCCAAAGTCTGAAAAGTTGCGTTTTTATGAGTGCGCTGGGTCAACAAATATTGTGTATACATTGTGATTAGAGCCAAAAAAATTAAAACAAATGCTTCTTATTACCCATTTAAGCGATAAATCATCAATCACATTTTTTTTGTAACAGTTACAAAAAAAATTTTCATATAAAAGTTGTAGTCATTAATTCTTTCTACACAATACAAAAAATAGAAAAAATCTACGACCAATACGAACGAAGAAATTTACACTGCAAAAATCCCCCCCTTTTTAATTGATAGGGGGGAAAGCTCACCCCTTAGGAGTGTGCAAAATGTGGATTTAAGTTCCCTTATGCATGTTTTAACACATATAAAAAATCTGGCTTTTATATATTTTTTTCAAGCTCAAACAATCTTGTAGTATTATTGGAGTACCAGAGCCTATCTATCTCATTAAATCGTTATTGCAAATATCTCCAAAAAAGACAATTATAATAAATAACCCAACCTGGTTGTCAGTTTGAGGTAAGTAGAAGTTTTAGTTTAGTACCGGCTTAGCGGTGTAAGGATCTATAATCTATCAGAATAGCATTGTTTAATATGGAACTGGTTGATGTGTAATCACTGATTGTCGAGGTAGTACAGTTATCCAGCAGTCAAGACAGCAATAGATGAGACGCAGGCAGGCGGTTAGCGTAAGTGAGTTATGGCAAATACACAAGTGCGCCAAAACGGAAGTAATCTATTGTGGTATGTCTGCATGTATTATTATTGTTATTAACGTTATTACATGTGACTTTTATTTACGAAAACTTAATTATACCAATGCACACGCGGGTGGTCTATTCAAAAGGTCTTTTTGTTATAATGTGGTACCTGTCTAAATTATTTTGTTAATTTTATATTCGTAACCTTACAAACCATAGGTTTAAAAATTATAAAATTTTCTCTCCATTACTGAAGCAAAAATATTTATATGCTGGTGGAGACAATGCCATATTAGAAAATGAAAAAAACATTAAAACATTGGAAAGGTGTGGACGATTCTTTTAAAAACTATGAAGAAAAATGCCTGCTTGTACCTTACTTATAAGACCTTTTATTATAAAAGTAATATGCAACAAAATATTAGAAATAGGTGCCACTTATAAGATAATAACATACGTCCTATCTATCTAGGTAAATTAAATTTTTTCAGTAACAAGCATTAAAAGCAGTTTTATCGTTTCCCACAATTTTATAAATCAACTCTACAAATACACCAAGTTACCTCAAAATAATAACCAGTCTTTAGTTTTAAATGGTATAAAAAAAAACATGTAGTGCCTCCGCTTACATGAGTGTATCTAGGTACATGACTAGGTAGTTATAAAAAAGTCATTAAAACTGGTCTACTTATTTACCTACTTTTGATGTTTTGAAGTACATAATATACAAAAAAATTAACCTGCATAATTATATTTGCAGATAAATCTAAAAATAGCTAGTATGAAATGGTAATAAAGCAGAGAGAAAATAAATGAAAAAACTATTATTTTAACAGTACCGGTATCCTACTGTGATTCGCTACAATAATTATTAACCAGGCATTTAAAAAATAATCACTAAATCGTTAATTAAATTATAAAAGACATTACATGTAAATTGCTAGCTGTTAGGAAGACCGTACCTTGCAGATTCAGATCCAGTTATGATTATGGTCATATAAATAAGGCAGTTAATGAAGTGACCCATACAAGTTCGCTATAGATATTGCAGATTGGGCTGGTTGTATAGTCTATTAATTCAAAGTAACTGATGCATTGCGGTGCATTTTGTTGTATAATAATATACTTTTCTTATTCTTGTTTATTTATTGAGTTTATTTGCACAGACGAGTGGATAAATTTCCAATAAATTCCAGATTTAAAAAAAATCTATATGCGTAAAAAGGTACAATTAACAAAGAGGTAACATTTTTATTTCTTGAGCGAAGCAAAAGACGAACACATGAACAATGTTAAATTTGTTGTGCCTCTTTGTCACATTTTTGGCAGACAATCATGTTGCCTGAACTAGGCCGATGATCTTAGTCTTTTAGGTTAAAATAACTTTTAAATTTTATTGTATCCCTGAAACTGGACTAGGGTATTTTGCTAATTTTTTTTTGTTATTTCCGAATTATTTATACCTAAAACTTTTATAATCCTTATTATTATTGCCTTATAATAAATAGAGAAAGAGTTGATCCCATTTTAAAACGTGGTGGTAGCATTAATAATAATAAATATTTTAATACTTCGTAAATTATATCTACACCTGAATTTTACGATTTGCTCTCTTTAAATTTATTGGTGTAGGTAACTATAATAAAAATGTTTATAGCTTATTGATCGAAAAAGACATTAGAAAAAATAAAAAACACAATGTAGGCAAGGTTTTATTACTACGTATGTAGGTTAGGTACTTTAAAATCAATACGACTTTTTTTCTAAAAAGATCTAATCCATTTTCTGATCTATTTCTAAATTTCTTAATGAGTCTGATGTTGCTTTTAAAAATGGTAATTATAAAACACGATTTTGGTAATCCGTTGTTATCCTTAATATAAATATGTAGATAGAATAAGAAAAGAAGCTAGTAGTACAGTCAATCTGTCCTAAATAATGAAGGGACATCGACAAAATTTCGGGTAGGGCCGCCATTATAACATGTTATAACTGGAGGTCCAAAATGTAAAACCTCAAATGGCGTACCTATTTTTTACCTGTCTTGGAAACGGGGTTATGGGCCCTCGTTATGTAAAATCACGGTGTAACTGCGCCAAATTTTGCAACTAATGTTAAATTAAATTTTAAAATGATTTTTGTACAAATTTTCCCTCAAAAAAAATTCTTTACCCCATAAATAGCCCCCAAGGCCCAAAGAGTAATATCAAATTACGTTGGATTACCAAATTTTGCAAATAGATACAAAATAAGAAGTTAACATTTTTTTTTCTAATATTTTGTCTCTAAAAAAATCCCCATATGCGAGGAGGGCTCTAAAGAGGGGAATAGAATTTTTAAAACTTTGTTTGACATCTAAGTAGTTGCAAAATTTGGTGAAGTTTTACCAGTTCCCTACATCATATAAAAAGGGCGGTCCTACCCGGAATTTTGTCGATGTACTAGCACTACTAGCACAAAATACAAAGGCATAGAAATGCGACCTATTTTTAAAAGCTTTTATTTAACTCGCAATGTATGTTTGTATGTATGTGTGTTTGTGTAGTACAAATCTTGCAACTCGATTTTGAAACACTTACGCTTGACCAATTTTTCTGAAATTTTGTATACATGTGGAAGTCCGGTGACAATGCAAAATGGTAACTTTTTTAGTCCTAAAAACTTAATATGGCGTCCACAACAAAATGGCGGATGACTTTTTTCTAAACAATTCTCACGATATGGGTATCAAATGAAAGGTTATGACCGGTAGTATACAGTAAAATATATGACATAATTCAAAATCCAATATGGCGCCCAACAAAATGGCAAATTAGCTTTTTCTTAACTATTTTGCCGATATGGGTATCAAATGAAAGGTTATGACTTGTAGAATACAGTAAAATATATGACATAATTCAAAATCCAATATGGCGCCCAACAAAATGGCTAATTAGCTTTTTCTTTACTATTTTGCCGATATGGGTATCAAATGAAAGGAAATGACAAGTAGGATATAGTAAGATATGTGACAATTCAAAATCCAATATGGCGCCCTAAAAAAAATGGCGGATTCTCTTTTTTTAACTATTTTGCCAATATGGGTATCAAATAAAAGGTTATAGCAATGACATACTAAATGAAATGATTAAAAAACATCTACAGTAAAAACTAAAAAATGTAAAATAAATTAATGTAAAAAATTTTTAAGAAAAAGCTTTTATTTAAATGCCATAAAAAGAAAAAAATAAATTTTTTCAATTAAATTAAACCCATTAATTTGTCACAATATACACTTTTTATGATATAAAAGCTTGTCGCGAAATTTACTATTGCAATTAATAAAAAGAATACAATACTTATACCATTTACCAATTTTTAATTTAAGTGGTTCTGAAAAAAGAAAAAAATTTATGTATTTTACAAAATAAATCTACATAAATGCAGAATCTCGCGAAATTTACTATTGCAATTAATAAAAAGAATATAATACTTATACCATTTACCAATTTTTAATTTAAGTGGTTCTGAAAAAAGAAAAAAATATATGTATTTTACAAAATAAATTTACATAAATGCAGAATCTCGCGACAAGCTTTTATATCATAAAAAGTGTATATTGTGACAAATTAATGGGTTTAATTTAATTGAAAAAATTTATTTTTTTCTTTTTAGGGCATTTAAATAAAAGCTTTTTCTTAAAATTTTTTTACATTAATTTATTATGCATAAGTACTAATGATATAAAAGATGAGACCACGTATTGCTTGACATACAACTTACACAATATATTCAGGTAATCTTCTTTATCCATGCAATAATAGCTGAGGATTTCATGCACTACTTATGAGTTATATGTATACAACAAAGTGTATTTTAGCATGCACATTTTGACAAAATAAATACGGTACATTCGTCGTATTACATTTAAAATCAATTTAGGACTTCTTAGATGAAGCACTGATGCGAAAAAAATATTTTATAGACAAAACATTTTGTTCCGCTCAAATATTTTTATTATTCGGTATTTTATTTTTTTCAGGTTTTTTTTTAATTTCATCTTTCGATCTATTTCACTTGAAACCGCAATACCTAATTGGCTATAGATTTAAATTTATTTTGCTTTAATTTAACATACTTTATCCGTAAACTTTAAGCGTACTCCTTCTTAAACGCATTGCGACATTAAAACAATGGATTTTTTTAAAAAATAAAATATTGCCAGAGATGATCATAAAATCTCAGAATTTACCAAAATTAACGTTACTCATTTGGGCGTTTTAACACAAACTCTATTACACTTATGGGCCAATTAAAAGTTCTTGTGAAAAACAATAAATGGATTGAAAAATAGTTACTATTAAAATCGGCTTTTGCCACCAAAGGCTGCTTGCATTGCAGCTTAGCTATTCCACAAAAAGTCCTTAAAATAGGTTTATAGAGAAAACATGGTACCTACATATAATTTAGTAATACAAAAACAGAATACGTTGCAAAGATTTCTACTTCCAACAAGTAAATAATAATTAGTTATTTACATAAATACAGGATGTCCCAGAATTGGCGCACCACCTGTATGGTGCGCTGTTGGAGCATGGCTAGAGTAAAGATGCTTAATAAAAAGATACGCCGATACTAGGCAGCTTTTGATTGGTTGACACCTTTTGCCCACTTTACAGTATGGCCGAAAACTTACATTTTGTCATTTTGACAATTTTATTTCGATTTTAAATGCCAAAATATCAAAAATCTATTTTTAACCACAAATAATAAAACTTTTTAAATTTAAGACCTCCTGTGAGATGGGCAAAATGTCATAGAATAAACTAATGTTAAACAATGATTAAACCAATTAGCAGTTTACTTGATAGCTAGTTAAACAATGGATATCATAGAATAACATCGTATTGGCGCTACTTTGTTTTAAAGGTACTTTAGGCTAGAGATCCTTGGAAAATTGTTAAAAAAAATTCATTTTTTCTTAACTCTGAGAGAAATACTGTTAAAATTCGATAAATATGGCAACTCAACTTAGAAAAAAGGGCATTGCATCAGTTATGACATTGTTGTTCGTTTCATTTCATGAAAATATTGTAAAATTAAATTGATTATTTCATTTAGTAATATGCGCCGTTGTTTTCAAGGTACATGCATTTAAAGTTTTGCACTTTGAAGTCTCACATCTCCGAGGGTATATAAAAAAATTTTCTGGGGATCTGCGTTTTATACAGGTGGTGCGCCAATTCTGGGACACTCTGTGTAAAGAAAAATTAACTTTTTACAACCGCACGACCTTTTTCCTCCCAAAGGAAAGTTATCCGGCTTTGTGTTTGTAAGGGTACTTTTGTTTATTATGGAGACTGTCGCACTCCTTTCTGCAAGCTTTATTTTGATTTTTTGAAAAAAAATCAAAATTTTACCTAACATGCCGGCTTTTTTTTCCCAAAATTGAAATAGAGCTTTTATTTTAAAAAGATGTCTCCACACACACTAAAAGTAATATTTATACACTAGAGCCATCTGCTAAATTTTGTTGACCATATTTTTAAACAGAACAAAACAGTTCTTTCCTAAGTTATAGCGTGTAGGTATATCTTAATTAAAATGTTAAAAGAAATTCACACGTAAGAAGAAGTGAGATCTCGAGTAAAATAATCCACAAATAAATTACATTTAATTTTCAGCAATAACTCAAACATTCTCCAAATGTACCACTAGGTACATAAAATTAATGAGAAAATATTTAAAAATGGAATTTTTGTAACGGTCTCACAACATGCGAACTAACGACATGTGTCACGCCTTGAACAGGATTCTGCTATTCGCATTAAGCAGTGTTATTTTTTACAGTACCAAAGAGTGTCACTAAACTATTGCACACCATCACCAAAGTATGTTACCCATAGTTAAGGAACGTATAATGTATGTATTATCTTTAATTTAGTTTTTTTTTAAACTCCAAATAAATTGTTGTTTCTACCTCGGCTTTTACATACTTTGGCTAACATACATTTATTATCAATAAGTAAATCCTTTCTTACACATGGTTTCTGATAAAAATGTATTACTTCATACTTTTAAGAAATTCACCAAGTTTTCTTAATCCAACACCATTAGCTTCATTGTAGTAAGGCAGCTGCTTCATTTTATCCAACCAGGCGGCAAGTTTAGAAAATCTGTTTTCAGCTACAGGAATCATAAGATTTGCGGAAGTTATGGTTGAAACAATGCTAAAATCTGCGATAGTAATGTGGTCTCCAGCTACGTAGTTGTTTGTTTCAAGAAACTTTTCTAAATACTCATAGGCTTCAATAACTGAAGTAACTCCTTCTTTAGAAAGTGTTTTGGATGTGCCACTCACTAAGGGAGCCTAATAATAAAGAATTTTTGTTTAATATTTTCTGTAATACTACATTATTGGCATTAAGTAGTTTGGCTACTTAAGTAACCTAAGTTCAAACATGAGAAAATTACTTACACATGCTGCTGCTAGTCTTGTTCCCAAAACTCCATTATCAAAATGAAGTCTCATATCAACTATGGCCCTCTTTGCTAGATCTTTTGGATAAAGAGAGTCATCTTTACTATATTTATCAACTAAATAGCAGTTAATTACGTGGCTATCCCACAAAATAAATTCTCCATCTTTCAATGTAGGAATGCTGTGTTGAGGATTCATCTTGAAATACAAAAACAATGTCTGGTTGGTAATTCCTAGTAATAAAAAATGAGATTTACTTACCTTTAAAAATTCTGGAGTTTTAGTGTGGCCAAGAAGTGGCATTGTCTCTACCATTTCAATGTCAAGATCCAACGCTTTTATGGTAAGCAAAGTTGCTCTAACAGGGGGACTACCATCAGTCCCATACAAAGTTAAAACCATTGCTTTATGGTTATATAAAAGTAAATATGGCACAAAAAACTCACTCACAACCGTGAATTACTACAATGACAAACGAATCAATAAAATGATAATCCAAAACACTTAAATCTTATGTTATAATATATAGTTTAGGTGCTTGAGCCTTATCTATTTCAAATGTCCTAATAGGTAATAAGATAAAATCTACAAAGCATTTTCGAATCCTTCTAGTCGGTAAACAAATACTAGGAGCATTAGTAAAAACATGTAGATTTATATTATTTCTGATGGAAATCAAAATATGCAAATTGTTGTGGCTAAAAGTATTATTTAGATATGAGCTATTTTTATAATGTTTTAATTTAAAAAATTCAGCAATTTTTTTTATTCCAGTTTTATTAGATTTATTGAAATACGGCAACTGTTTCATTCCATCCAACCATGCCAAAAGATTTAAAGTAGTTATGTTTGCAACATGCTAAAATCTTCTATGGTAATATTATCTCCAGCAACGTAGGTGTCCTTTTCAAGAAATATTTCTAGAAACTCAAAGACCTCTATTACTGATATAAGCTTCTTTGGGAACCGTTGAAGACATACCACGAATAAGGGGCACCTCAAAATAGTTTAATACAAAAACACAATTCCGTGTACTAATGGCTTTTTATTATATAATTATTATATAGAAAGAGCCATTAGTACCCGGAATTGTGTTTTTGTATTGGACGTATATGGCGGAGAAATTGATGAAAATACATAGTTTAAAGAAAAATAAAACCAACCGAGTTGATATTGAAAGAATTTGTTTGAAATGAACTGTCTTGGATTCTGAATAGAAATAATGGAAAAGGTGTCGATAAACAAATAAATAATGAAAAAGTAACTGAATGTAGTTGATGTGCAAGTTTTGGAGAAATTTACAATAGCTCCTCCCAATCTAAGAAACAAAACTCCATTATTAAGATGAAGTCTCATATCAACGATGGCCCTCTTTGCTAGATCATTTGGATAAAGAGAATCGTCTGTACCATATCATGGAAAGTATAGGTACTTACTTTTAAAAATTCTGGCGTTATAGTATGATCAAGAAGTGGTGAAGTCTCCCCCATGTCAATATTAAGGTCCATCGGTCCCGAACAGAGTTAAAACCATTTTATATAAAAGAAATGCTAGAAAGAACCCTCTTATGTGATGAGACTACAACCACTCGATAAAATAATATTTCAAACGCAATTCAATCCAATTTTATAATGTAGTTTTTATGTTTGACGTAGCCTTATTGGTTTTTGTTGTTTATTTTGTATAAAATTTCCCATTATTGCAAGATAAAAAACTAACGCATATAAATCAATAAGCTGGGTGGAATCATTAATAAAAGCAATATTAGATGAAAAGTGAAATTATCCATTTTATTCATCAAGTGATCCCTTTTCACCTACTTATACAAGTACATACAAATGTAATTTTTTCACTACTATCTGTAGAAGGCTGAAGTGATTATTGATTTGCATTAAGGCCGATTTATACCACGTAACTTTCACTTTACTTCTGCTTTACTTTGGCGTAACCTAATCGAAAATTAAATAAAATACATGGGAATGTATTGGCAAATTTATACTTCACTTTAGCGCTACTTTCCTGATTCATTTAGCTTAAAGTCGTATAAAGTCGTACTAACTCGAGACCCGAGCTTGGCCATCATGCGCAAAATTTGCAAAAATGAGATATTCGCCCTTATTGTCAAGGGTAGTGATTCCGGAATACCGCTTCGTATACGATACCTATTAGGTCTTCTTATGTAGGTTTTACGAAGCGATATTCTGTAATTACAGCCCAGGTATAAATTGTCAGAAGTCGCGAGTTCAGACACATGCGCTTAACTGATCCCAATATCACGTAACTTTGCAATCTGTAAATTTGTAAAGTTAAGTGGAAGTGAAGTTACGCCGAAGTAAAGTAAAAGTTACGTTGTATAAATCGCCCTTTAAGATCGAAAAGTTGCTTTTCTCTGCCAAGCAGTAAATTATACAGTGAGAGGCAAAAGTCCCCCCCCCATAGCCTTAACTTGTTGAAAAAATTCATTCTAACTATGGTCTAAATTCGGTTTATCACAAGGGTATTTGTTTTTATAATTCAATTCCTTTGCATATAAGAAATTCTAAAATTGGTTTTAAAAATAAATTAAAGTCACATTTGTTGAAAGTTCAAAAATCCTGAAAAAAATGTTTATAATTTCTTATTCTTGTACTGATTTTGGTTTTTCTTTGACATTTATGTTCTTTATTAGTTAAGTTTGCATTCTTAAGAAAACACCTAATTTTAGTTTATTATTATATTATTTCTTCTATTTCCTAGTATATTTTAATTTATTTCATTTGAAGTTTATGGTATGTTATATCCATTTTTTATACTCCTATCATAAGCTGTAATGTTTCTTGGAGTGAATAAATAATTTGAATTTGAAACAAATCTGTCACAAAAAACTAAAATTCAAACTTTTGAACGGTTCGAGATATCGATTTCCAAAAAATTTTAGGCAAATTTACACAAAACTAGCTGAGTCGGTAGATTCGACTCTTGAGTTCATTTCTTACATCCGTAAGTCAATTGTGTGAACAGTTATTTTAAAATTTTATCAGTTTAAAAAATATTTGGTTTTAATATTACCGTCCTACAGATGTAAGAAATGAAATTAAGTAAAGTCAAATTAAAATAGTTTAAAAAGATAAGATTAAGGGCGTTCTAACATCCTTAGATTTCTTTTATTTTTATAATAAAAGGTTACTTATAAGTTTCAAGGTCATTGTTTAAAAGCTGTAGGTATGACAACAAAAAACAAGTCCAACATTTACTTTGCATTTACCTTAACATAGGTTTTTAATAATAAAAATGCTATTGACCTTTTAAACAATATGACCTAGACATGACCTTAAACTCTTATCTTTTGGTTATCCATCCTCCAAGTTTGGGACCATTAACTATTGTGGTGTATGAGATAATTAAAGTCAAACTATAAATCGTTCCTTGAAGATGGCTTACTTAGTCCGAAACACGAGAACAACCTTTTGTGTTTTCAAAAGCATGTCCAACATTTACCTTGCATTTACCTTAACATAGGTTTTTAATAATAAAAATGCTATTGACCTTTTAATCAATATGACCTTGACATGACCTTGTACTCTTGTCTTTTGGTTATCCATCCTCCAAGTTTGAGACCTCTAACTATTGTGGCGTATGAGATAATTGAAGTCAAACTATAAATCGTTTCCTGAAGTTGGCTTACTAAGTCCGAAACACAAGAACAACTTCTTGTGTTTTCAAAAATATGTCCAACATTTACCTTGCATTTACCTTAACATAGGTTTTCAATAATAAAAATGCTATTGACCTTTCAATCAATATGACCTTGACATGACCTTGAACTCTTGTCTTTTGGTTATCCATCCTCCAAGTTTGAGACCTCCAACTATTAAGGTGTATGAGATAATTGAAGTCAAACTATAAATCGTTTCCTGAAGATGGCTTACCAAGTCCGAAACACAAGAGCAACTTCTTGTGTTTTCAAAAATATGTCCAACATTTTCCTTACATTTTCCTCAACATAGCTTTTTAATAATAAAAATGCTATTGACCTATCAATATGACCTTTACATGACCTTGAACTCTTATCTTTTGGTTATCCATCCTCCAAGTTTGAGACCTTTAACTATTATGGTGTATGAGATAATTAAAGTCAAACTATAAATAATTCCCTGAAGATGGCTTACTAAGTCCGAAACACAAGAACAATCTTTTGTGTTTTCAAAAACATGTCCAACATTTACCTTGCATTTACTTTAACATACATTTTTAATAATAAAAATGCTATTGACCTTCAAAAAGATATGACCTTGACATGACCTTGAACCCCTGTCTCTTGTGTATCCATCCTTCAAGTTTGAGTCCTCTAACTATTGTAGTATTGGAGCTATGTCAATGCAAACATTGACATTTGAAAACGTCATAGCTCTTTTCCTAGACATAGAATTTTTTTTTTAAAATTTTAACATAAAGGGCTCTCCGAAAGAATATGTTTAAGCAAAAAAAAATCACAATATTTTGGGCTAAATTTTTTTTTGCATGCAATATCTACTAACCTTGACCAGTGGTCAGTATGACCTTGTGGTCATCTTGACCACAAGACTTTGGTATTTACTTATACCAAGTTTGAACCTTCTACCTGGTACCATAATTGAGTAAATTACGGTTAAAGAAATTTTTTGCTCCATCCATCCATCCATCCATCCATCCATCCATCCATCCATCCATCCATCCATCCATCCATCCATCCATCCATCCATCCATCCATCCATCCATCCATCCATCCATCCATCCATCCATCCATCCATCCATCCATCCATCCATCCATCCATCCATCCATCCATCCATCCATCCATCCATCCATCCATCCATCCATCCATCCATCCATCCATCCATCCATCCATCCATCCATCCATCCATCCATCCATCCATCCATCCATCCATCCATCCATCCATCCATCCATCCATCCATCCATCCATCCATCCATCCATCCATCCATCCATCCATCCATCCATCCATCCATCCATCCATCCATCCATCCATCCATCCATCCATCCATCCATCCATCCATCCATCCATCCATCCATCCATCCATCCATCCATCCATCCATCCATCCATCCATCCATCCATCCATCCATCCATCCATCCATCCATCCATCCATCCATCCATCCATCCATCCATCCATCCATCCATCCATCCATCCATCCATCCATCCATCCATCCATCCATCCATCCATCCATCCATCCATCCATCCATCCATCCATCCATCCATCCATCCATCCATCCATCCATCCATCCATCCATCCATCCATCCATCCATCCATCCATCCATCCATCCATCCATCCATCCATCCATCCATCCATCCATCCATCCATCCATCCATCCATCCATCCATCCATCCATCCATCCATCCATCCATCCATCCATCCATCCATCCATCCATCCATCCATCCATCCATCCATCCATCCATCCATCCATCCATCCATCCATCCATCCATCCATCCATCCATCCATCCATCCATCCATCCATCCATCCATCCATCCATCCATCCATCCATCCATCCATCCATCCATCCATCCATCCATCCATCCATCCATCCATCCATCCATCCATCCATCCATCCATCCATCCATCCATCCATCCATCCATCCATCCATCCATCCATCCATCCATCCATCCATCCATCCATCCATCCATCCATCCATCCATCCATCCATCCATCCATCCATCCATCCATCCATCCATCCATCCATCCATCCATCCATCCATCCATCCATCCATCCATCCATCCATCCATCCATCCATCCATCCATCCATCCATCCATCCATCCATCCATCCATCCATCCATCCATCCATCCATCCATCCATCCATCCATCCATCCATCCATCCATCCATCCATCCATCCATCCATCCATCCATCCATCCATCCATCCATCCATCCATCCATCCATCCATCCATCCATCCATCCATCCATCCATCCATCCATCCATCCATCCATCCATCCATCCATCCATCCATCCATCCATCCATCCATCCATCCATCCATCCATCCATCCATCCATCCATCCATCCATCCATCCATCCATCCATCCATCCATCCATCCATCCATCCATCCATCCATCCATCCATCCATCCATCCATCCATCCATCCATCCATCCATCCATCCATCCATCCATCCATCCATCCATCCATCCATCCATCCATCCATCCATCCATCCATCCATCCATCCATCCATCCATCCATCCATCCATCCATCCATCCATCCATCCATCCATCCATCCATCCATCCATCCATCCATCCATCCATCCATCCATCCATCCATCCATCCATCCATCCATCCATCCATCCATCCATCCATCCATCCATCCATCCATCCATCCATCCATCCATCCATCCATCCATCCATCCATCCATCCATCCATCCATCCATCCATCCATCCATCCATCCATCCATCCATCCATCCATCCATCCATCCATCCATCCATCCATCCATCCATCCATCCATCCATCCATCCATCCATCCATCCATCCATCCATCCATCCATCCATCCATCCATCCATCCATCCATCCATCCATCCATCCATCCATCCATCCATCCATCCATCCATCCATCCATCCATCCATCCATCCATCCATCCATCCATCCATCCATCCATCCATCCATCCATCCATCCATCCATCCATCCATCCATCCATCCATCCATCCATCCATCCATCCATCCATCCATCCATCCATCCATCCATCCATCCATCCATCCATCCATCCATCCATCCATCCATCCATCCATCCATCCATCCATCCATCCATCCATCCATCCATCCATCCATCCATCCATCCATCCATCCATCCATCCATCCATCCATCCATCCATCCATCCATCCATCCATCCATCCATCCATCCATCCATCCATCCATCCATCCATCCATCCATCCATCCATCCATCCATCCATCCATCCATCCATCCATCCATCCATCCATCCATCCATCCATCCATCCATCCATCCATCCATCCATCCATCCATCCATCCATCCATCCATCCATCCATCCATCCATCCATCCATCCATCCATTCATCCATTCATCCATTCATCCATTCATCCATTCATCCATTCATCCATTCATCCATTCATCCATTCATCCATTCATCCATTCATCCATTCATCCATTCATCCATTCATCCATTCATCCATTCATCCATTCATCCATTCATCCATTCATCCATTCATCCATTCATCCATTCATCCATTCATCCATTCATCCATTCATCCATTCATCCATTCATCCATTCATCCATTCATCCATTCATCCATTCATCCATTCATCCATTCATCCATTCATCCATTCATCCATTCATCCATTCATCCATTCATCCATTCATCCATTCATCCATTCATCCATTC
This sequence comes from Cartodere bifasciata, assembly GCA_963920755.1. Taxonomy (NCBI): domain Eukaryota; kingdom Metazoa; phylum Arthropoda; class Insecta; order Coleoptera; family Latridiidae; genus Cartodere; species Cartodere bifasciata. The sequence goes on along the minus strand of OY987194.1, from coordinate 15,291,863 downwards.
ATCCATTCATCCATTCATCCATTCATCCATTCATCCATTCATCCATTCATCCATTCATCCATTCATCCATTCATCCATTCATCCATTCATCCATTCATCCATTCATCCATTCATCCATTCATCCATTCATCCATTCATCCATTCATCCATTCATCCATTCATCCATTCATCCATTCATCCATTCATCCATTCATCCATTCATCCATTCATCCATTCATCCATTCATCCATTCATCCATTCATCCATTCATCCATTCATCCATTCATCCATTCATCCATTCATCCATTCATCCATTCATCCATTCATCCATTCATCCATTCATCCATTCATCCATTCATCCATTCATCCATTCATCCATTCATCCATTCATCCATTCATCCATTCATCCATTCATCCATTCATCCATTCATCCATTCATCCATTCATCCATTCATCCATTCATCCATTCATCCATTCATCCATTCATCCATTCATCCATTCATCCATTCATCCATTCATCCATTCATCCATTCATCCATTCATCCATTCATCCATTCATCCATTCATCCATTCATCCATTCATCCATTCATCCATTCATCCATTCATCCATTCATCCATTCATCCATTCATCCATTCATCCATTCATCCATTCATCCATTCATCCATTCATCCATTCATCCATTCATCCATTCATCCATTCATCCATTCATCCATTCATCCATTCATCCATTCATCCATTCATCCATTCATCCATTCATCCATTCATCCATTCATCCATTCATCCATTCATCCATTCATCCATTCATCCATTCATCCATTCATCCATTCATCCATTCATCCATTCATCCATTCATCCATTCATCCATTCATCCATTCATCCATTCATCCATTCATCCATTCATCCATTCATCCATTCATCCATTCATCCATTCATCCATTCATCCATTCATCCATTCATCCATTCATCCATTCATCCATTCATCCATTCATCCATTCATCCATTCATCCATTCATCCATTCATCCATTCATCCATTCATCCATTCATCCATTCATCCATTCATCCATTCATCCATTCATCCATTCATCCATTCATCCATTCATCCATTCATCCATTCATCCATTCATCCATTCATCCATTCATCCATTCATCCATTCATCCATTCATCCATTCATCCATTCATCCATTCATCCATTCATCCATTCATCCATTCATCCATTCATCCATTCATCCATTCATCCATTCATCCATTCATCCATTCATCCATTCATCCATTCATCCATTCATCCATTCATCCATTCATCCATTCATCCATTCATCCATTCATCCATTCATCCATTCATCCATTCATCCATTCATCCATTCATCCATTCATCCATTCATCCATTCATCCATTCATCCATTCATCCATTCATCCATTCATCCATCCATCCATCCATCCATCCATCCTAACATACACCAAAGTGATATTTTTAAATAACAACCCAGTGGATGGTCCGATCGATATGATTCTAGTATCAAAAGATCGGTAATTTTTTGTAGCATCTTTCCAACACCCTTAACATTTACGTATCTTGCTTCGTTTAGGCACAGTTTCAAAAAAACATCGATTTTCAGAAATTGCAATTACAATAGTACATTTCCTTTAGAGAAATGAACTAAAAAACTACCTTTTGACAAATTTAGATTATTAAATAATAATAACCCCCAGATGGGGGGACTATAAACTTAGTTTTTTTTTATGTAAAGAGGGGTCAAGTGACACCTTATTTGATTTAGTATTTTAATTTCCAACACAATGGTGTTTACCAATTTAAGATATATTTATTAGTTTTTTTTGCTAGGAGCTTCTCAATTAAAATAAAGATTTTCTAAATAAATGCAACAGTGAAAAATTTGAAATTAGGCAAGATTGCATGTTTTTCTTTAATTTAAAAAAAATAATATTTTTTTGTTAAAATGTGTTATACCCTGTGTCCCAACATAAAATACAAAAAAATACAAAAACTTATGCCTGTAAATATTTTTTTATATTTGCGTTGTATAATATGCACATTATGAAACCCGAAATTTGGTTTTTAAAAGTTTCTGAATTGCTTTATTATTAATCCCATATTTTATTGGTTGGTTTTCCTGATGCAAAAAAAAAGAATTCTTTTCTTGCAAGGTACTATTTATTTACAAATTTTACTATTATAATCAATCGGGGGACATAGTTTTTTTGTAGAGGGAATAACTAGAAGAACTGGAGAAACGATATTAATGGTTACATTTTCTCAAAAACTTTTATTTATTACTTCAAAATGTCAATGTCAATGCTATAAGGTTGGCCATAAAAACAAAATTTCATCTTAAGTTTTTCATTCAAATTAAAAATGCTTTTTAATGAATTAAATGAAGCAAATATAAAAAATAGTATAAAAAACTCGTTTTATAAGGCGTTTTTTATCACTTGCCCATTGGAAAACTCGCCGCTGCGCGGCTCTTTTTCGAAACGCGGCCGCGTGCTAAAAAACGTTACTTATAAAACTCTATGTTTTAATATACTATTTTTTAATTAATTATAGAAAATTTTGCCTCGCGCTGTATTTTATAACAAAGCAGTGGTATGTAATAATAGATATTTATGTATCAAGGGCGTAAAGTGTCACTCTTTGGCCCGTGATGAAAATTGTAGCCCGAGTTTGCGAGGGCTACAATCATCTAAGGACCTAAGGGAAATTTTACACGAGAGGTGCATGTACACTATTTTTTGTACGACCGGAAAAATAACAAATAACATAATTTAAAAGAATTGTGAAGTTTAGTTTTAAAGATTAGAGTATAATGTCTAATTAAAAAAACCATCCTGTAATGAGATCTCTTAAAATGTTTTGTTTGATCTGTAGCAAAATGACGATTTTACACCCGCAGGATATTTTTTTATGGCCCTAGGGCCGAAAAGTGCCCTTTTTGGCCCTAGGACTAAAAAGTGGCACTTTACAATCTGTCACTTGGGCATAAATGGTTTAAAAAAATAATTGATTACTGTTACTGAAAAAAGTAATTTTGATGAAAACATTTTAAAAATCTTGTGGTCAAAAATAATGTCAAATTAAAAGTTTAGTAACTTACTTCATTTGCGTGTGAATAAGTGTCACACTTTTCATTAGATTTAATCAGTATAATTTATGTTATCGTGATAAAAACAACTAAAAATTTAACGGTCAAACGTTTAATGAAATAAAACCTTTAATTACATATTCCTACTAACCTACAAAAGTTTATTTGTAACGAGCGAGCATTTAGATTCTACCTCGACTCCTGCCATGAAAAACAAAAGCTGCTTTTCCGTAGGTCTTTGATAGTTTCTACTAATGTCATTTTTGATGTTGTCATCTTTTTTTGACTTTTAAACAAACTATCAAAGACATACGGAAAAGCAGCTTTTGTTTTCCATGGCAAGGGTCGAGGTAGAATTTAAATGCTCGCTCGTTACTAAAAGACTTTTTTTTGCAACTGGTACCTACCTTAATATATGTGGGAAAAAGTAAATACAGATCAAAGCAACTAATTACAGAAAACACTACTAAGGAAAAACAAATAATAAAAACAAACTTCCATTCATTAGAATTTAATTGGTAAAAATAAAAGAAGCCTTCATTGAATATTTACTTTTAGAATCATACTGTACATTTAGCTTTTTAATAAAATCATAAAACATCCGGGTTGCGAATTCGTTCAGTTTTTAATATTTTGTTTAAATGAATATTTAATTAATCTCCTGTCAAAAAAAAGAGAATAAGGATAATTTTAATGAAACGTACTAGATTTTTTTTTAACCAGAATTTAATTGCAGACAAAAACGTGACCTCATAGTGTCAACTAATCTCTCATAACAAAAAAATATGAAATCAAGTTTAATTGCATTTTAATCCCTAAATAATGTCAAATTTTAAATAACATCCCCTAAAAAACAAAAACGATTAGAGATAATCAAGTTCTGCTAAATCTAAATGGCAATTTTGTTCCCATTTAACTGACCTTATATGTCTTAAGATAAGCCACACCATGTATATCTTATTATTAAGGTGGCGTTTTGTTCGAATCCTTTCAGAAGCGAAAGATGCTGCCGATGCTGCCTATTGGTTTATTCGAATCGAACTATAAAATTTAAAATGCAATCAAGTGCATCGGCAGACCTTTTTCTTCCAAGGAAAACGCACCCTAAGCGTCGCAATCTATAACGTTACTTAGGTACCAATTTTAAATAGACCCATCAAGACTGGATAAATACGCCTTTTTATTTTTGGTATTTAAAAAAAGAAGTCAAATACTAAAATTTCAATTCACCTCAATTTTTATGATGTTCATTGCCCGTGCGACCCACTTGTTCAGAGACACATAATTTAACTGTTAAACATCCTAATTTAATGGCAGGGAATGGTGAATAAATATTAGATGATATCTTCTTAACATTTATGTTATTTAAATTAGGCAGAAGTCGTACACTATTGTCTTTGGATAGAACAATGTCATTATAATTGATTGTTTGTATGTTAGTTGTTGTCAAGAAAATATCTTGTAATAAATAATAGGTATCCATATTTCTTTTACAAAATAAATACCTAATGTTCTTCAAAGAACACTACCTTTTACTTCTAAAAAAAATACTAAATAAATACGCCTTCGGAAAAACATGGGGGCATTATTTTAGTAGAAAAACAATTGTTTTCTTTGTAGAAATCTTTTTAATAGGTATTTTTTGTTGTTAGTAAAAAAGAAATAATTGCTAGGATTGTTAACATTTTGTGACCTACATCTACAAACAAATTTTTATAATGGTAAAATTCTACACTTGTTGGACTTAATGTTGTGTTAATTATCGGTCCCAGTAGTTTTCATACCTAGCACTATACACTAAAAATTACCACCATGCTTAGTTTAAAATCAGAGTTATTGGATAATAACCACTGTAGAAAGGTGGCCACTGATAGTGAGTCTTCCCTAATAATAGCTTTTCTTAAAAAAATTATAATAATTTAGCCTGCATTGGGTCAGGTCAAGATTATGATACATACATTATGCAAAGTGTCATTGTATTTAGACTTCTGAATAGAATAAAAATAATGCATTTTCCTAGGCTCTATTTTCATGCATAATAAAGTTCAGTGTTTATGACTTTGGTATAACAATGCAAGAAATAAGCATTTAACGTTATGTAATCTAATTGCAGATGAAAAATTGTTGGTCGAGATTCTGTAGCATTTATGCAAGTGCAGAGCTTTTGATGTGGGATTTAATAACATTTTCAGGATTATGCGACGTGATAGTACAGAAACACAGTTATTTCTGTCAAGTAGAACTCGTTAGTAAGCTAACAATGCCATAAAATCTTATTTTTGTATACCTTACCCTAGCACGTTTTAACGAAACAATTTTATTTGGATCACTAAAAATGAGTAAGTAATAGAAGCTAGCAACATGTAAGTCCTAAGATCCCTGAGGCGTGTTCGGAAATAGTACTTTTTATTACTCGGGCACTACCCGGGTAACATTTATTCAACATTCTCTCAGGTATAAAAGAAATGTATCTATCTATGTCTTTCTTACCCGGGTAGTATTTCCGAACAAAGCTCTGGAATATACTCAGGTAAGGACAACATTGACACTTATGACAGTTAGAAAGACAATAGGTACACTTGTTTGGTATTCCAAGAATGAAATAATTCTATTCTTGGAATAATTTTTTATTCTGACAGTTCCAAATTTGTGAAAAGTGTGGGAATATACAACATAACCCAAAAAATATTGTTTTTGTTTACCTTAAAAAATTTGGGCGGTAATTATGTAATCGTAAATTATACCATTGTGGGCCCCATTTGTGCCTCAAAAATAACAATTTAACAACATAACCTATGCAAAATTTACGCTTGACATTTCTGTTAGGTTAGGTATGTATCCCCACTTTTTCATTCTCTTCATTCGTGTTGTTTTGCAAGAATAAATAGAATGACAGGAACGATTCTGATGCATCAAAATAACAGTCATTCCGTTCAGGCAGAATAGGGAGAATAACCAAACAAGTGTGCATAATGCTTTTTCATTGTCTTTTAAATCTAGTAAGCCATGCAATTTGATCTAACTGTCATAAGTGTCAAAGTTTTCCTTACCTATGTATACATCTTCAAGGGCGTTTAGTAAGTCTACGACACGTTGTCATGATTTTTTAAGAAGTATGTACATAATATTCAATATTAATTTATTTTAGTCCAACGAAATGGTAGGTCAAAGAAAAGTAGTGTAGCATTTTTTTATTTTAAAATGTTAAAAACATCATATGATTTGGGATCGTTTTCTTTGTACAAGAAAATAATTATTTGCACATAGAAGCCATAACCCTGCCACTCCTGCCAGAAGTTTATGATGGACCAATCGGTTTAAAAATGTGCTTTCCAAGGGACAAGAACAGAATACCTTGTAACCGCTTATTATTATTAAGCAGAAAAGTCTATTCCGTGTGTCCCGCGAAATACGCTCTTTCTACAGAAGTGAAATTTTAAAATTTGTCTAAGAAGACCTTTAGCTTTCTTTTACATTCATTAATGATTTCCGGTTTAAGCGGAAATTACATTTTTTTTTATGATTTAATGGAACATATTTTGATATATTTAAAAAGATTATTTTATCAAGAATACATCTTTTTTAAAAGAATAATGTATCACCAATATTAACGATTCTGTAGCACTTTGAAAATCAGCTAATTTCATCATACTTAAATCATCTATTTTTAATTTATAGTCATGAAGCATAAATTGCAGTGCTCTCTTTAGGACCAAATTAGCTCCATTTCAAAGTGCTATAAAATCGTTGATATTGGGGGTAAAATATTCTTTTATTTACAACTGCATATGAAATGATGACATTTCTGACTTTTTAAAAGTTGGAAAATGTCACTTTATTAGTTTTATTAAGCTGTCACTTTCCACCCGGGCGGAAAGTAACTACTTTCCGCCTGGGTAATGAAAACAAGTCGGATTTAACTCTTTTGTGGGAGCAAATCCTCTTCGGCCTTTTGCGCACACTCTTTTAATTCTGTACATTCGTCATCACTATCCGACATTATGTTTTTTTTTGATATTAGTTGGTTTAAGACTTTAAAATAATGCGAGAAATGACGTTTTTTGAAAATTAAAAATAACTATTTTTTTACTTCGATGTCAAGCAATTGTAATGTAACCATGGTAATGAATTTAAAAAAAATAATCATGTTAACTAAGATGTTAAAAATGAATAATATTAATTTGCAAAATTAAAGCTTTTTAAAATTAAACATAAATGTAAGCAGTTGTAAATAAAATAGTATACTAACCTCGGTGGAAATTTCCTTTCTGTCTCGAGAAATGGTTTACCGCGGCGCTACGCGCCTTGGTAAACCATCTTTTTCTCTCGACAGAAATGAAACCCTTTCCACCCACGGTAGTAATATACTATTAAACACGAATTGAGTCTGATTAAAAAAATAATTTAAAATATAGGGTGTTTCATTTATAAATACAAAACTAGTGTCATTTCCGCTTAAACCGGAAATCATACATTTTTGTAGATGCATGTAAAAAAACAGTTAAAGATTCCTTGGACACTTCCTAAAATTTAAGTTATGCAGAAAGTATACGTAGAAAATTATGGGATCGTGCGCTTTTTGCGTGGCGGGGCACACGGTATATTACACTATAAAAGTATTAACAGATTAATAAGTGATTTTTTTATTCTTACAGTAAATTTTTGGGTAAATTTAACTTGAAATATCGTAAATCATATATTAAGGAACATTTTTAAATCAATGCTACCGAAAAAAGTAGGTATCTTATTATACTCTTCGCAAAAGAGTTTATTGCGATTATACTCGGACCTTCTCTAAAATCGTTAATATTCATCCTAGAGCAAAAATTTTTGCAGATGCGTTCGTTTCATGACTTTTTAAGACTTTTATTTTTTGTCCGTCTGTCTGTAACGAAATTTGTAACCACCATAACTTAAGAACGGTTTATCGGATCAACTTGAGATTTAACACAAATATCAATCCCATTTAGACGAAGAGCCCCATTGTTTTTGGAAAAAATCAAATAATAAATAGAGGGTTAAAAACACCCCCAAAGTAGAAAAAAATTCATATTTTCGTTAGAATCAACTTTAAGAAAAAAATATTCTTAATAAAATTAAAGATTGTATTTTTCTCTATAAAAAAGCATCTGGTATTTTTTTTTGTATCCCCACCCGTTTACAAAAAAAATAAGTTTTACGTTGTTTTCAATAAAATAAAAAATGCTCCTTTTTAATCATCTACTGCGAAGAGTATCATATAGAATGTGTAACAATTATATAAAAATAAAAAAAATAGTCATAAAAAATGAGCTATTTGCGAAGTTTAACTTTTTAAATGATCAATCCCACTCACTGATCTAACCCGCTCTTGTTTTCATTTCAATTATATTTTAAAAAGACCAATGCTTTAAACATTCAAAAAACAAAAATATAATGATTTTGGAAGTCAAATTTGCGACACAAAGAAAAAATCGATTTATATGAAACATGAAACCACAATACGTTTGTAGCCCTACTTTTCTTGTTTTTAAACTTACATTTAATGATTTAATTAAGATGGGGCCCCTCATTTAAATGTGCCATTTAGTAGAATTGAAGGAAGATCAACGGAGATGACTTATACAAGCTCTTAGGAGCAAAGATTAGAAGATCTGTGAGTTTGAATCTCTAGTCTTAACATTAAAAACAATAAAACAAAGTCTATTGACATTGCAGTTGCAGTAAGAAAATCAATTAAACGGTTCGCAGTTTTAACTGCTCATCTATATCTCCTGCAATTTTAATTATTATTGGCAAATGGTATTCAAATGTTTAATTGATCATGTCACGAGCTGCAAGCTTGTCTTGGTAATAATAATTATTATTAGGAAGGTAGCAGACCATAATAGGCTTTTGAACTTCTATGAAAAAACGAAGCTGATGCGCAGCAGGTGAATCAATCATTACTGTACTGTTGTAATAACTTTTTTATTTTTAAGAACTTTTCTCAGTTTTCTCCTTAGAAAAAAGAATGCGAAGAATTTTTTTTAAGAGAGTAGAAGAAGAGTATAATAATAAAACTCCTTTTTAATTTTTAGATTTAAAGTGTTTTTGCTATTTTAAGAAAATCTAATAATAATAAAATTGTTAATTATTATTTGTCTTTTTGCACGTTCTTAGCTAACGTTATTTTTGTGTCGCAAAAAAGACTTATTTGGCGAAAAAATATAATTTTTTATAAAAATTTGACGCACCACCCGTTATGTATGATTCATTGTTGGGGCATGTCTACGGATCCTTAGAAAATTGTTAAAAATCCTTCTTTAGGCTTCTTTTCTTATTTCTGAGGAAAATACATTAAAAATTTGATAAATTTGGCAACTCTGTAAAGAAATGTGCATTTTAAAAACCATCGATGATTTTTAATCTTTTTGCATGAAATTTATTGACATTATTGTCAGTTTCATTTCATAAAAATGTTGTCATACTTAGGGTATAGTCCCGAATGGCTTGGTTTTTAACCATGGTTATCGGTCAGTTTTGTCTGTCATATAGGTTTGTGTATTTCTTTCTCTCTTTAATTGGTAAAAAGGTTATCATTCGGACCATGCCCTAAATATCCCTAGGGCATTACATTTTTTCGGAAAAAAGTTGAAAACTTCAATACCTTTATCGATACGTTTTCGAAAAAAATTGCTGCCCTAGGAATATTTGTCAAAAGTATATCCCAACAAGATACATATACATATGTGCCATAATAAACATAAATTCAAAGTTTTTGAAACAATACATACTTATTTAAACATGAATATTTGATATAAAATGGTGGAATCTAAGATTCACTTTCGACCCTATTCCGGACGCCAAGTTATAAAAGAAGTCCTTGTTCATTTCTTAAGGGTATGCACCCACCAAACATGAAGTGGTTGACAGCTGTTTCGCCCTATTGGGGCTCATCAGAATCACGTAACAAGTTATTGGGGGCGTCTAATCCTCAATTGAACACACTGAATATATTATATAATTATAAAAATATTATTCATATTTAAAGCACAACCATAATATTATATATTTGTAATTGTGCTTTGTAGGTATTATTTAAATTTATAATCCTAAAATATTCTCGTATTTCTGCCGTGGACGTTGCACTAAGATGTAGGCAACTAAACATGCATTGATGTGATATCTGCTTGTAAACACGATTAAAAGTTTGAAAAATTAATTACCTACAATAATTAGTTTAATCATAGGTACACCTAATTCAATAAATTAGTTCAATTTTAAAAATTTGTACTTCTCCCAAGGGCCCTCGGAATAATTAAAAGGGAAAAACATATTTACCTTATCGATGCGTGACTTGATAATATTTTTTTTAATTAAAACCTGATAACTAAAATAATATTGCCTGCATCATATTAAAGTACGGTCCTAATCTAAAATAATATTTTGTTTTTCTAAATATTCCCCGGTAAAATGGCACCAATTTTATATGGAATGATTGCAAGTCCTGCAGTGCGTTCCACGTTGTTAACTGCAAAAGCCTTAAATATAGAGAATTTGGAATTCAACGAAGTAAATTTGATCAAAGGAGAGCAACTTAGACCAGAATATCTTAAAGTAAGTACCCAAACTAAGTTTTCAAACTGACGTAATGCTATTTAGAGCAGGCAGCTCTCCGCGCTTGAATTAACATAAATATATTTAAAGTTAAATCCTCAACACACCGTACCTGTCCTTAAAGATGGAAACCTAGTAATAACAGAAAGTCATGCTATAAACGCTTATTTGTCTGATAAATATGGTAAAGATGACACGTTGTACCCCAAAAATATTGAAAACCGTGCCATAGTCAACATGAGATTACACTTCGATAATGGAATTTTATTCCCTAGAGGGGGAGCAATCTTCGTAAGTACAGAAAAACAAAATTGATTTTTAAATAATAAACCAAGTCACGAAATATCCAAAAAACTTAGTTTTGGTATACAGGATGTCCCAAAGTGCAAAACTTTAAATGATTATTTTTATACCTTAAAAAGGACCTTATCAAAAAAAATGGCTTGATGCAAAGGCACAGTCTATTTTAATCTACTTTAATATTTGTTTTTCTTTTAAATGGTCAAATATCATTATTATAATCAATTTAATTTCACAAAATTTTCATGAAATAAAGCTAACAACAATCTACAAAATCAGATGCATAAAGGTAAGATCAAGAATCATAGTTCGTGTTTAAAAGGCACTTTTCTTAACAGAGTTGCCTAATCTATCTACCTTTAACCGTATTTTCCCCAGAGATATGATGGATTATTTTGAACAATTTTTTAAGGATGCCTAGGAGTGCCCCAACGTACCATGGAGGTGGTGCGCCAATTTTGGGACCCTATACAGGGTGTCTCAAAATGGGCGCCCACGGACCCCGAGGCGTGGTAGAGAATCACAAACGATATACAAAATCAGAAACAAAAATTTTATTGGGGGCCCCATTTCAAAAATATGGGGCTGCAAACTTAGCAAAGTTTGGCAACACTGTTAGTTTAAATCCGCTTAGTTAAAAAAAAATCAAGTTAGTAGGTGAGCAAACATGAAACTTCAACTTGACATTAGGAAATAGGTTAATGTTTATTTTTAATTTTAAAAATACAAAATAGTTGTTTTTGTAGTAGAATACTTGAATTTTAAACTTCTTTTTTTATAAAATGTCATTATTGTTAAAAACTAATGTATGTTCGAAATAACAAAAAAAACTGTTAAAAATTACGACCATAACAAAATAAGTTTAGGCTTTTCTGGTAGCACATCAATTATTGTTCTTCACGAGGTTCTTCATTTGGGAAATGATTGTAATTCTGCATTGGGGCTCACATTGGAACTTATTTCATTCAGATATTACAAATTTCTGATGCTCCTCCAAACTTAAAACCTTTACCATTTGGATCAAATTTGCTCTATTCTCACAAGAATTTTATAGGGGCACGCTGTGGATTTGTGGATTCGTGGATTACCATATTTCTTGTTAGTAAAAGGAACCATTTAAAAAAAATTGAATTAAAAATTGACGCAAACAATAAATTAATGACACTTATCACTGATAAATAAAATTTATGCTCAGTTTCCCTTAGTTACGACTTACGAGCATGGCAACTTTAATCAAAATTAAAAGGTAAGACAATGTTGCCGCATAGATTTTGGGGCAATATTCTAAAAATTAAAATTCACTTTTTATGGGAAATAAACATCATTGGACGGAAATTTTGCAATAAATAATTGGTTTTATTCCCTGTCCTTCAATAATTAAGTAAATTAGGTTTTATTATCACTTAAGAAAGTCGCTATAAGGGTGCAAAGTTTGTACCTTTGAAGCCCCATATCTTTGGAATGGGCTCGCACAAAAAATTTTCGTTACTGATTTTGTAAATCGTTCGTGTTTCACTACCACGCCTTGGGGTCCGTGGGCGCCCATTTTGAGACGTAATATATCTTTTAATAATTTAAGTGTTCTTTCATAAAAAAAAATTAAGAAAAATTAGATTATAGTAGCAGTTATCAGTAGCCCTTTTCCATTGCTCAAAGTTTGGATCCGGATCAAACGAATCATGATTCGGTTGAATCATGATTTATCGAATCCGGATCAGAAGCAAAGGAACACTAATTTTTAGCTACATTAAAACTTCAACCGAACAGAACAGTTTAGTTAGAATTTTAAGGTTACGTTTAACCATGGCCAACTTTAATTGACGCTGGTGATCCAAACGCGTTTGGATCACCTGATCCATAGCAATGGAAAACGCCTAGTAGTAGAGTAGCAAATACTGTCACATAACTAAAAATAAACACTCGATAAAATTCATACACCTAAATAACAAGGTAATGGTGGTTATATGATTCAATTTGGCAATGCCACTACAGCTATTTTCACTTTCAGTCAAAAACTAATTAAGTAAGACTTTTTAGTCTTTAGTAAAAACTAGTTCTAATTCAGAAATGTTTGCTTTATAGAAGCCCCTTTTGCATAAACAAACCAACAAAATACCCCAAGATAAAGCACAGAATCTAATGGAAGCATTTGACACCTTGGAAAATCTTTTAAAATTGGATTCCTATGCAGCGTTGTCAAATGTAACAATTGCAGATTTTCATATTGTAAGCACCCTGTCATTGGCACTCTCAATGATTCCATTGGACTCAGCCAAATATCCCAAAATAGCTGCTTGGCTAAGGAAGATGGAAGCTTTGCCGTATTATGAGGAAGTTATGAAAGATGGAATCAAAATGTGTGCAAATATTGTTAAAAATACATTGATTTAATTTTAATTGTTTAAGTATTATCCTTTTACGTTTTTTTTTTCTATATGAATATAAAAAGTCATAATTATGTAAAAAATAATAAATATTAAAAATAAACTAAGGTAAAATGTCCAATGTATCTACGTATTTTTGGTTATTTTAATTATAAAAACAAATCTGTAAAATGGGTATAATAATAATGCTTCGAAGACATACCGATAGATACATTTATTGCTTGCTTTAAATTAGTTAAATTAATTGAATAACTATAAATGCACTTATTTGGTTACTTTAAGTTCCCGTTAATGTAAGTGGAGCTAAGAATCTCTAAATAGAGCTTAACTGTTGTCAAACTCTACTTATGATTTAATCTCAGCTTATGATGCTTATGCCTAATTTAAGGAAGGCTTAAAAGTTTTTAGTCCACCTACTTTTTCGTGTCCGAAAATACAGGAGTTCCACATTTTGGACATCACCAGTATGTTACGATGTTGAGGCATGTTTAGGGATTCTTGAGAAATTGTTAAAAAAAAATTAATCTATTCTAATCTTTAAGAAAAATGCGATTAAAGTTTAATAAACTTGGCAACTCTGCTAAGGAAAGTTCTTTTAAAAACCCATCTATTATTTTTGATCATACCTTTTTGCATCCGATTTTGTGGACATTTTTGTCAGCTTTATTGAACTATTTAAAAGATAAACAAATAGTATAACCCAGTGATTAAGGAATTTTTTATATTTTTTATATTATTTTTTTTAAAGATTAATAAATACTTTGGGGCTTTGTTAGGGGGTTGTAACTCATTGAAAGGACAAGAGCTAACACCTCTTTGTAAAAAATTTAGTTGGTTTTATTAACCTTAGGAATTACAGACATATCAAAATTCATTTTTGGAGCGCCTGTATACACGCAGTTAATAATTTACAAGACCCATTATTGCCGATTATGTATCTTACGAGTTAAATTAAAACCCTCGTTGAAAAATTTTGGAAGAAATTTTCCTCGTTTTTGTATTTTAGCCGGTGTTAAAAGTATACCAACGTCATGCATAATTGACACTGGTTAACTTATCTATGATTGACACTACTACGCGATAACGGTCGCTCGATGGAAAAGTGTGTATGCATTTTTTTGTAGGTAATTGTTTAATCTGCAATTTACATCCTACATTTTTTTTGTCCGACCAATAGGAAGAGATTTATTTACCAAAAACTGTCCTCTTCGATCTATGACACTCTAAAATGGCATGACGCCGGCACGGGATCATAGGGGACTTTTGATATGTTGTATATTATGGAAATATAGAGATAATGGTAAAAAAAAAGTTAACAATAGTACATTATTAACCAACGTAGAGAAGAGGGTCATTATTGACCTAGCGCAAAGATTGTGTCCCGAGCCGCGCAGCGGCAAGGGACACAATTGCGCGTAGTCAATAATGACCTTTTCTACCGTGGTTTATATACTATTTTTTTCACTACTAGTATTTTCTTGTAAAATGTTAATTTAAAAATATGTGCAATTTTTATCAAAACCCTGTATATGATTTTTACAAAAAATTAATCGAAGTTTCCATGGAAATGACAATGACGTTGTTACATCAATCAAAACAATGGGTGTTTTTTCCAAAATAACTCATAATTTGCACGTAAATGGCGAAAATGATTTAAATAATATGATGGTCACTGATAAGGAATTTGTAAATATAATGATAATGATAGAACACTGACACAGCTACAGAAAAAAGTGCGACATGTTTACAACTGTACAATTTTTTTTTTCGTTAAAATATTTGTGCAATAAAATGTTTTGAAGCATTTTAAACTAGTTATATGTTTTCAAAATAAAAAAATCTTCGTAAAAAACCCACAAAAACTGCTGTAAGTACACTTGGTTTCACAAGACACTGGGACACTGTCAAATTTCTTTAATAAAATTTGGCATTAATTTCCTGATTTTTGGGATGTTTGTTAGTGTATTCGTAAAATATGGATAAGCAACGAAACAACCATTATGAATATAATTAAATTATGGCAAAATTAAGGTCACATTTCGCTAAAGAAATTTGACAGTGTCCCAGTGTCTTGTGAAACCAAGGGTACCGTTCTATTTATGATAAAACCTTGACATATGTTTTGACATTTCATTATTGTACAGTGTACATAGACATGGAAATTATTATTGACCAAGGGAGAGAAATGTGATTTCTCTGGTAGAAAATCGGTCAAAAATTGCCTCTTCTATTGAGATAATAAGTCGCGCCATTTTTTTAAATATAAGAGGGAAATTTGACAATTCTACAAGAGAAATGTCATTCAAAATTTCTAGGTCTGTAGTTCGCGTAACGTAAAATTTCTTATTTACATATGCTAAACCTGATTTTTAGGTTAAAATTGCACGTTTGCGTAAACGACCTTTACTTACGTTACGAAATTGTGAATGGACTTTCCCTCATATGGAAACTTTCCCATTCTACTAATAGGTGGACATAGACATCCTTATTATCACAATAGTAGTGAAAAAAAAATTTTTCGGCAGATTGTATTAATTTTGGTTTTGTTTTCCTGGGTTAGTAACAATGTTTAGATAAATGCCTTTGTATTAGGCAAACTTTTTCGTTAATATGTGCTGTTGTTTTCAAGTTACAAGCGATTAAAGTGTCTCACTATAGGTTTTTTTTTAACAATTATCCGAGGATCAGTATAGGTATGCCCCAACAAGGTACCATACAGGTGGTGCACCAATTTTCGTACACCCTGTATGTGTAAGTAGGTTTGTGGAAATGTTTTTAAAATTTTGAAAAGTTATTTTTAGAAGTTAAAATAAATGAGTATCAGACAACAATTTTGCAGGAACGACAATGACGTATAGGAGTAATGTTCAACAGTTGGTAGGTGCCCAACACGACGGTCTCTTATTGATTATTTGCCAGGCGAAAACAGTAAAAGAGAGATAGCACGCAGGGATAAGCTGGAGGTCCGTAATGTAGGAACACTCATACAGTTTTAGTACATCATGATGAGTGTTGTTATAGTCGTATTCTGTATGTAAATACCTCTCCAAAATTCTCTTGTAGTTCATTCACATTTTGATTTATGAGTATTACATAAATTCGAGTTAATAACTGTAGCACAATTGAAGGACGCCACCGAGCGACCACTGCGTCCGGCGTCCGGTGTTTCTCCACAAGGAAGTTAAAATTTTAATCTCTATGAAATAAAATTTTATTCGCGTTATAGAAAATTTTTTAAAACACACCTAAATTAAAATGAAGCTTTTCTACGATGCCATGAGCCCGGCTTGCAGGGCAATTTTGCTCACTATGAAAGCATATGACATCAATTTGGAATTGGAAGAAATTGAATCATACAATAAAGGTGCTGATGTTTGCGAAGAATTATTAAAGGTAATACTTTATAAGGGTAAGAATGAATAAATTTTAAAAAGAAGTCTTAAAGAATATTAATTAAGGTTATTGAGTCATGTCGTCTTGTTGTTTAAAAGTTTTTAACGTCACATACCATAATGTAGGTAGGAATTCTTCTGCAAAATATTAATTAAAAACTTTTCAAATACAGTATTGTTTATTTATAACTTCATTAAGGTTCTGCAAAGGTGTATTTGGTATAATTTCTATTTATTTTTTGAAAGTCTTAAATATTTAACCAGTCAGTGTTATGATATTTTGAACTTGTTTGCTTTTTGAGATTTATGCAGAAAAGGAATTTCGACATAATATATACATATAATAAAAGCATATAAAATATGACAAAACCAGCCAAAAGCTCTCACTTTTTCATTCTTTCTTAAATTTAATTTAGAATCAAAAATTGTATTCGTTCTTCTGGGACTATTCTGTTACACACAGTTTCATAACTTTCTTTGCATTTGTCGAAAATAAGGAAGCACAAAGTGCTACTAATATCGATGCAACATTTCTAATTAATTTTTTTTTAATTTTTATATACAGGGTGTCCGCGATCAATGTGCTTTTTTTTTAATGGGAGATAGCTGGGAAAAATCCAAGACATTTGGTAAAAACAGTTTTTTGAAAAAGTGCCCCCCTTCGGAAATAATGGCCCTTAAACAGGTAGACTAAAAACACTTAATCGTAAATATTTACTAAACGATTTTTCCAACCATCATGAGAATTGTACTATCAATAAAGGTAATAAAAACGGTCATTTTAAACCCATTTTAAAATTTTGGGCCCCCTTTAAAATGGGTTAAACACTGGTAGTGTTGATAAAAACTGCATGTAATTTCTCTACCTTTGAGAATTTTGTAATTTTATTTACTTTTTGAAATACCCCAATTTAAGTAAAAACTTTTTTTCCACTTGAAAATTCTGAGAAAGTGTACCTTTTCCGAATAAACTACCAAAAACACCTTTGATGTACCCCATATTTTTGCATAAAACTAGATTTTCTTTTGAAATTTGTATGTCACTTAGCACTGTTACTACATTGAAGTAAGTTTTTTGTCAAGTCAACGCAAAATATTGGGTACATCAAAAGAGTTCTTGGTAGTTTATTGATAAACGGTACAGTTTCTCAGAAATTTCAAGTGGAAAAAAAGTTTTTACTTGAATTGGGGTATTTAAAAAAATAAATAAAATTACAAAATTCTCAAAGGTAAAGAAATTACATGCAGTTTTTATCAACACTACCAGTGTTTTAGGGGCCCCCAAATTTCAAAATGGGTTTAAAATGACCGCTTTTATTACCTTTATTGATAGTATAATTTTCATGATGGTTGAAAAAATCGTTTGGTAAATATTTACGATTAAGTGTATTTAGTCTACCTGTTTAAAGGCCATTAATTCCGAAGGGGGGCACTTTTTCAAAAAACTGTTTTTACCAAATGTCTTGGATTTTTCCCAGCTATCTCCCATTAAAAAAAAAGCACATTGATCGCGGACACCCAGTATTATAAGTACATTTGTATCTACAGTAAAATCGGGTAGGTTTTTGTAAATATTTTTTTCTTATTTCATGCTTCTTAATGCGGTGTACATGTACTCTTTGGTTTCATGTCACATTATTTAGAAAGGGTTTCTCTGCTACGCTTGTAGTAGTCAACTACTACCTCATTGTTTTAATCGGTTCTTCTTCAGGGTTGTTCTTTCGTAAAAAAATATGGTCAAGCATTAAAGTTTTAAATGCTTAACTAGACAAAAGGGGTACGTTTTTTAAACGTAGGGAATCAAGGACCGTATAAATATGTTTAAGAGTCCGGGGAGTGAAGTTAAAAAATATGTATATTTTAGCAATATGTAAAAGGGCTCGAAATACATTTGATTTCACAAAAAAAAGGTACATTGTCAAAGTTTATCAAATTTTGTAATGCTTGTTTCACTGCTTTGCTATGTTTTAAGAATTCAAAGAAATAACCAGAAATTAAGAAATTAGTGGCAAATTTACCTAAACAAATGTTGAAAAATTTTGACAATGTACCTCTTTTTTTGTGAAATCAAATGTAAATATAAAAAGGTTAACAAAAACTTAATTTTACAAGTAAACCCTGGGCTAAATAATCCAGGAAATTGTATTCTGTTATTTTTATTAAACAGAAAATATTTATGAAAACAAGCTAAAAACATTTTTATAATTGCTTCTCCATTGGTTTCATTATTTTAATGACTTTTTTAACCGAACATACAAAAGCGGCTATTTACAATCAAATCACACAAAAAAGCATTATTTAAACTCATTCTATCTTGCAAAATCGATATATTTTGTACTTCAATTATAGCGCGGAGGCTAAGCTTAAAATATCTAAAGGAATCTGCATTTTGGTATTAAAGCATGAAATTTGGAACATATATTCCTTAAGACCCCCAAAATCGATTTTGCCTTGGTGCCCACTTGGCAAGTACCTGTGAGCCCCCCAATAGCCCCCCCTTTCTAGAAAAATTTATGTTAAAATTATTTATGGTGCGATTTGGCTCAAATTTAAAATATATATTCTTTTAAGTACCCTTTAACGATTTCAATAAAAAATTCTCCCCTAAAAAGTTCCATAAGACCCCTAATAGGATTCTTTAGTAAAAAAAATGGACAAATTTACTTTTCTTAGAAATAAAGCAATGCCGTTAAAAATTTTCAAAGTTAAGACCCTATAACTTTTTTATAAAATGTTTTGGACCCCTTCCCTCCTAAAACCACCCTTTAACCCACTTTTACTTATTCTTCAAAAAAATTATGAGTAACACAATTCAGCAGGTTTTTTGAAATAGCATTATACATGTCGTTTTTGATATTAAAGCATGAAATTTGGAACATATATTTCTTAAGACCCCCGAAATCGATTTTGCCTTGGTGCTTTCTTGGCAAGTACCTGTGAGCCCCCCAATAGCTCCCCCTTTCTAGAAAAAATTGTATTAAAATTATTTATTGTGAGAATTGGCTCAAATTTAAAATATATATTTTCTTAAGTTATCTTTAACTATTTTAGTAAAAATTATTCCTGAAAAAGTCCCATTGGCCCCCCAATAGGGGAGTAAAATAAAAAAAATTAAAACTAACTTTTAGCAAAAAAACTGCATTTAATTTTATTGAAATTATTTTTTTGTATTAAAAAAAAAAGATCTTTAAATACTTAAATCGATTTTGGGGGTCTTAAGGAATATATGTTCCAAATTTCATGCTTTAATACCAAAATGCAGATTCATTTTGCCTAACACCCGCACTATTATTTATAAAATAAAAAAGGAAAAAATTCTTTGTCCCTCTGGACAAACGATGAAATTCACGATACGTATATTAAAAAAGTCCGTAGGAACACCCTGTGTAAGTAGGCTTGTCATAATATTTATGTTTCTAGAGTGCCTTGATAATTTTGACAATTATTGTCGCCTTATAGAGTGACGACATGCATCATTCTTTCTCTGTCATACAGATAACGTCATCAACGTTATAGCCAAAGTGACAACAATTACAACTTACAATCACAATTAATGACGTTATCTGTATGACAGAGAAAGAATGATGCATGTCGTCACTCTATAAGGCGACAATAACTGTCAAAATCTTCAAGGCACTCTATATGTTTCTATAAGAGCATGGGACCGAAAGGGGGACTGGAACTGAACCATGAACAGGAACTGCAGAATTTGTTTATGCGAAAACTCTCAGGATCTAAACTAAAAAGTCCCTTTGCAAAAAGACGGCCAAATTTTGTATACATTATGCTTCACAAGCGGGGTTTTAATAAGTGGTGATTTTTGCGAATGACGCTGTTTTAATAGTGCTTAAACTAAACGGAGCTTATCTGTTCCGCAATTTTATAAGTTTGCCGATTGAATGGTTTACAATAATCCACCGATTCATCTAAGTTGTGTCACTAAACAATTATTTATTTTATTTAATTAAAATTTATTTTATGTAACTACAACCTTTGAGAATGTAATATTATAATTTACAAATATTCTAAAAAGTGTTTCACTGCAAGTAAAATATTTTTTGCGCTACACTTAAATTGTTTTATTTCCAAAATGGCTTGTTCTCAAAGCTGTTTATTTTGCTGCCTGATGTTTCTGCAAAATGGCCAAAATATCCTGCTGCAGTATGAATCGGTGTGGCACAATTGCATTGAATTAAAAGGGGCTTCTCATTTCACGTTTATATATAATTTTTTGCCCCTTTAATGCTTCTACATAACTTATACCTCCAAGATGACTGAGAATCCCCTTTATGGCCTCTATGGTATCCCCAACCGTTATACCCAACACACAAGACACTTTAACAACTTGTTACTCATTAAGAAATAGGTGTATATGGACAAAAACATTAAATTTGTTTTGAATTTTAGTTTTTTGTGATAGATTTGTTTAAATCTTTCAGTTTTGACAAACGTTAGATTTTGAGCTTTGTTCGAAAATACAACAAAAAAGAGTAAAATTACTGAACAAACCCCTAATAGGCAACCCAAAAAACACATTTATCATGTGGTCGGAGTTTCTCTCTATAAAAAAAATGAACTATAGTAGAATAATTATTTTATGTTAATTAAGTACTAGGGGTAGGAAATATTGTAGTAGTTTATTTTTACGTCCTTAAGTTTCCATGATTAACTTTATATCTTTACATGCCTTGGAAATAAAGGGGTAAAGATGGGCATAGTTACTTAAAATAGCGGCTGATGCTTATACCTATCTTTTTTAACGCCTAAATGTCATTTATTATAACTATTCTTGTATTTACACTACACAATTAAAGGTTATGTAGGATATATTAATACGAAAAGATTAAATTAATGCAGAGTTAAATTTTGAATATTGTATGTAGACTATTTTTATGAGAACTATAATAATTATGGATCGTTTTTCACTCATATAAATATATTAAAATTAAAATTGTTAATTAATCTTGGTTCTAATTTGGTAAAAACGCGATGTGGCGTGGCTGTCAGGCTTACAAATTAATCCTCTTTAATCGATTTATATTTTCTTATAAATCTGGCGATTTGGTAACAATGGTAACATATAAAAGCGTTCAACCTTTTAATGATAATCTAAATTACTTTTAAAATAAAAAAGTTTCATTTCTTTGGTACTTATAAGATTTGTCTTTTCCTCAATACTTGCTGAAAAAATGATTTATTACCAAAGTTACCGTAAAAAAATATCGTCAAAAGCCCCTTAAAATGTCCTATTTACATTTTACATAAAAATCGCTTGATTGGATTTTGACTAAAAATTGCTCGGAAAATTGCGAATCCAAAATGAATGAGTTGTCTACCCTACAACAGCGATTGGCAATTTTGTTTAATGTATTTTGTAATTAAAATCGTGTTCCACTGCTTTTACTTTGAACTGGCAATTTACATTTAAAATGAAATAATTAGCATTACTAATAAACAAACGTTGCAAAAATAAGAAGTAGTGATTGTCGGTAAATACTCTTGACAAGTATCCCTCGGGCAGCAATTGTTTCCGAAAACGTCTTGACCAACTGTATTCAGTTGTACTAAAATATACAGTGTGTTCTCGACTTTTTTCGAAAAAGCCCTTGGCATATAACCTTCGATAAAATAGTTAAGTTTCTAAGAAAAAATGTATAGGGAATCACTCAGAACAGAAAATCGTTTGCTCGTCTATTAATGTGACTGTCTTAAGTTATGGGGTAATGTAATGATTCAATTAACCCAAATGGATTCCATTAAAACAAGTGCCAACATTACAAGACACAATAACAGACTGCAAAAATGTTATGCGAAAATGAGTTTATTTACTACAAAGTTAGAAAGATGCTGAGAAAAATGAACATGTAATTGAATTTCTTGTTTGTATCATTTTTCTTCATTAACCTTTAAAATGTTCGTTTTATTTCGTCTCATGCAAGGATTTTTATATTAGAGTCATAAATAAAGTATGTAATTCTTTGTTTTTTAATTTTAATATAAAGAATATTGCTTGAAAGAAGTTGTTTAAAAATTATAAAATCTACTCATAAATGGCAAATGGCCGAAATGGATGAGATTCACAGATCACACATTATTCTAAAAGATAAGCTATTAATAAACTGATACAAAGAAAATGTTGTTTTTTCAAATATTTCGATTCACTTTTTATAACAAATAATAAATGTGATAAACGCTCTCGAACTCTCATTCTAAAAACATCAAATTTAACAAAATTGGTAATCAAAAGTTTTATTTAAAAACACACGATCTAAAAGAAATACAATTTATTTTCTATTACAATTTTAAATTCAGAAAATATAAAGAACGAACTTCATATCTACATTAAAAAGTATAGTGAAAATTCAACACTTATGGTGCATTCAGGAACTATTAAATTAAGAAATTAACTTAAATTAAGAATTAATTTAAGAAATCTACAGCAGCTTATTGGTTGATTTGACACTGACAAATGAGAAACTTCAATGTCAATGTCAAATCAACCAATCAGCTGCTGTAGATTTCTTAAATTAATTCTTAATTTAATAGTTCCTGAATCCATCATTACACCGAATTCATAAACTTTCATCTAATCATTAAAAGTAATGTAAGAAATTTAAGGCAGCTTTATTTTGGTTCATTTAAATTCGACAAATGTCAAATGGACTCATGGGCGCCCGCAGGATTTTTAACAGGGGGATGCATGAGCTTGGAAATCAAGAATAAAGCGCCGCCGTAGGCAATTTTTTTCTTTAGATTTTTAAAATTTCTCGTTTTTATTACCCTATTTGAAAACCTAGGGGGGTGCAACTGCACCTCCGCTGCGGGCGCCCATGAATGAACCAATAAGCTGCTTTAATTTCTTACTTAAAATGATTCTTAGATAATAGTTTATGAACTCGACTTTAAACTACCGAGTCACACCTTTCTTTCTTGTGATTCTACATATTTTTTTTCTATTGTTCTCGTAAAATCAACCGTTCGGTTAACAGACAATACCATTAACAAAACAAAATAAAAATGTTATTTAAAAAACATCTGCTCCATAATTTTGCAAAACATTTTTCAGAGATATTTCATAAACGCAAATAAACTGTGCTTGCATTCCTATCTAGGAATATAAAATCAAACATAAAAATAATGTTAGTCCCTTTTGTTGCAGATAAATCCTAAGAATACTGTACCAACTTTAATCGACAATGAAAATATTTTAAGAGACACGTACGAAATCTTGAAATACCTGGCAGAAAATCATTCAAGTGAAGAATCATTTTATCCTAAAAGTTCCAGTAAAAGAGAAGCTATAGATGACAAATTCCAATTTGACTATAAAACATTGCACCCTAGGATAGATGACATTCTTGTAAGTACATTGTGGATTTAGTTTAACGTTTTTAGCTTTTGCCTGAAGGCATTCAGCGCTAGTCACGTTTCACTTTATTTATTGAAGATCTCAAAGCGATATATCCCTCTTAAGGGTTTCACCAGGAGATCACTCTTCGGATTACTTACTAAGGGTAATTTAAAGTAATTTTACCGTTATTGCAAAATTAAATGAACATAATGGTTCATCATCATTACGTTTGGTACACACACAAAACGATTAGTATTGATTCTAAATTGTAAAATCTAATTAAAATCTGTGTTAGGTGTGATATTTATTAGGTTTATGTATTTATTTCTTTATAATGGTTTTGTACAAAAACAGGTTGAGGTATCCAAAATGATGTGTCATACCACCCGTTGGTCAAGATGCTAACTGACATAAACTTTATTATTTTTTTTATTTATACTTTTATTAAATTAATATACCAAAAAACAACAAACGGGCAGTTTTAAACATTGAATGTGCAAGCTAAAAGGTGCCTATAACATTTACGGAGTGTTTTACATCGTCAGTTTTAGATAATTCGGTAAAAAGTTCCATAATGACTCGTTTACAAAGGAACTTTTAATGCAAAATCCGTGCATAAAACAAATTGCGAACGGTTTTACACAAGTTCCGTTCCGTTCGGTAAATAAGTGAATTATGCACTTTTTATCTACTTATACAGGGTGTTTCCGAAAGTCGTTTCAATAATTTAACCCGAGATTCCTTACCCAAAAATAGTTCGATTAAGCCCCATTTACCTGTATCCAAAAGTGCACCGTTTTTGAGATACAGGCTGTTTTCCAAAACCAAAATTTTTATGTTTTTTTTCATTACTATTAAATAAAACAACATAGAAAAACAAAATTTGGTATAATTGTCTTACTTTTTATGATCTACACAATGGTCGTAAAAAGAAACCCATAGATTTATTCCATAACCTCAAAATGGGACACCTGCGCCCCCTCTTGGGGCATAACTTTTTTTGTAATTAAATTTTCAAAAAATAAATTATTTTATCCGTAAGATACGTTTAATACGAAGAAAAAATTATAAGACATTTTTTTTTAAAAATCTAACCCTTCTTCAAAATTATTCACATTTCATAATTTCATGTTGCATTCTACTTTTTGAAATATTTTTGAAATTTTTTTTTCTGGAAAACATAAAACTATTATAAACTAGCGTAAACAAAAAAAAACTAGAATTGGCCCCACAATAGGACACTGGGCCCCCTTTTTGGAGCATCAAGCCCCCTTTTTGGGGCTTTTTGAAATATTATTGCAATTTTTTTTCTTGAAAACTTAAAACTGTTATAAATTAGCGTAAAAAAAATTATTAAAATTTGCCCCACAATAGGACACTGGGCCCCCTTTTGGGGCACCGGACTTTAAATGATGACAATGATGTACTTTTTCTGTAATAAAATCTTCAAACGCCTAGTATTCTTTTCTTTACAAAATAAAAAGATATGTGAGCTCCAAAAAAAGGCCAGGTGCCCCAAAAAGGGGGCCCAGTGTCCTATTGTGGGGCCAATTCTAGTTTTTTTTTGTTTACGCTAGTTTATAAGAGTCTTAAGTTTTCAAGAAAAAAAAATTGCAAAAATATTTCAAAAAGCAGAATGCAACATGAAATGTGAATAATTTTGAAAACGGGTTGGTTTTTTCAAAAAAAAAGTGGTATAATTTTTTCTTCGTATTAAACGTCTCTTACCAATAAAATAATTTATTTCTTTAAAATTCAAATACAAAAAAAGTTATGCCTCAAGAGGGGGCGCAGATGTCCCATTTTGAGGTTATGGAATAAATCTATGGGTTTCTCTTTGCGACCATTGTATCGATCATAAAAAGTAAGACAATTATACCAAATTTTGTTTTTCTATGTTGTTTCATTTAATAGCAATGAAAAAAAAAATAAACATTTTGGTTTTGGAAAACAGCCTGTATCTCGAAAACGGTGCACATTTGGATACAGGTAAATCGGACTTAATCGAACTATTTTTAGGTAAGGAATCTCGGGTTAAATTATTGAAACGACTTTCGGAAACACCCTGTATAAAATTTAAGATGTAAAATACTTTGTAAATGTTATACAAACCTTTTAGCTGGTACATTAAATTTTTTAAACCGGCATTTCGTGGTTTTTTGCAATATTAGCGTTATATTTTTCATATTGATAAAAGTATAAAGTAATGAACTAATGTCAGTTAGCATCTTGAACGACGGGTGCTATAACATACAGTGCGAGGCAAAAGTCCGCCCCCCCCCGGCTTAACTTTTGAACGGTTTGAGATATTGATTTAAAAAAAACGTTTGACAAACTTGCACAAAAAAAAATACCCTTTGGCAAAATTGGTTTTTTTTTAAATAATAACCCCCACATAGGGGGACTATCAACTTAATTTTTTTAAATATAAAGAAGGGTCAAGTGACCCCTCATTTGAAAGGTATTTTGATTTTCAACACAATGGTGTTTACCAATTTAAGATATATTTATTATTTTTTTGGCTAGGAGCTTCTCAATAAAAAAGATCGATTTTCTTAATAAATGCAACAGTGGAAAAATAAAACTATTTAAAATTAGGTAAGGGTGCATGTTTTTCTTTAATTAAAAAAAATATGTAATATTTTTTTGTTAAAATGTGTTCCAACATAAAATACAAAAAAACAAAACCTTATGCTTCTAAATAATTTTTTTTTAATTCATTATTTTTTTAACCCTATTTTACTTATATATATACAGGGTGTTATTTTGTAGACTTTACTAGCATTTTGCTCAGCTATGTGCAATTCGATTGCCATGAAAATTTCTGGAGTGACCATTTGAGAACTGTTCTTGCGACTGGTAAATACAAAATTTTAATTGGTTTATTACTTTTGCAGAAAAGGACAGTCATTACCTTTTTCCTACAATTTTGTGGTAATATTTATTTTTTGTCGAAATAGCTTTATTATTTTAAATTTAAATTAATTTTTACATATTAATTAATAATCTCCGTTGATTTAAAATAAATTCATAAAGTTTCTTAAAATACCTGGCTAAAATGGTTCTTTTTTTATTTAGGCAGGCGTTGAATTCGTTTTGCTCTTATGACACCCATTTTTTTGACGTTATTAACCATAAATCACGATTGTCATAATTTGTCAACACAATAAGAACACAGAAAAGTTTTAAATCTGTAGCCCACTTACCTAAGATAAATAATAAAAAAAGACTAAATCAGCCGACTTTGTTAGGAAAACTTATTAAATTAATTAAATCGATTATAAAGCAATGGTAAGGTTTATTAAAAATGTAAAAAATGATTTGTACGTAAAATAATCCAGATTTTCCGAAAAAAAATGATTATTAACATTAAAATTGGTAAGTATGATAGTTACTGTCATTTTCTGCCAAACCATTAGAACAATTGAAATATTGTATTTACCAGTCGCAAGCACAGTTCTTAAATGGTCACTCCGGAAATTTTCATGGAAATCGAATTGCACATAGCTGAGCAAAACGCTAGTAAAGTCTACAAAATAACACCCTGTATAATTTTGGTAGGATATTTTGAAACATTTGTTATATATATTCGTATGATATTATAAATACAAAAAATAGGTACAAATGAACATTATAAAATGGAAGATGTTTAATTTCCAAAAGGTATAAGTGATGTTCATTTTTTCACGTCCATGGCCGATTTTTATTCTTCTGGTAAAGCATTTACTTCGCGGCCGAGAAAAACCATGGAAAGAACTCAGGCATACCAGTGTTGTCAAAATTGTGGTGGTACAATAAATCACAACATTTGTTATAAAACATACTGACAAAAAAAATTATTAATATTTTTAAATAAAAAGAAAACATACACCCCTACTTAATTTGGAGTCACTTAAGTCTTTTATTGTTGCATTTATTACGTAAAACAGGATTATTGTGCTTTATTTTAAAACGCACAGTACAAAAAAACTACTAAATCAATCTAAAATTCGTAAACGTCATTGTCTTGGAAATAAAAATAGCTTTCAAATGAGGGGTCACTTGACCCCTCTTCACATTTAAAAAAATTAAGTTGATAGTCCCCCTATGTGGGGGTTATTATTTAAAAAAAAAACAATTTTGCTAAAAGATAGTTTGTTTTGTGCAAATTTGTTAAAAAAAATTTAAACCAATATCTCAAACCGTTCAAAAGTTAAGCCGGGGGGGGGGCGGACTTTTGCCTCGTATACTGTATATCCTTGGGTACCCCAATCGATTTTTGTACCAATATGGCCCATTATTAGATATAAAAAAGGAGATTAATTTTTAGCAATCTCCTTTACTTGGAACATTTTATAACATGTAGTTTTTTTCTAGAAATCCATTGTAGTGGAAGATGAAAAAGAAATTCCTACGGACAAAATAAGTGCAATTACAGAGGCTTACAAACTTTTAGACACATTTTTAAATCATCAAACATATTTAACTGGAGACTGCATAACACTAGCCGATTTTTGCTGTGTGGCAACTGTGACCACTGCCACCATTATTACGCCCATATCGACTGAAAGGTATCCGAATTTATCTGCATGGTATCGCACTCTTAAGAATTTACCATTCTATGAGGAAGCCAATGGAACTGGTCTGAATAAACTTGACGCTTTGGTTGAGTTAAAATTGGGGCGACCTCGAACCAAAGGACTTTGCGAATAATAAAAAAATATAAGGTGTATTGCTATTGGTGACCAAGAATGTAAAACTGTTTATATACAGAGAGACATGTCATTCGTGCTAAGATACAATGTGGATGGTATTATACATACAATTCTGCATAAATAAATGGATAAACTGTTAAAATAAAATAAATCATGCCTTCTGCTTTACAAACTTAGAAACAGAATAAACATATTTTTGTCACTGATACGTAAATTTTGTACAGGGTGTTGTTATTTAAGTAACATAATTAATCGTACATTTTAAAATCTACATTTATGGATGTTTTAATATATTATTCTCAATATTATACATTGCGGGGCAAAAGTCCCTCCCCCTGGCCTTAACTTTTGAACGGTTTGAGATATTGATTTAAAAAAACTCTTGACAAATTTGCACTGAAAAATAGTGTCAAAAATAATAAATTAATGTAAAAAAATTTTAAGAAAAAGCTTTTATTTAAATGCCCTAAAAAGAAAAAAATAAATTTTTTCAATTAAATTAAACCCATTAATTTGTCACAATACAGGGTGTATCACGACGAGTATAAGGCATACGTATCTCAAAAACGGTTCGTTGTATTTTTTTCAAATTTGGTATACACAAGTTTTGGGATAGGATGCATCTACCTAAAATATTTTCAACTTTGTGCCACTTCCGGTTATATCGGAAACTAGTGTCAACTTTGTTATTTTAAATGGAACTACCTATTTTTTTTCGATATTATCATTCCTTTTCACATTTTGGGTAAACTTTGCAAAAAAAAATTCAAAAAAAGTTTTCAGTTTTTTTGCAATCAAGGTTTTTCAAATTTGTTTTACTGTTGTAAGAATTTAGAAGATTGCCGATTTTTCAAAAACTAATAAATGATTTTAATTGCAGTGTTAGCTTACGGATAAATAATGGTCCGAAAATCAACTTTTGTGATTATAAATGAAAAAAAAAGTTAACCGGAAGTAAGATATCGGCCATTAAACCCACCTCTTTAAAAATTAACTTATCTCATTTTTTTTAAATGTAATGCCATATTTTTTTTTATTGTTTTTAACTGGGGTTTTTAATACCTTTCAAATGATGTATCATTGTCCTATACCTATCTCTAATAGTTTTCGAAATAATAATTTATTTTTATTTTTACATGCTATTATGGCAAAATTGGAGTTTTTATGGAAAAATCCAGTGAGTCATGAAAACAAAAAACTATTTTAGAATTAATTTTGAAGAAAAAAACAAGTATCTGTCACTCCACAATGAATTTTAATCTGGTAAACGTCAAATAGTTGTTTTTTGTTTTCATGACTTACTAGATTTTTCTAAAAAAAAACTCTAATTTTGTCATAATAGCATGTAATAATAGAAATAAATTATTATTTCGAAAACTAGTGGAGATAGGTATAGGACAATGATACATTATTTGAAAGGTATTAAAAACCCCAGTTTGAAACAATAAAAAAAAATATGGCATTACATTTAAAAAAAATGAGATAATTTAATTTTTAAAGAGGTGGGTTTAATGGCCGATATCTTACTTCCGGTTAACTTTTATTGTATTTATAATCACAGTAATTGATTTTCGGACCATTATTTATCCGTAGGCTAACACTGCAATTAAAATCATTTATTAGTTTTTGAAAAATCGGCAATCTTCTAAATCCTAACAACAGTAAAAAAAATTCGAAAAACCTTGATTACAAATAAACTGAAAACTTTTTTTGAATTTTTTTTTACAAAGTTTACTCAAAATGTGAAAAGGAATGATAATATCGAAAAAAAAATAGGTAGTTCCATTTAAAATAACAAAGTTGACACTAGTTTCCGGTGTAACCGGAAGTGGCACAAAGTTGAAAATATTTTAGGTAGATGCATCCTATACCAAAACTTGTGTAAACTAAATTTGAAAAAAATATAACAAACCGGTTTTGAGATACGTATGCCTTATACTCGTCGTGATACACCCTGTATACACTTTTTATGATATAAAAGCTTGTCGCGAGATTCTGCATTTATGTAGATTTATTTTGTAAAATACATACATTTTTTTTTTTTTCAGAACCACCTAAATTAAAAATTGGTAAATGGTATAAGTATTGTATTCTTTTTATTAATTGCAATAGTAAATTTCGCCAGATTCTGCATTTATGTAGATTTATTTTGTAAAATACATACATTTTTTTCTTTTTTCAGAACCACTTAAATTAAAAATTGGTAAATGGTATAAGTATTGTATTCTTTTTATTAATTGCAATAGTAAATTTCGCGACAAGCTTTTATATCATAAAAAGTGTATATTGTGACAAATTAATGGGTTTAATTTAATTGAAAAAATTTATTTTTTTCTTTTTAGGGCATTTAAATAAAAGCTTTTTCTTAAAATTTTTTTACATTAATTTATTTTACATTTTTTAGTTTTTACTGTAGATGTTTTTTAATCATTTCATTTAGTATGTCATTGCTATAACCTTTTATTTGATACCCATATTGGCAAAATAGTTAAAAAAAGAGAATCCACTATTTTTTTTAGGGCGCCATATTGGATTTTGAATTGTCACATATCTTACTATATCCTACTTGTCATTACCTTTCATTTGATACCCATATCGGCAAAATAGCAAAGAAAAAGCTAATTAGCCATTTTTTTGGGCGCCATATTGGATTTTGAATTATGTCATATATTTTACTGTATTCTACAAGTCATAACCTTTCATTTGATACCCATATCGGCAAAATAGTTAAGAAAAAGCTAATTTGCCATTTTGTTGGGCGCCATATTGGATTTTGAATTATGTCATATATTTTACTGTATTCTACAAGTCATAACCTTTCATTTGATACCAATATCGGCAAAATAGTTAAGAAAAAGCTAATTTGCCATTTTTTTGGGCGCCATATTGGATTTTGAATTATGTCATATATTTTACTGTATTCTACAAGTCATAACCTTTCATTTGATACCAATATCGGCAAAATAGTTAAGAAAAAGCTAATTTGCCATTTTGTTGGGCGCCATATTGGATTTTGAATTATGTCATATATTTTACTGTATACTACCGGTCATAACCTTTCATTTGATACCCATATCGTGAGAATTGTTTAAAAAAAAGTCATCCGCCATTTTGTTGTGGACGCCATATTAAGTTTTTAGGACTAAAAAAGTTACCATTTTGCATTGTCACCGGACTTCCACATGTATACAAAATTTCAGAAAAATTGGTCAAGCGTAAGTGTTTCAAAATCGAGTTGCAAGATTTGTACTACACAAACACATACATACATACATACATACAAACATACATTGCGAGTTAAATAAAAGCTTTTAAAAATAGGTTTTACATGAGGGGTCTCTTGTTCTAAACCGTTCTAAAGTTAAGGCCAGGGGGGGGACTTTTTTCTCACACGGTATAAAAATCTATATTAAAACATTCTCTAGCTTAAAAAATATGATATTTTCTCGTGATATTTTGTCGGTACATTGCCGTACTTACCTATTTATTTTTAAAGCATTTAAAAATGTTTATTCAATACTATTAATGTAAAAAATAAAGATTTTTTTCTATAACTACTCAAATATACTTACTTACCTTATTTACAGCTCTTCTTAAGCAAGGAGTAGGTTGTTTTTGACATATCAGGTGTAGTTTATTATTCTTCTTAATTATTAAACAATGGAATAGGTTTTATAAAATTTGCATTAACTAGTTCTCTTAAATATCAGCTTTTAATTGATTGTCCGAAAGTTGAATCTTCTCTCCCGGTTTAAAAGCTGGCATTCCCAAGTAGGGACAAGAAGCACAACGAAAAGCGTCCCCCAAATAGCACTAAAAAGAATCAAAAAATATACCACTAGTTTTAAATAACATTATATTAAAACTTACGCTTCCACATGAGGATTTGGGGGCGTCCTTGGTGTCTACCACGTTTCCCCCTTTAAGATCAGACTGTAATTCTTCAGCTAGTCCACAAGAACAATCTTTGCAAGCCTTGCGCTTTCCAGTGGTGTTACAGACCTTCAAGGAAGATGGATCAGGCTTTTTTAAATCTTCTTCATTAAGTAAGTTGTCGGGATCAATGGTTTCTTCGTCATCATCGCCATCATCGAGTTTCCAAACTGTGGGTTTTTTGGCGGCAAGATTAAGTTTTATTTTAGTTGACGAACCCACTTCGTAGTTGGGTTTAAAGCATGTTATTATGTTGTCATTCTGTGTTGCGTTTATGTAACCGTTGGTTTTTAAAGCAAAGTCTAAGGCGGGTAAATCACCAGTAAGATAAAGCTTTCCTCCCGGTTTGTTTATTTTTATGAGCTTGGAAATCAAATCGCTACTTCCAAGTGATTCAAGTACTAGTATAAAATCTTGAGAGGATGATGGAATTTCTAGAATAAAGCAATGAGTAAGTAGCTATACTCAAGTGGTACATATGAATGTTTGATTGCTTACCATCCAATTCATTTGTGCGTTTAATAATGACGGTGCAATAACTCGGACTTTCCAATAGGTTGCTTTTATTTTCACATACAATTAAACCAGCTTTACCTTCTTCACAAAATTTAGTCACGTCCATTGTAATATGTCTTGTTTTAGTTGTTTTTAATAAAATAATGAACAATGAAAAATTTGTCAATCAAAATTGTTGGCTTTCTAACCACACTTTTAAGTTGTAGTTCAAAAGTACTCCATAGATGAAGAAATTGGTAGATTATTTAAACTTATATTGATCTATAGGTTAAAATGGAACTAATAAAATATACAAATGAACTACGAATGTGCCGCGCATTTCTGAAGTGGCATTTCTTTTCTGCGTTCGGCCATATTTTTGTTGTTTAGAGATAAGTTTCTTTATTCTCCTTCGAAAGGTAAGAAATAAATATTGTCATGATTTCATAACTGCATACATATGACCCTAAACAAACCCGAAGCAATAGAAACAAAAATTTCAATTAAACTCCTTTTATTTTTCTTTTACAGAGGCTAAAAATATCCAACACGAAATAACACAATTCGAATATGAAGACAACTTAACTGCTAAAGAAAATTCAAGACAATCTTCTTGCGTATAGATTCCATACGTTTTTAACTTCTTAAGAATATCGAGGACATTCGTAAACGGTAAGCAAAGAATATAACCAGATATCTTAAACATGGGTAGATTAGCCCCTAATATCTTAGCAATAGAACAATCTTACCTCATAATCAGAAATCGATTTGTTTAATTCGTTTAACAGTTCAGCAGGGGATTTTCCATGCTGGTAGTTAATTTCAAACAGGTTTAAATATTTCTTAACAACATGAGACAATCTATTATTCCAAACAGTTCGCTCAAATTGTCGAGATTTGGCAAAACGTTTTCTTAATTTGCGCTCCAAGTTTGATTCAAGGTCTACAATGTTAACTTTTTCGGTGTAAGTTACTTTGTTTTGAATCGAATTTGTTGGAGCTGTTGTTGTCTGATTAAATAAGGGCAACCAATCTGATCGTCGAGATAAATCAAACCGAGTTAATGCAATATTTTCAGTTCTTTGGGTATTTGCCCATACCTGTTAAAAAATGTTTTATTTACTGTGTATTTACTTATATTAGACTGATTTAATCGTACGTTATCTTCACCAATGATGCAATAAACTGAAAGAATGGGACAATTTTGGTGCATCACATTATATTTTCTTCCTGTTACCACGTCATAAACGTAATAAGCTGGTAATTCCGCCTCTTTAGAGTACTCTCTAACTAAAACATAGGCTGCGAATCCGTATGGAATCCCAAGACCAAGTAGAAGCCAAGCATCTAGTCTTAGAGCAAGGAAAAAACATGTCAGGCAAACCGCATGGTCCACTATTGATCCGACTAAAAGGTCCAAAAATTGCTACAACAAATTACTCTTCATTATAAAGGATTTTCAAACATTTTATTAACATCCCAGACTTGACTAGCTTTTACTTTCTGAATCTTACCTCAGTCGACAACCAAACATTTTGATAAAAGTGGTTACTACTTGAAAATTGAATTAGAGAAACGAATTTAGCGCACTGCTGAGCAGATACATCAAATCCTTCAGTGTTTAGCTGTGGTGGTTCTAACGGTTTTATAAATCTAACCACACAGGTGGTTTTTCCATTTGAGTCTATGGCCAAGGCAGAAAATTTTCTCTTTGGAAAACTGTTGTTGTATGCCTCATTCCATTTAAGAACGTGGTTTCTTATGTATGGCAAATCACTTGATGGTAATTCTTCCTACAACAAAAATAGTATGTTGTTGGTCCTTGAAAGTTTTTGATTTTTGACAGTACTTACCATGCTTGGTGATAATTTTGGTATGTTTGGATGCACACCTAATTTTAAATTTATGTATGTGTCCGAATCTACAATATTTGTTCTCGATTTGGATGCAGTTTTTTCTGTTAAATTTTCGTAACCAAAAAGCACATTTGGCACGTTGACCATAAATAATGTTTGTAACTGAAATATAAACTTAAGGTCATTATTTCCATGTTTAGTCTGGCTTATTATGTGTTAAATAAAAATAATAATTAACATGAGTAAGAACTCTTGTGAAAATTTAAGGAAACATAAAAATAAGGGCCTGTAGGACATTAATAACATACATCGTTGGTAGAGCAAATAGCCGATAAGGGAATTTCTAGGTGTCCCAACCAGTTTTTTCTCATTTCTCCATTTAAATCAATATCGACTCGATCAAAAATATTAAGACATATGGTTCCTTTAAGCGAATTTGGATTTAAATAGTCTACATGATGAGACCTTAAAAAACAATTATTAAATTGGAAAAAAATCATTCAAATTTAAATATAAAGTATGTTGAATGCAATAGAGATCTACTTACTCTAATGGTATTAAGATCTCCTCATTCCAAACTGGGTTAACTCCTTCTCCAATTGAAGTTCTAAACAACAAATCATTGTAGGTTACTTCCACAAAAGGGCTTACTGTATTTTTATGTTTAGAATCTTCCTTATCTTCTGATATTTTTTCTGGACTGTTTCCTTTACTTTTGTCGCTATTTTCTCGATTTATTCTTTGAGGAACATTGATTCCTGATAGCAGTCTTATATAAATTTTAACAGAAGTCATCGTTAATATTTGTTTTGTTTGTTCAGTTTCGACTTCTTTTAGATTTGGTAGAGGTTGACTTATTTGTGGTCTTAGACGAAACCAGTTTAAAAAGTTTAATATTGAAATTTTAATTAATTTTCTAAAAGTTAAAATTACACTGATTTTTTTACAAAATAGGAAGTTTTAAACCATTGGTGGTGAGATATATTAGAAAACTTAAGTTCTGAATAATGTTAGACGAAAAGGCGAAACAAAAAGCAGTGCAGCTTTAATCATACAATTTTACTGTACAAGAATCCATTTAAGTTGTTGTTTAAAATATAGTTTCAACAAGTTTTTGCACCTAATATATCTTACCACCGTGACCCAAACATACTGAAAATGATCTAAATATTTTTCATCCAAAACATCTTCATAGGACAGATTATTCTCTGTGTTTCTACATATTTGGAATACTTTTGTATGGATCTGTTGGAGGCATTTAATTCCATAACGCTTTTTTTGATTAAACATATCTTTACTGTCGTCCATTCTGATATCAGCTCCTTCAATCTCGTTTAAAATACGTCTTCGATAGTCGTATAGTAAATTTAGGGGTATTTCTTTTACCCTGTTTGGAACTAACATACCAGTAAATTCTGGTTCGTTTTGATTGCGTAATTGAAGAATTTTTAAACGAATATTGTCATCCAATTCGGATACTGGGCAAAATTCCAATGGTTTTAGCTGTGGACCTAATCTAAAAAAAATACACGTTTGAAAACATACAAAGCTATTGAATTTCGAACACAAGAAGCTTTTTAATTTTTGGATTATTTTATTAATAACTAACCTAAAATAAGTCTTATTCCTTAAACTTGCCATTTCTTCATTATATTCTGTGATGTATTCGTAAATTATCGAGTTTTTAGGGTCCTGTGGATCAGGGTTATTATCATGTACCCACTTTGATAGTCGCTTAATTTGTAATGTACCATTCTTGTCAATAACTTCATCGAGCATGTTACACACTTCGCTGGTATTTTCTGGATTATCCGGGTTTAAATTTGTCTCCCACCACATCTTATAAACCAAATATCCCGCAGTTATCAATTGAAAATTATCATATTTCACTTGAAAGTTACGTTCATCCAATACTGATTGAAATTTCTTTCCGCTTCCAACACCTTCGTGTTTGTAGTGAATAATTTCGTTTTTCTCAAAGTTTTCCCTTAGTAAATTTGTTTTTTGGTTATTGCTGGTTTGTGGAGGAATGCTTAGAGTAAGTTCGGATATTTTTCGCTGTATTAACGCGTTGGATTTTTCGTATATTTCCAGAATAATTGATTTGGGAACGTTGGTCAAGAGTACTGAAAGCTTTTCGTTAAAAACACACTCAAAATCGTTATTTAAAGGAATGGGTTTGGTCTTGCAGACTTCAAGTTTGTTGCATACTATTCTTACGTAGATTTTAGTCGATGTTGTTACGCTTCTGCGTTGGATTTCTTTTGCATTTGCTACATTTTTTTCTGCTTCTGTTGCAAGTTTTATGACTGAAAAGGTTAAATTGGGGTCATCTGGGGCACGAAGGCATTCCTTACATTTTGATTTCAAGGTTTGTTTTAACTCCTCTTCGTCTATTTCGAATTTTGGCCTCTTTGGTAATTCTAAATCATCGTCGCTATGCGCTACTGATGTTTGTTCCAGTTCTTTGATTTTTTCATTGTAAAGATTGAGCTTTTCTTCGTGTTCTTCCTTGCATTCTTGAATTAATTCTTGGTAGGTTTTCTCAAAATTTAAATTGTAGTTCTCTTTCTCTGCTTTTATGTTAGTTTTTAGTTTGTTAATGTTTAGTTTTATGTTCGTGTTGTTGTACTCGTTTTTCTCTCGTAACGTTTTAATACCCTTCCATAATTCCAAAATTGTTTTCACCGATGCTTTTTCCTTTTTACTTTGAGCGAAGTATAACTCTCGCAACTCTTTGATGTCCTTAGTATAATGTTGAGTTTTTTCAACCACAATATCCCCGCCTTCTTTACCAGCGGATTCAAGATTAGATTTAATATGACGCATTGCTTCAAGTTTGTTTTTAATTTTCTGCAATGTGTTGTTTGTTTTAAAGTGTTCTAATTGCTCCACGTGCATCTCTAGCCTTTGTCCTAGAACGTGTTCTAAACTAAATAGTGGATGGTGACTAAATTTAAGTTTTTGTAAACGCAGTTCTAATATATTTTCTTTTATTACTACAATGTCGGTACACTCATCGTTTTCTAGTTTAGGCTTAACAAATTTCGTTAGATTTTTGGGAGCATCCAAATCGCGGATGGGTTTTGTTGAGTATTTTTTAATTGGGTTTTCTAGGATTTCCAAATTTCCTTCGCTGTTAAACCATTTTCTAAAATTTTTAATTCTTAAATTTTAGTGTTACGTTATTTTAATACCGGTATTTACTTGTCCTCTAAAGAAAGTAATCTTTCTTCTACGAGATTTAGATGTCGTTTATAAACATTTGGAGGCGTTTTAACATACATTCCTTCGTCTTCTAAATCTCTTAGTTCATCTTCGGGCAATTTATCCTTAGGATTAATATCATTACTAAAAAAAATTCTATTAGATGGTCCGACTTACACTAAGCCACAAAGGGAACAACGAGGCGTTTATGAAATTAATTGCTAGGTACAGTAAAACTACTATTTTGCCCATTAAGACAAAATGGTTGACTAAAAATATTCTTACCTTGTTGGATAAAAACAAAACTCTTTTAAAGCTTCTTTAATCTCATTTTGAACATAATGAGCTTTATGAAATAAAGTTAATTGCTCATTTTCATCTTTAATTAAATTTTCCTGACTATCTTCTATTAAATTATCATTTTCAGTTATTTTCTAAAATAGTACACAAATTATGTAATTGGCACTTACATGGTACTTTAAATAAAATATTGACAAAATACCTCCAAATGTGAGTCCAAATTTTTCGTAAAAAACAACTCTTTAACATTTCTATCCTTAGAGTTGAGTTCCAGCTTTTGCAAAACATGTTTATATTTTGCATCCACGCTTGTACTTTCCCTTCTAATTCGCTCCATAATAATTTTCTTGGAAGTTTCCTTGAAAGCGGACGCTTGAGTTTTTCCTGCATTCTTCTTTATTGCCTGAAATCTTTGTTTAATTCTATCTTTGTATGATTTTGATTCGGTTTGGCTTATGCTTCCAACAGATAAACGTTTCTCTGTCGTAAATACATCATCAGACAGCTCCGAAATGTTTTCAGAAATAGTTTCGCTAGGAGATTGTATTTTTATGTGTGATGGTTTGGTTGGTTTAGTTGGTGAGGTTTTTGCCAGAAATAAATCGGAGATATCGCCTTCTTCATGTTGATTTCGGGGAAACTGTAAAGGGGGTGATGATATTTTGTTATTTCGTTTTTTAGGCTTGGGTTTTGACAGTATGCTTGGAGTGGTTGACTGTATTTCAACTAGTTCAAATTCATCACCCTAAAAAGTACAATATATAATTTCCGACATATTGTATTATTATTATTATTGTATTTAATGATGCATTACGTTACCTGCATTTTTAATATTTTGGATTTTTTGCAATAATGCCTTTACTAAAACTCATTTACTTTAAACACTTCTTGTTTAGTCTGAAAACTCTTCTTTCTCATTGTTTGTATTGTCTTATTATTGAACGTTACTAAGGCAACTAATGTAAGTAAACAAGAGGGCATGCATGAGAAGAAATATTTTGTTTATTATTTTCCAGGCAAGTAATATAAGTAGGTATGGACTCTTTTCGTCGTAGACCACCCTCGCGGTTGTTATACCTAAGAATAGGGCCACCCGCATCACAATGACTCGAATCAATCTGACGCATATCTGACGTTTCCCAAGTATAACGTCCGCGAAGGTGGTCAACGACGGGAAAGGTCCTTACAAAAAGTAATTTCCTTACTTAAGGCTGGGGACTCAAATTTACAGATTCGAAGATCTGTGCACTCGCGAGCGCGTAAAAAGTAATCTCCGTTGAGCTCCCTTCAATTTTACTGAATAACAAGTGAAATTGTCTCTGCGAGTATTTTTGTCGCAGTTGCACAAATATCGCACTCGGTCGCGGGGAGGGGCCCCTTAAGGTTTTTTGAAAAATGTTTTGTAAACAATTTACAAGATACTCTTCGCAGAGGGTAATAAGCAAAAAAATAGATTATTTTTTATTGATCAAGAATTAAAAATCTGCAAATGGGGTAAACTACTAACTTAAGAACAAAAGAACATAATTTCGACAGCGCGATCAGGTTATGTAATTGTCAATTTTGACGTTTAAGATTTAAGAGTAGCAAAGTTCAACGCGACGCAACTTTCTTTTGTTTTTCAAAGCCATCTTGACCTATTGAGTTTATAAGATGAAATCCCGTTTTTTATTAACCAATTTTTTTCAAAAACAATAGGGTTCTTCCTTTTATGAAAAATGATTTTTCCAGAAAATTTGAACTTGATTAGACTTTTCGTTCTTGAGATATCGTGCCTACAAAAAAATGTCACATACAGACGGACGGACGGATTTTTTAAAAGTTGTTCAAAATTCGATGAAACGCACGAATCTGCAAGAATTTTTGCTCTACGACAACAATTGACGATTTTAGGATTCTCCGATCGAATTTATAATACTCTTCGACTTTGTCTGCGAAGAGTATAATAAGATATGAAGGCTCCATCGTATACAGGGTGTCCAAAAAATGGCGCATAAACGCGATGGTACGCTCTTGGGACATTCTCAGGGATCCCTAGAAATTTGTAAAAAAAAATCCATCTGTTATATTCATCGAGAAAAATGCGAACAAAATGCATAAATTCGGCAACACAGTCTAAGAAAATACATCTAAAAATCCCATCTATAAGTCTTGATTATACACTTTTTTAGACTTTAGACTACACTTTAGCATTAGATTTTATTGACGTTGTTGTCAGCTTCATTTCATGAAAATTTTGTAAAATTAAATTGATTATAAAAATGTAATTCGACCATTTAAAAAATAAACAAATGGTGGAATGGATTAAAATAGACTGTAGTTTTATATTAAACCATTTTTTTAGTTAATATGTGCTGTTATATTTAAGATTTTGCACTTTGGGGCCTCATATCTCCGAGGGTATATAAGATAGATTTTTTTAAACAATTTTCTGGGGCTCC
This sequence comes from Cartodere bifasciata, assembly GCA_963920755.1. Taxonomy (NCBI): domain Eukaryota; kingdom Metazoa; phylum Arthropoda; class Insecta; order Coleoptera; family Latridiidae; genus Cartodere; species Cartodere bifasciata. The sequence continues at coordinate 15,250,851 of OY987194.1, read as the reverse complement.
CTAGCCATGCCCCAACATCATACCATCGCGGTTATGCGCCATTTTTTTGACACTCTGTATGTATTAAAACTAAGGGTATAGTCCGTAAGTCATTTTGGTAAACCAAAGTGACAGTTTTAACAATCATTTTCTATGACAACGTATTGTGTAACAAGTTGTTTTCTGTCACTTTGGTTTACCAAAATGACTTACGGACTATACCCTAAATGTAGTTTTGAAAACAAAAAAAAATAGGGCTACAAACACTGATCTTTGAATCTGTAAATTTAAAACTCTAGCCTTAAACCTTAAAAATTAAGGTCGCTTCACTACATAGAATTTTGAATAAATTTTAGAAAAACAAATTATACTTGAAAAATACTTTTTTAAAAAAATCCACCCTTTTAATTTTTAAAATAAAAAAGGTGGATAAAGAGCCTGCTTGTAGTGAAATACATTATTATTTTTTTAGAAAAAATGGCAAAGCTTCAAAAGTTGTACATAAACGGCATACGAAGTTTCGGTCCAAATGCAGAGGATACCCAGCAAATATCATTTACAAACCCTGTTACTCTAATTCTTGGTCAAAACGGATGCGGAAAAACCACAATCATAGAATGCATTAAATACGCCTTAACTGGTGATTTACCCGGTGGAACGACCAAAGGGCAAGGCTTCGTCAATGATCCTAAAATGTCACGCGTAACAACTGCTCGCGGTCAAATTCGTATAAAGCTAACAGACCCCAAAAATTGGACTTATCTTGTCTGCAAGATTTTGCAAGTTACTCAAAAGCAACAGAATCTATCTTTTAAATCACTGGATTCAACAATTAAGATTACAAAAGCTGACGGCACGGAGCAAACTACTTCCAATAGACATGTCGATATAGAGAGATTAGTTGCCGAAACAATGAATTTAACGCCCTCTATTCTAAACAACGTAATATTTTGTCATCAGGAAAACTCTGCTTGGCCTTTGGAGGAGGGCCAAAAGCTCAAGGATAAGTTCGATGAGATTTTCGATGCTACAAAATATAACGACATTGTTACTCACCTGAGAAAATATTTGAAAAATGAACACAAGGCTAAGATTGAGCATTCAAAATATCAAGTTGAATTTAAAAAAGAAAAGAAAGAGTTAGCACAAAATAAGCGCACTAATTTGGAGCAAAAGCGTGCTACCCTTCAAACATACGAAGAACAAATAGAACAGAAACGCACCGAGCTTGCTCCCATTCAGAACCGACTTTCAGAAATATACGAACTTCTTACTCAAATAGAAGACTTAAACAAAAAATTGGCTACAAAAAAAGAAGAAAAAAAGGGCTTGGAAAATCTTCAGAACACTATCAAAAAGAATATTGAAAAAGAATTTGAAGGTACTGATGATGAACTAAAGGACGAAATACAAAAGTTTAACGTTAACCAAGAAAAAGAAGAAAGTCAGATCAATAGTCTAGAGCAAAGAAAAAACGATATTGAGACAAAAGAGAAATCAGTCAGTCACACCATGCAAAATCTTCAAGTTAAAATAGGAGCGCTAAATGAAGAAAAACGGCAGTTTGAAAAACTCTGTTCAGATCGCAATACACTGATTTCCAGGGCTGAAAACTTATTAGAATTAAACTTAAGCCCTGACTTTGATGATGAAGAAAGCATTAACGAAACGCTTTCCAAGTTCAAAAGCACAATTGCAGAGAATGAAGAAAAATTAAACCAAACAATTGCAAAGTCCCGCGAAGACGAAAACGCTTTGCAAGGCAAAATCGATAAAGCTAGGGAAGAATTGGCATCGCTTCGTGAAAATGTTAAATCTAGAAAAATTAATGTGGAAGATTACGAGCAGAAGATAAGAGATTTGAATGCCCAGCTTGAAGAAATATCCGGCGCTGACGAAAAGCTATCGTCAATTAACAGGAAAATTAAAGATTGTGAGCGCAGTTTAGAAGCTCTTAAAATTAAAGTAAACGAGCACATGGAAGAAGCAAAGATCAAAAAATCAAAAGAAGATATTCAACAAATGGAAGCTAAACTTATCGATTATGAAAACTTGTATAGACTTTTGCAAGATAATAGCGTTCACGAAGAACGCATTGAGGCCGAAGAAACTTTAAAATCACAAAAAGAAGCCCAAGCGAAAAATCTTCTTAGCAAAAATCTTAAAAGTTTAAAAACAATATTTGCCAATAAGGTTCCTGGATTTGGTTTAAAGGAACGAGTTCAAGGCGTCTTAAATGAGAATGAGGCTTTGTTTAAACAATTGAGCGAAAAGCTAGTTCAAAAGCAGAAACAGGTAACAACTCTAGAAGCGCAAAAAGCAAACCAAGAAGAGAAAATACATACAGCCCAAAGAGAACTTCAGTTTAACAAAGAAAAAATGTTCAGTGTTTGCAATGGAAAATCGTTCAACGTTTACCTTAAAGAAACCTATGACAGTAAGGAGCTTTTACAGAAAAAGAAAGGCCAATTAAGCTCCAGTAAAATAATTTACGAAAAATTTGTTGATGATTTTAATAGCTCAAAACCTTGCTGTCCAGTTTGTAAAACTGATTTTAATAACAAGCGCGATTTGGTGCAAAACATTGTAACCACTTTAAAGGGTACAATTAGTGATGTTCCACGAGAACTAAAGAAAGTCGAAGATGAACTTAAAAAGCTAGAAACTTTGTATAACAAGCTTCAGCAACTAAAACCGGTAGCAGATAATATTTCCAAGTTGGAGGAACATACATTACCTACTTTAGCTGAGGATTTAAAAATGTTGTCGAATGATTACGATTTAGTTTCTGAACAGCTGACAGAACTCAAAAAAAGCATTGAGGACCCCAGCTTAAAAGTAGATTTGTGTAAAAACGTAATACCTGACATGGCTCTGTATGATCAGTACAGAACCGACAGCATAAACTGCCAGAAAGCCATTGATTATGCCAAGGGAAGAATAGCGCCAAGAATAACTAAACTGTCAAAGCATGAGCTGGAAGCTGAAATTGATTCCTGCAAAGCTGATTTATCCGAAGAACGTAAACGAAGCGATACCCTTAAGTTGAAATTGGATCAACACCGCAGTTGTTGTCAAAAAATCAGAGAGAATAGAAATGGACTAGTGGAGGAAAAGATGCAATTTCAAGGCAAAGCAAACAACAAACCTTTATTAGAGAAGCAATGCGAGGAACACCAAGAACAAGTTATGGTTCTTAAATGTATTATAATGGAACAGGAGAGTGAGCTTAATAATTCAGAGAGTAAGTTGCGGGAACTAAACCTTGAAAAGCAGGCCCTTATACTCCAAAATCAAACTAATCTTAACACGGAACGATCCAAAAGCGAAGCAAAGAAAAAAATTGTGGATGATGTTTACAAAATAACAACCCACATCAAAGACCTTACCAAAAACGACACAGACAGTGAATTAGAACAAAAGCTAGAAGAACTGGCAGATGTAAAACACAAACTGGAAACTCTTATTACCACCAAAAACACTGTATCAGATGCTATTTCCGCTAAGAAAACTCAACTAGCGCAGAAAACATCGAACTTACGTGCTTTGCAAGACAACATAGTCTTACGTGAAAACCGCAAAATGTCCGCTAAAGTAGACGTAGTCATTAACGACTTAGAAAAGCAAATAGGAAACTCGAACTATCAAACTATTGACCGTGAGAGGCAACGAATTTCACATCGGCACGAAGATTTAGACAGGGAGATTAACCAGCTTAGCGGACAGGAAGGCGAAATCAGTAATTTGATTCGGGAATTGGAAAATGAATTGGAGAAGCCAGAGTATAAGTTTGCAAACAAAAACTATTTGGAAGCGCTGTATCACTATAAAATTGTACAAGCTGTTAAGATCGATTTGGAAAAGTACACGAAAGCATTAGAGGATTCTATTATCCAGTTTCATAAAGAGAGGATGGTGCAAATTAATGAGACCATAAGGGAATTGTGGAGGACCATTTATAGAGGAAATGATATTGATTATATAGAAATCAAGACGCAGGAAATGAAGACTACTAGCGCTAAACGAGCGTATAATTATAAGGTAGGTTATCCCGCTCCTCTCTTCCTATTCGAATACTCTAAATTTGGGGAATAAGTGAAACTATTTATCTTTGTTTTTACTCAATTTGCTACAGCACCATGACTATTTAAATATAAGTTTACCGTTTATTTTTTTAGGTGGTTCAAGTTAAAAGTGGTATAGAACTTGAAATGCGAGGTCGCTGCAGTGCGGGCCAACGCGTTTTGGCATGCCTAGTCATTCGTATGGCTCTGGCTGAATCCTTCAGCACTCAATGTGGTATCCTGTCCTTGGACGAACCAACAACTAACTTAGATCGCGAGAATATTATCAGTCTCACTCAAGCTTTGGTAGATCTAATTAATTCGAGAAAAGACGAAAATAACTTCCAGTTAATTATTATTACGCACGATCAAGACTTTTTGGATGGACTTAGGCATGCTCAGAGCGTTAGTCATTATTGGAAGGTTTATAGAAACGATAGAGGTTTTTCGGAGATAAAAAAGGAATTAATTTAGGTACGTAAGCATTTTTTTATAACTATTAGATTAGGTATTGTTTTTTTTAATGATAGATATGTGCGTTTTATAGTTACCAATCTTGTTACCATTACATCTTACATACATACCAAACCATCAATTTGGTTTAAGTTTTAAATAAACAATAAAATAATCTTGGAAATTGTTTAAATTTAATTTAGGGTACTTCGTTGTTTTGTTAACATAACTTAAAAGAGTAATACTTTTTAGAATGTTAGTAAATAAGCAAATTAATTCTGTGATTTTCATTCTTATTCGTTTAGGAGTTAAAAAGCGGTTTCCATTTTTAGAATAGTTTGTTATAATGTTTTACGTGTTTTATACTGTTCTGTTTAACAAAGGTTCTTTAAATAAAATTATTTAGCTAAACTTTATTATTTTTGCCTTTGGTTTAACACTACGGATGCCTAGAAAAGAAATGCATTGTTTCTTCTAAATTGGCTATTTTTTTTAGGCCGTAGTTTTTCTATCTATCGAAATAAATTAAAATAGAGTAAAGATAAGTATAATAATTTTTATTCTAGCAAGTTTTTAAGTTCATAAAGTACATACTATAAAGGGAATTTTTTTCAAATTAATATCAAATTCCTTAAAATAATAAAAGATTACAAGTACATCAATAAATAAATTATTTTACAATTTGCAGGATCAAAATAATAAGAATATCAATTTCTAAAATGAACAAACAGCCTCATAAGAAGATTTTTATATTCCTTTTCATTAATAAATTAAATTTTAAATTCCTTTTATAAAGGCCTAATGTTTTTTTTTAAACATTTTTCAAAATAGTTTTAAAACAACAGTTTTTTGCCAAGTCCTACAACAACTACTATTCCAGCCACTAAGCCACCAAGAACTGCTGGACTCTGGGACATAATTATAGTTTTAGCAAAATCAAGCTTAGTTGGAATAGTTTTCTTGTAAGAGTCTCTTTCTTGGACTCTCTTGTAATATTGTTCAATAATTGGACGTTTTCCATTAGCCCAAAATCTGGTATCGTAACCCAATTGGTTAAGGCGTTCAAGTAAAATTGTTAAAGAAATGTCGACCACTGTGAATTTGTCGCTAATAAGCCACCAGTTTTCTTTTTCTAAAAAATAATGTTGGTACTTTTTATCTAGAGTAAATAATTACAAAGGCATATTAAAATTTAAAAAGCTTTGCGAACCTCCGGTATGTTTGCGAAGCTCGTCCTCAACTTTAATTAAAACTTCCTCCACTTGCGAAAGAACGCCCAAATATTCTTCCTTATTAATTACGATTTGGTGCTTCTTATCTTGAAAATCCGCTTTTTCAGTTAAAACAACTTTAGCGTCGGGATTTTTGGCTGCAATTTCTCTTAAAACATCGCTGCTATTTTTTTCTGCATCTAGAACAAACAAAAGGATGTTAAACGTTTGGTAACCCATAAGATATGCACAAAAATGAAAAACAAATATTTTGTACTGCTTTTTCTGATTAAAAGATAAATAACGTACTTGCCATCTGCTTTCGAACAGGAGCAATAAATGGAACTTTAGGGGTATCTACCAAATCCGTATGAAAGAAGGACCCCATTGTAACAATTCCAATTGGAATTTGTTCAATAATAGTTTTGAAAAAAACTGCATTTGCTCTGGTTTCTGCTCCCTCATCTGTCGGCATTAGTTTTGGATTATTTCCTAAAAATATAATATTGTTAGATTTTATATTCCTTTATTTCATTTTTCAAAAAGTTATACCAAAGGTATAGTTATCCTCCAAATATTCAATAATTCTCGATGAATCAGGAATAATTTTCCCATTATCTTCTAGAACTGGTACTTCTCCTCTTGGATTTATTTTTAGAAATGACGAATCGTATTGCTCGGATTTTATAAGATTGACGATGTGTGATTTAAAAGAAAGATTTTTTTCATGAAAAGCCATTACTACCTAAAAAGTTTACGTTAATATCGGCCATTGACTTGAGTCCTTTAGCTAAATCTATTTATGTGTCTGTGATATACATAGTATACTCTCATACCATTGAAATCGATTAATCCATTTCGGGGTATTTTAATCGATTTTTAGTTTTTTATTCATGGTCACATACCTTTTGGGAATAAAAAGAATATTCATTGTAGTACAGCAACAAATTAGTGTCTCCTTGATTGCCAGACCCCGATGGGGCACTTCCAACGTTTGCGGACATTTCGGCACGATCACAAGATGCTTTCGCCACAGGTGTAACAAAAAGGAGGAGTCCAAAGTTACGTTTACTTATTAGAACTGAAAGTAATGGTAGAGTTTGTTTAACAATTTTATAATCAATCATGTGATGCAGCCTCATTTTATGGTGTTATTTAACTGTTTTAACAAGCAATAGGTATACCTAACCACCAATGTGTAGGTTAGTTTCGTTAAAAGTTTTGTTGTTTACTGAAAAATAATCTGTTGGCACAAAACCAAAAATAAAAAGACAACTTTGTCCGATAAGAGGTTGACTTTGTTTGTAACGTAAATTAAATTATAAAAACCGATTTTAATTAATTAATAATATGATAAAAGACAAAATGTACTTCCAAACTTGGATATTTTTTGTAGGTAAACTTAAATTACAAATTTGCAGTTCGCAAAATGAGAAAGAATACTTACCGGCTACTGCGTACTACCATAATAAAATATTGGTGTGAAGTTAGCGACGAATTTCTGGCGACGGTTTATGACGTGGTGAAAAAAATAATAAAAACCGTCGCTGGGAATTAAATCAAAATAAATACAATAAAACTAAATCAAAACCACCCCAATTGCTTTTATATACATAAAAACATCATTTTGGGGCGTAAGCTTCAAAATAAGTTTTAAAAGGACACCAGTGGCGTGCAATAAACTAAATATCGCTACTTACTAAAAAACTCTTAAAAATACCATTTAACTAAAAGTTGCGTAAATAAAACTCATGTGGTAAGTAAAACTAATAATAAATAACTTAATTTACTAAAAAAAAATAATTGACAAAACATCAGTGGCGTGCTATAAATTAAATACGATATTTTCTACAGATAACACCCCAAAACTACCCTTGAACCAAGAGTTGCGTCGATAAAACTTATAGTGTATGTAAAACTAATAATTAGAAACTTTATTTACTAATTTTTTTTTATTGACAAGACATCAGTGGCGTGCTATTAATTAAATACGATATTTTCTTAAGATAGCACCCCAAAACTACCCTTGAACCAAGAGTTGCGTTGATGAAACTTATAGTGTATGTAAAACAAATAATTAGAAACTTAATTCACTAATTTTTTTTTATTGACAAAACATCAGTGGCGTGCTATAAATTAAATACGATATTTTTTAAAGATAACACCCTAAAACTACCCTTGAACCAAGAGTTGCGTTGATGAAACTTCTAGTGTATGTAAAACAAATAATAAGGAACTTAATTCACTAATTTTTTTTTATTGACAAGACATCAGTGGCGTGCTATAAATTAAAAACGATATATTCTACAGATAACACCCTAAAACTACCCTTGAACCAAAAGTTGCGTTGATGAAACTTATAGTGTATGTAAAACAAATAATTAGGAACTTAATTCACTAATTTTTTTTTATTGACAAGACATCAGTGGCGTGCTATAAATTAAATACGAAATTTTTTAAAGATAACACCCTGAAACTACCCTTGAACCAAGAGTTGCGTTGATGAAACTTATAGTGTATGTAAAACAAATAATTAGAAACTTTATTCACAATTTTTTTTTTATTGACAAGACATCAGTGGCGTGCTATAAATTAAATACGTTATTTTCTTAAGATAACATCCCAAAACTACCCTTGAACCAAGAGTTGCGTTGATGAAACTTATAGTGTATGTAAAACAAATAATTAGAAACTTAATTCACTAATTTTTTTTTATTGACAAGACATCAGTGGCGTGCTATAAATTAAATACGATATTTTTTAAAGATAACACCCTAAAACTACCCTTGAACCAAGAGTTGCGTTGATGAAACTTATAGTGTATGTAAAACAAATAATAAGGAACTTAATTCACCAATTTTTTTTTATTGACAAGACATCAGTGGCGTGCTATAAATTAAAAACGATATATTCTACAGATAACATCCTAAAACTACCCTTGAACCAAGAGTTGCGTTGATGAAACTTATAGTGTATGTAAAACAAATAATTAGGAACTTAATTCACTAATTTTTTTTTATTGACAAGACATCAGTGGCGTGCTATAAATTAAATACGATATTTTCTACAGATAACACCCCAAAACTACCCTTGAACCAAGAGTTGCGTCGATAAAACTTATAGTGTATGTAAAACTAATAATTAGAAACTTTATTTACTAATTTTTTTTTATTGACAAGACATCAGTGGCGTGCTATTAATTAAATACGATATTTTCTTAAGATAGCACCCCAAAACTACCCTTGAACCAAGAGTTGCGTTGATGAAACTTATAGTGTATGTAAAACAAATAATAAGGAACTTAATTCACCAATTTTTTTTTATTGACAAGACATCAGTGGCGTGCTATAAATTAAATACGAAATTTTTTAAAGATAACACCCTGAAACTACCCTTGAACCAAGAGTTGCGTTGATGAAACTTATAGTGTATGTAAAACAAATAATTAGGAACTTAATTCACTAATTTTTTTTATTGACAAGACATCAGTGGCGTGCTATAAATTAAATACGATATTTTCTTAAGATAACACCCATGGCAAAGAACACTGGTATGCTCGAGGCTTGAATAAAATTCGTTCATTTCTGCGCATGACGTCATGTGGTATGAAACCAAAGCAAGAATCTAGTCACCTAGTTATTATTTTGATGTTCAAACATAAAAAATATAAAGCGTTTTAAATCTAGTCATCTAGTTCAAACTTGTTATTCATCTGACGTTTATATGTCAAGCAGTTTTAAAAACATTTCAGCAAATTTTTTGGTGTTTTAAATTATTCAAAAGGTTTTTATTGTTGTTATTGTTTATTGCCGTATAAACTATTATTTTTAAACAAGTTTTTGAGTGAAGTAATTTGTGATTTTTTATAAACTACTTGATGATTTATTGTGCGGTAGCAAGTTTCAAAAGTGGAAACCATTTGGTTTTTAAAGGCAGCGACATTAATACTAATTATTAATAAAGTTTTCGAAAGGATGTGGACATGGCTAAAATATGGGTTATATATTGCTTGTGGAGAAAGAAAAAACGAAATTAACTTGAAAAATGGTTTGTTATATTTGAATTCGTAAATCAGCTTTTCTGTTCAGTATTACACAACAATACATTTTAATAATTGTAGAATAATATTTAGTTTAAATAAATAGTAGCAGACCTTTCTATAACTGGACACTAAGGGTTCGCATATCTTTAAATAACAATAAAATAAAAGTAAAATCTGACATGTATTGGAAGACGTTTGTTTTGTGTACCTTGACGTTTCTACTGACGGACAAAGTGGATGTGATAGCAACCCATAGAAATATAATTTCTGTGCAGCAACCACATGACGTCACAAATGCTTGGTCAAGTAGGCCAAAAATGCGCGAGAACATACCGGATACTTTGCCATGATAACACCCCAAAACTACCCTTGAACCAAGAGTTGCGTTGATGAAATTTAGAGTGTATGTAAAACAAATAATTAGAAACTTAATTCACAAATTTTTTTAAATTGACAAGACATCAGTGGCGTGCTATTAATTAAAAACGATATTTTCTACAGATAACACCCCAAAACTACCCTTAAACCAAGAGTTGCGTTGACGAAACTTATAAGATAAGTAGAACTAATAATTATAAACTTAATTCACTAAAAAAAATTAATTGACAAAACATCAGTGGCGTGCTATTAATTAAATACGATATTTTCTACAGATAACACCCTGAAACTACCCTTGAACCAAGAGTTGCGTTGATGAAACTTATAGTGTATGTAAAACAAATAATTAGGAACTTAATTCACTAATTTTTTTTTATTGACAAGACATCAGTGGCGTGCTATAAATTAAATACGATATTTTCTTAACACCCTAAAACTACCCTTGAACCAAGAGTTGCGTTGATGAAACTTATAGTGTATGTAAAACAAATAATAAGGAACTTAATTCACTAATTTTTTTTTATTGACAAGACATCAGTGGCGTGCTATAAATTAAAAACGATATATTCTACAGATAACACCCTAAAACTACCCTTGAACCAAGAGTTGCGTTGATGAAACTTATAGTGTATGTAAAACAAATAATTAGGAACTTAATTCACTAATTTTTTTTTATTGACAAGACATCAGTGGCGTGCTATAAATTAAATACGATATTTTCTTAAGATAACACCCCAAAACTACCCTTGAACCAAGAGTTGCGTTGATGAAACTTATAGTGTATGTAAAACAAATAATTAGGAACTTAATTCACTAATTTTTTTTTATTGACAAGACATCAGTGGCGTGCTATAAATTAAATACGATATTTTCTTAAGATAACACCCCAAAACTACCCTTGAACCAAGAGTTGCGTTGATGAAACTTATAGTGTATGTAAAACAAATAATTAGGAACTTTATTCACTAATTTTTTTAAATTGACAAGACATCAGTGGCGTGCTATAAATTAAAAACGATATTTTCTACAGATAACACCCTAAAACTACCCTTAAACCAAGAGTTGCGTTGACGAAACTTATAATGTATGAAAAACTAATAATTAGAAACTTAATTCACTAAAATTAACTAATTGCCAAAAAATCAGTGGCGTGCTATAAATTAAGTACGATATTTTCTTAAGATAACACCCCAAAACTACCCTTGAACCAAGAGTTGCGTCGATGAAATTTATAGTGTATGTAAAACAAATGATTAGAAACTTAATTTACGATTTTTTTTTTATTGACAAGACATCAGTTTCGTGCTATAAATTAAATACGATATTTTCTACAGATAGCACCCCAAAACTACCCTTGAACCAAGAGTTGCGTTGATGAAACTTATAGTGTATGTAAAACTAATTATTAAGAACTTAATTCACAAAAAAAAAATATTTTAAAACTACCCTTTAACCAAGAGTTGCATTTACTTCGCGTCTGAGAAATTGTGGTGTACAACGAAAAAGTTACAGCTGTTTTAGGGTTAATAGCCAATTTAAAGTTTCTGGAGGTAATTGGTGTATTTTTTGATAACCACCCTAAAATTTAGTGTTTGGACATTTCGTGGGAGATTGTTGTCGTTTGAGCTGGAAAAAAAATAAATAAAAGCCAGATTTTTTATATATATATGTTAAAACATGAATATGGGAACTTAAATCCACATTTTGCACACTCCTAAGGGGTGAGCTTTCCCCCCTATCAATTAAAAAGGGGGGGATTTTTGCAGTGTAAATTTTTCCGTTCCTATTGGTCGTAGATTTTTTATTTATTGTGTAGCTAAAAATAATGGCTACAATTTTTATTACAAATTTTTTTTTGTAACTGTTACAAAAAAAATATGATTGCCAAAAAACTGTTCCAAATTAGGGGTTTATATTTGTTTTTTTTTTCATAACTGACTTTTTGTATCCTTAATCAAAAATTACTTTCAATATTTTTTAAACATCTATTTGTTTTTTACAATAATCTAAAGAAAAAATTATGGTAAGTGCAGGCAATCCGTAGATATGGGGCTCCAAAGCTTAAAAAGTTTCATTTTTTTGAGTGCGCTGGGTCAACAAATCTTTGGTATACATTGTAATTAGAGGTTGAAATTAAAAACAATTGCTCCTTATAACTACATTAAAAGATAACTAGAAATGGGTTAGATCAGTGGGTGGGTTAGGTCAGTGAGACAGTTAGAGTTTTTTTATAAAATGCCGACATTAAATAGGATACTCCTCGCAGTAATCAGAAAACAGAAAAATTCAAATGAACAATAATTTTTAAAAATTACAAAAAAAAATCTGCGAAGAGGTTATACTATTAACTTTTCTATAAAAAAAGATTTATTAGCGAAAAGCATAAATGCGTATTAATTCTGACACTGACGTTTAGGATTTAATTTGGCTTTAGAAAGGTGCTTTTGTTTTAATTTTTTTTTGCAAAGCCACCTTGACCGAACCTAGAATTACGTGACTTAGAGCTTTTTTATCACTAAAAACCTTTTTTTTGACCTTTTTTGTCTAAAAAACTTTACAAAAAAAGAAACAAAAAATACATTTTAATACAGAATTTAATTTCCTTTCATTTTTATGACTTAAGTTTTTTTTGTAAATTGAAAAATAACGAAGATACGGCTTTTTTTTAAATTGGGAGGCTTATGTGGGGCCGGACAAAAAATATACTTTTAGTAGAGAATTAAAAGGGCTTTAATGTTACCAGAAAAAAAATTCTGTAATTTTTATGATAACTGAAATATGAATTTTCTCTCACTTGGGGGGTGCCGCAGCCCCCTTTATTATTTTCCGATTTCTTTCAAAAACAATAGGGATCTAGATTTTAATGAGAACGATTTTTCCTGAAAATTTGAACTTGATGGGATCTTTGGTTCTTAAGTTAGAGTGTCTACAAAAAACGTGACAGACGGACAGACGGACAGACGGACAGACGGACAGACGGACAGACGGACAGACGGACAGACGGACAGACGGACAGACAGACGGACAGACGGACGGACGGATTTTTTGAAAGTTGTTCAAAATTCGATGAAACGCACGAATCTGCAAGAATTTTTGATCTACGACGATTTTTGACGATTTTAGAATTTTCAAAACAATCACAATATACTCCTTGTTTTTGACTTTGTCTGCGAGGAGTATAATAATACTATATACTAAAAAAAAATCTAGCAAACCCCCCCCCCCTAGGCCCCCCTTTTGTAAAAACTTACATTTTTTTGTTTAATTTTTCAGATTTCTTGTGAATTATGCATAAATATATTTAGATATACTTGTTAGTGCTTAACTAAATATTAACTAGAAGACCTCCGAAGGCCCCCCTTTTGTATAAAACTAAAAAATTTGAATAAATGGCCTGTAGACATGAATTGCTTTAGATGAGATAGAGAAGACAGTTGCGGAAATCACGATAGGTAAAACGAACCTAAATGACTTAACAAAAAATGTAATAAAGGGGGCCAAAGGGGGCTGTCGGTATTTTTTCAGATTAGCACTGCACATAAATACACAATGCATATTTTACAAAAAAACCCAAAAACCGAGCAAAAAATGTAAGTCTTTGCAAAAGGGGGCCCAGGGGGGTCCCTTAGGTAATTTTTAGGTAGGCACTATGTTTTTATAGCTTAAATGGGTAATAAGAAGCATTTGATTTAAATATTTTGACGAAAAAAACGAAAAACAGAACAAAAAATGTAAGTCTTTGCAAATGGGGGACCCGGGGGGTCTCTTAGTTAATTTTTAGGCACTATGTTTTTATTGCTTAAATGGGTAATAAGCAGCATTTGTTTAAAATATTTTAACGAAAAAAATGAAAAACCGAACAAAAAATGTAAGTTTTTGCAAAAGGGGTCCCAGGGGGGGTTTCTTAGCTAATTTTTTGGTAGGCACTATGTTTTTATCGCTTAAATGGGTAATAAGAAACATTTGTTTTAAATTTTTTGGCTCTAATCACAATGTATACACAAAATATGTTGACCCAGCGAACTCATAAAAACGAAACATTTCAAACTTTGGAGCCCCATTTCTGCGGTTTGGCTGGAATTACCATAAAAACATTTCTTGGTTATTGTAAAAGACAAATAGATCTTTAGAAAATATTCGAAGTAATTTTTGACTGCGAAAACAAAAAGCGAGTTATTTGTAAAAAACAAATATAATACCTATATTTTGACCAGGTTTTTGGCAATCATATTTTTTTTGTAACAGTTACAAAAAAACTTTTTTCATAAAAGTTGTAGCCACTATTTTTAATTACACAATACAAAAAAAATAAAAAATCTACGCCCAATCGGAACGGAGAAATTTACAATGCAAAAATCCCCCACTTTTTAATTGATAGGGGGGAAAGCTCACCCCTTAGGAGTGTGCAAAATGTGAATTTAAGTTCCCTAATGCATGTTTTAACACATATAAAAAATCTGGCTTTTATATATTTTTTTCCAGATTTGATTTTAAGACAACAATATCGAACTAAATGTCCAAACACTAAATTTAAAGGTGGTTATCAAAAAATACACCAATTACCTCCAGAAACCTCAGACGTGAAGTAAATGCAACTCTTGGTTAAAGGGTAGTTTTAAAATATTTTTTTTTTGTGAATTAAGTTCCTAATAATTAGTTTTACATACACTATAAGTTTCATCATAGCAACTCTTGGTTCAAGGGTAGTTTTGGGGTGTTATCTTAAGAAAATATCGTACTTAATTTATAGCACGCCACTGGATTTTTTGGCAATTAGTTAATTTTAGTGAATTAAGTTTCTAATTATTAGTTTTTCATACATTATAAGTTTCGTCAACGCAACTCTTGGTTCAAGGGTAGTTTTAGGGTGTTATCTGTAGAAAATATCGTATTTAATTAATAGCACGCCACTGATGTCTTGTCAATAAAAAAAAAATTGTGAATTAAGTTCCTAATTATTTGTTTTACATACACTATAAGTTTCATCCACGCAACTCTTGGTTCAAGGGTAGTTTTAGGGTGTTATCTTTAAAAAATATCGTATTTAATTTATAGCACGCCACTGATGTCTTGTCAAAAAAAAAAAATTAGTGAATTAAGTTCCTAATTATTTGTTTTACATACACTATAAGTTTCATCAACGCAACTCTTGGTTTAAGGGTAATTTTGGGGTGCTATCTTAAGAAAATATCGTATTTAATTAATAGCACGCCACTGATGTCTTGTCAATTTAAAAAAATTTGTGAATAAAGTTCCTTATTATTTGTTTTACATACGCTATAAGTTTCATCAACGCAACTCTTGGTTCAAGGGTAGTTTTGGGATGTTATCTTAAGAAAATATCGTATTTAATTAATAGCACGCCACTGATGTCTTGTCAATAAAAAAAAAATTGTGAATTAAGTTCCTAATTATTTGATTTACATACACTATAAGTTTCATCCACGCAACTCTTGGTTCAAGGGTAGTTTTAGGGTGTTATCTTTAAAAAATATCGTATTTAATTTATAGCACGCCACTGATGTCTTGTCAATAAAAAAAAATTAGTGAATTAAGTTCCTTATTATTTGTTTTACATACGCTATAAGTTTCATCAACGCAACTCTTGGTTCAAGGGTAGTTTTAAGGTGTTATCTGTAGAAAATATCGTTTTTGATTTATAGCACGCCACTGATGTCTTGTCAATAAAAAAAAATTAGTGAATTAAGTTCCTTATTATTTGTTTTACATACGCTATAAGTTTCATCAACGCAACTCTTGGTTCAAGGGTAGTTTTGGGATGTTATCTTAAGAAAATAACGTATTTAATTTATAGCACGCCACTGATGTCTTGTCAATAAAAAAAAATTAGTGAATTAAGTTCCTTATTATTTGTTTTACATACGCTATAAGTTTCATCAACGCAACTCTTGGTTCAAGGGTAGTTTTAGGGTGTTATCTGTAGAAAATATCGTATTTAATAATTAGCACGCCACTGATGTCTTGTCAATAAAAAAAAATTAGTGAATTAAGTTCCTAATTATTTGTTTTACATACACTATAAATTTCATCAACGCAACTCTTGGTTCAAGGGTAGTTTTGGGGTGTTATCTGTAGAAAATATCGTATTTAATAATTAGCACGCCACTGATGTCTTGTCAATAAAAAAAAATTGTGAATTAAGTTCCTAATTATTTGTTTTACATACACTATAAGTTTTATCAACGCAACTCTTGGTTCAAGGGTAGTTTTAGGGTGTTATCTGTAGAAAATATCGTATTTAATTAATAGCACGCCACTGATGTCTTGTCAATAAAAAAAAAATTGTGAATTAAGTTCCTAATTATTTGTTTTACATACACTATAAGTTTCATCCACGCAACTCTTGGTTCAAGGGTAGTTTTAGGGTGTTATCTTTAAAAAATATCGTATTTAATTTATAGCACGCCACTGATGTCTTGTCAATAAAAAAAAATTAGTGAATTAAGTTCCTAATTATTTGTTTTACATACACTATAAGTTTTATCAACGCAACTCTTGGTTTAAGGGTAATTTTGGGGTGCTATCTTAAGAAAATATCGTATTTAATTAATAGCACGCCACTGATGTCTTGTCAATTTAAAAAAATTTGTGAATAAAGTTCCTTATTATTTGTTTTTCATACATTATAAGTTTCGTCAACGCAACTCTTGGTTCAAGGGTAGTTTTGGGATGTTATCTTAAGAAAATATCGTATTTAATTTATAGCACGCCACTGATGTCTTGTCAATAAAAAAAAATTAGTGAATTAAGTTCCTTATTATTTGTTTTACATACGCTATAAGTTTTATCAACGCAACTCTTGGTTCAAGGGTAGTTTTAGGGTGTTATCTGTAGAAAATATCGTATTTAATTAATAGCACGCCACTGATGTCTTGTCAATAAAAAAAAAATTGTGAATTAAGTTCCTAATTATTTGTTTTACATACACTATAAGTTTCATCCACGCAACTCTTGGTTCAAGGGTAGTTTTGGGATGTTATCTTAAGAAAATAACGTATTTAAATTATAGCACGCCACTGATGTCTTGTCAATAAAAAAAAATTAGTGAATTAAGTTCCTTATTATTTGTTTTACATACGCTATAAGTTTCATCAACGCAACTCTTGGTTCAAGGGTAGTTTTAAGGTGTTATCTGTAGAAAATATCGTTTTTGATTTATAGCACGCCACTGATGTCTTGTCAATAAAAAAAAAATTATGAATAAAGTTTCTAATTATTTGTTTTACATACACTATAGGTTTCATCAACGCAACTCTTGGTTCAAGGGTAGTTTTAGGGTGTTATCTTTAAAAAATATCGTATTTAATTTATAGCACGCCACTGATGTCTTGTCAATAAAAAAAAATTAGTGAATTAAGTTTCTAATTATTTGTTTTACATACACTATAAGTTTCATCAACGCAACTCTTGGTTCAAGGGTAGTTTTGGGGTGCTATCTTAAGAAAATATCGTATTTAATTAATAGCACGCCACTGATGTCTTGTCAATAAAAAAAAATTAGTAAATAAAGTTTCTAATTATTAGTTTTACATACACTATAAGTTTCATCGACGCAACTCTTGGTTCAAGGGTATTTTTGGGGTGTTATCTGTAGAAAATATCGTATTTAATTTATAGCACGCCACTGATGTTTTGTCAATTATTTTTTTTTAATAAATTAAGTTATTTATTATTAGTTTTACTTACCACATGAGTTTTATTTACGCAACTTTTAGTTAAATGGTATTTTTAAGAGTTTTTTAGTAAGTAGCGATATTTAGTTTATTGCACGCCACTGGTGTCCTTTTAAAACTTATTTTGAAGCTTACGCCCCAAAATGATGTTTTTATGTATATAAAAGCAATTGGGGTGGTTTTGATTTAGTTTTATTGTATTTATTTTGATTTAATTCCCAGCGACGGTTTTTATTATTTTTTTCACCACGTCATAAACCGTCGCCAGAAATTCGTCGCTAACTTCACACCAATTAATAAAATGTAAATGTTTTAAGCAATGAGATGTCTTATTCAAGTCTTTGGTTTAAAACAAAGAATTTGCAGTAGCAGTAACTAAATATTTTTGTAATAAAAAATCCAAATTTGTAGCAAAACCCAAGAATACTTAATAAAAGCAAAACTAAAAAAATAACATTGAGCCCATCGGGAAGGTCATGGTTAGTAGTTCAAAAAGTACATTATTATCAAATTGAGGTTAGGATTTTGTTTACGGATTTTGAGTGAAAGATGTCACTAATGGCAGAGTAAATAATTTATGTTAAAATTGTACTTTGAACGCTACATTTAAAAACAGGTTCACAATTCACTAAACTGATAACATGTTAATGATTAGAAGTACCGTCAGAATAATTAGTGAAAACTTGCCCTTCGTAAGAAAAATGAGTGGAAGCAGTAAATGCAAAAGATTATGTGGAAAAGTAGCTGTTGTAACAGCTTCAACAGAAGGGTACGCACAAGTTTTGTTGTCCTAAAACATATTTACGTTAGTTACTTTTAGAATTGGTTATTCGATAGCTCAGAGGTTGGCACAAGAAGGGGCAAAAGTCGTGATTAGCAGTCGTAAACAGGAAAAAGTTGATAAAGCAGTCCAGGAACTTCAGTCAGAGGGATTGGCTGTAACCGGGTTGGTTTGCCATGTTTCTAAAGCTAAAGACAGAAAGAAATTATTTGAAGAAATTGTACATCTTCAATTTATGTATACTGTTTCTTTCTAATCTAAATTAATTTTAGTCCTGCCAGTTTGGTGTTTTGGATATTTTGGTATCGAATGCTGCTGTCAACCCCGAAATTTCAAATGTTCTTGATGTATGTTGGAATTTAGAGGATGTCCGGGTTCAGTTTGCTTTTTTTTTATGGAAAGTAGAGTGTAACAAACTATTTAGTGAAAAAAAAAATATTTTAAAATTTCGAAAATATTTAAAAAGTTGTGTTTCTGGAACTTGGGTATAACTTTTTAAAATTTTTGTTATATTGAATGTCTTTTTTTACGTTCTATTTACCATATCAAAAAAACTACACTAAATGCGGACCCTGCATATTACGAAACTATAAAATTAAGATCACAACTTAGTTTGCAATAAAAAGAATAATTATTTTAAACATGTTGTAGGCTTCAGAAGCATCATGGGACAAAATATTTGATACGAACGTTAAGGCCTCTTTTATGTTGGCCAAGGAAGGTTTACAACTTTTAAAGAAAAGTTCTAGCGGAAGGATTATTTTTATTTCGTCCATCGCCGGTTTTCATCCAATTGAAGTAAGTACAGTTTCTTTCAATTCAAATAGGTAACAACATAATTTTGTGATAATTATTGTTGCCTTTAAAATAAGAGAACAATTAATTAAACAGTGTTATTTTAATCATTTTCTTATTTTAGCTTTTGGGGGCTTACTCTGTAAGTAAAACTGCATTATTCGGGCTTACCAAAGCAGCAGCTCAACAGCTTGGTGTGGATAACATTACTGTTAATTGTGTGGCGCCTGGTATTATCCATACCAAGTTTTCAGAAACTGTAAGTCTATAAAATTTATTTTGGATTTGCAAGTATTTTATTCTGTCTGTGATTCTAGCTAATTTCCAATGAAGATGCGCGAGAAGAGAGTTTACGGAGAACTATGTTAAACAGGTAACTGCCTTTACAAATTGCGAATTTTTTGTTACTCATTTTTTTTAATTCTAATTGATTAATATTATTTTTTGTTTAGACTTGGAACACCCAGTGATATAAGCGGTGTGGTAGCCTTTCTTGCTTCTGAAGATGCTGCCTACATAACTGGTGAAACTATTGTGCCAGCAGGAGGAATGCAATCACGTCTCTAAATACCAATAAAAATAAATAATTAAATTATTATTTTATTATAAATCGTTGTTCTTAAATACTGTTAAGAATATTTTTATACATGGGTTGAATGTTACAATAAATTAAATGGTTATCCTACCATAGTTCTTTTTCGACCTCTTGCTCTTACTTCTTCAAACTTGTTCATTACTTCTTTAAAATTACCTAGAAAGTAATTTGTGGTTATAACTCATTAATTATTATCAAACATGATGTAAAAAAATTCGTGTGAAGCCAAATAAAAAAAAACAGCCTGTTCTTGCCGCGCATAATCCCGTTTATATTTTAAAGCTTTTCTTTGTATTGACCTCTTCACCCAATTTTTTCAAAAACATATTTAAAAGCTAATAATAATTTTAATTAAAATTATTTTTCACCTTTATTTTTAAGCTTGTAACCCTGTAAAATTTTGGGAAACATGTTTTTAGCCACAGCATGTGTACTCAACAATGCCCTTTCCAAAACATACAAATCGACGCCCTTGTCTTCAGCCTTAGAATCAATGTGAGCCAATCCAAAATCAATAAAAACCAATTCTAGCTCATTTGCATTAAGTTGTTCTTCTTGCGAAAGTACTAGCATATTTGAGGAGGTCAAATCACCATGAATTATGTTATGTGAATGCATTTTTCCTAATTCACTACCAATTTTTATTGATAATTTATCCAGAACATCTACATCGCTCGTACTATTGATAAAATCCTTTACTGTGGTACTTCCTTCAAAATATTCCATAACAATAAGTCTTTTGGTAAGTTGCACTAAATAAATAGTAGGAGTTTTGATGTTTGCTGCCTTGCATTTGACTATTGCCTTGCATTCTGCTTTTATGCGTTCTTTTGTGATATATTTGTCGAAATCAGGATGTCGGTAATTTTTAACAAATCGTTCTTTTACTATTACATTGTGACCCAAATATTCACCCAAGTAGAGTTTAGCTTCAGCACCTTGTTTTATTAGTGTACAGCTTTCTAGCTTCATTTTATTAATAATAAATATACAAAATTAAACGTTTTGGGGCCTTTTTAAAATTTGTAGGTTAGCGTTCGATCTGCGAATAGTAGTTCATTTATAATGGAAGGTATTCACTATTCATACGAACTACGAACCATGATAATAGTTGATTATTAGAAGAACTACTAACCTGTATTTTTGATTGTTTGGAAAAACGTTTTCTGCATTCTGCATTTTTAATGTTTTTGTGATATTTAACATAAGTATGTCCACAAAACGTACAGTTTACGTTGGGGGATTAGCAGAAGAGGTAGATGAAAAGGTATTAAACGCGGCATTCATTCCATTTGGAGATATAATCGATGTACAAATTCCTTTGGATTATGAAAGCGAGAAACACCGAGGTTTTGCCTTCATAGAATTTGAAAACCCGGAAGATGCTGCTGCTGCAATTGATAATATGGTAAGTTTAACCAGTATTTTAAAAGCTAAGATTCTTTAATAAAAAAACTGCTTGCAGAATGATTCAGAGTTGTTTGGTCGCACGATACGGGTAAATTTGGCTAAACCCCAACGAATAAAAGAAGGTTCGACCAGACCAGTTTGGTCTGAAGATACTTGGCTTCAACAACATGCAGGTGAAACAATTCAAAAGAAAACAAATGACGGCACGGAAATGGTAAGTCATGTTTGTTGACAATTGTATTTTCTAAACATGTCACAAACTGATGAACGTGTAAAATTGGCTCCAAAAGGGGTTGTATATTTAAACTATTAGAATGAGTCATATAATTCTTTGTTTCAGGATACTAATGATCAAACAAAAACCGAAGAACCGACCAAGGTAAAGAATCCCCAGGTGTATTTCGACATTTCTATTGGAAAAACAGAAGTGGGGCGAATCACCATGATGCTAAGGGCTGATGTTGTTCCCAAAACTGCTGAGAATTTTAGATGTCTATGTACGCATGAAAAAGGGTTTGGTTTCCAAGGCAGCACTTTTCACAGAATTATTCCCAAATTCGTATCCTTTTTTTTTGAACCAATGAATTTTCTTACAATGTTTAAACAGAGGGAACTTTTTCTTAACGTATTAAAAGATGTGTCAAGGCGGGGATTTCACCAAGCATAATGGAACTGGTGGAAAATCAATTTACGGCGCCAAATTTTCCGATGAAAATTTTCAATTGAAGCATACTGGTGCCGGAACCCTTTCAATGGCCAACTCTGGTAAAAATTCAAACGGTTCCCAGTTTTTCATTTGCACTGACAAAACTGATTGGTTGGATGGTAAACACGTTGTCTTCGGACATGTAATAAGTGGTATGGATGTTGTAAAACGAATGGAAAAACTTGGTTCCTCTAAAGGAGAACCCAAGGAAAAGGTGACCATTACTGCTTGCGGAGAAATTCAGTAAAATTTGATGAGAAAACTGTTCTGTAATTTTTTGTATGATGTTAATTCCATATGGTTTAATCATGGATTTATGATTAATTCTTGAATAAATTAAATATTTTTTAATATAAAATAGTTTTATTTTTATTAATAACAAACCCAAATCATAACAACTAATTAAATATAGCTTCGAATATACAGGGTGTTATTTTGTAGACTTTACTAGCGTTTTGCTCAGCTATGTGCAATTTGATTTCCATGAAAATTTCTGAAGTGACCATTTAAGAACTATGCCTGCGACTGGTAAAAACAAAATTTTAATTGATTTATTACTTTTGCAGAAAAGAACAGTCATCACCTTTTTCTTACATTTTTCTGGTAATATTTATTATTTTTTGAAAAATCTAAATTATTTTGCATTGAAATCAGCTTTTACATATTAATTAAGAATCTCCGTTGTTTTAGAATTAATTCATAAAGTTTCTTAAAATACCTGGCTAAAATGGTTCTTTTTTTATTTAGGCAGGCGTTGAATTTGTTTTGCTTTTATGACACTCATTTTTTTGACGTTATTAACAATAAATCACGATTGTCATAGTTTGTCAACATAATAAGAACACAGAAAAGTTTTAAATCTGTAGCCCACTTACCTAATAAAGTAATAAAAAAAAACTAAATCAGCCGACTACGTTAGGAAGAATTATTAAATTAATTAAATCGATTATAAAGCAATGTTAAGGTTTATTAAAAATGTAAAAAATGATTTGTACCTAAAATAATCCAGATTTTCCGAAAAAAAATAATTATTAACATAAAAATTGATGAGTATGATAGTTACTGTCATTTTTTGCAAAACCATTAGAGCAATTAAAATATTGTATTTACCAGTCGCGAGCACAGTTCGTAAATGGTCACTCCAGAAATTTTCATGGAAATCGAATTGCACATAGCTGAGCAAAACGCTAGTAAAGTCTACAAAATAACACCCTGTAGCTAATAAAAGACTAAGAAACATGTTTCAATTTGTACTATTTTTCTAAATTGTTTTTTTCTGAGACTAAGTTTTTTCAATAAAGGCAGTTTTTTTTAATCAATTCAGGTGGAACTTTTTTTTTTGCTGCAAGACAGTATTAAGTTCGTGCTTACATAAAACACAATTTTGGTTTTAAATACCCAATTCTAGAGTCGGATAAAAAAATTTACCTAATAAAAAAATTACGTTGTATATTTCAATGATTTTTTTTTAAATAATTAATACTAAAATAAATAATATAAAAAATGCATATTTGCAAAATAAAAATTGTCCCGATAAAAAAGCTAGAAAATGCAAAACGTTTAACGCCGTATAAAATAAATACGTAAAAGTGTACACATTACGTATAACTTATGATAAGGGAAATCTTTACAAAACATTAAACAATCCTAACTAATAAAACACAAAAATAATTTAGCATGAGTTAAATAATAAATATTCTTAATTTAATTTAAAAAACCATACCCGTTAATACAAAATTAAATTCTAGAAAAATCAACTAGTTGATTCATCTCTTACTGGAGACTGGCCATAAATCCTACGTCCCATAAATGTAGGTCCTCCTGAACCATTAACAATGCTGCCTGTTCGTCTTCTAGCTGCTGGGAAAGATTCCCTTTGAACTTGTTTAGGTTTGATGTACTTAAAGACACCTTCACCAGGCAACTTGGGTACAATGTTTGGATATGTGTACCAAGCCCTGTACGTTAAAAACCATGTTACAACTGCGGCAAATGTGCCTAGAACTTTCTCAACCATTACATGGTAATAGAGTAGAGTGCACATAAGCATTACGTCCCATAAGATTTGAAATAATGTTATGGTAATAAAGAGAGCTCTAATGTAGGGAGTAAATTTCTTGTAATTAATCTGGAATCAAGTAGTATTAAATATTGTACTTATGGTAGAAGCCAAAGACTCCAAAGAGCTTTTATACCTGTAAATCCTTGAATTCCGCATCAGACAAGCTTTTCAATGGATTCGAGCTGAATTTATTGCCTCCAATTGATCTATCATGACCCTCCAATCTCAAATGTTCCTTAATATTTTCCCAATTCGTGATACTTCTTGTTTCTTCAATTAAAAATAATGTTCCATAAATCAGAATAAAAGAATGGCCCGAAATATCGAAACCATTCCAAATATGCCCAGCATGTAAGCATGTTTCCTTGCTGCCAAATGTTTTAACAGCGCAACGTCCATAAGAGGCCTCAATTACATTAAAAAAGTTAGTCCAGCTCCACCAGAAAAACGTTGCAATTAAAATACGCGTAAAGTGATGTCTGAATATTCTTAGTTTTTGGCCGCAGCAGTAAATGTAAGTTGTTAATATTAAATAAGGTATGAGTAGCGTCAAATTCCAGCCCCATGCAAACTTTACAAAATATTTGTTGAATACGTTATCTGACCGGGATAAATAGGACTTAGGTACAGTAGAGTAGTCTGATAACAGCGATATGAAAAAGGAGGCACCTAGATATACCAAAACTCTTAAGCTTGTGTTACAAAAAATGCATTTCTTGCATAAAAACAATACGATGAGTGTAAAAATTTCTATAACGGAATGAGGTTCACTTGCCGGAGTTTTGCCTTCGGGTTTTAAGCTGTGGTCACTCATATTTGGTCTAAAATTTAATCCAGTGCGATTTTTTTTGTTTGCCATCTTATTTTTTTTTGTAATTTTAGAATAATAACTGGAAATTTTGTTAAAAATGACATAACATAACCTAATTTTACAACGTCATTGAGATCAAGGTCAATGATCTTTGAACGAGAGGTCGCAAAACTTTTTACACTAAGGGCCGGTTGTAAAAGTACAAACCAAGTTTAAACTTCGGTTTAGCTAAACTGACATTTTATCACAAACAGACTTTGTCAACTACAACCAGGGATGTGCACGAATACATGGAAATGTATTCGAATACATATTCGAATCCATTTTGAGGTATTCTGTACTCGTATTCGAATACTATTTTGTATATTTGAATTTGTACTCGTATTCGGGGAATACCTGAGTAGGGTATTTTGTACTTGTATTCGTGTTTTATTACGAATTGTAATGATATGCTTTATAAATGGAATGCATTACCAAGCCCGCTTTGTGAATGTGGTGCATTGCCAGAAACGATTAAACATATTGTAGAAGAATGTCCAAACACTAAATTTGAGGGTGGTTTTCAAGAAATACACCAATTAACTCCAGAAACTTTGAATTGGATATCAACCCTGAAACAGCTGTAACTTTTTCGCTGTGATTTATTGTACCAACACAATTTTGACAACACTGGTATGCCTGAGTTCTTTCCATGGTTTTCCTCGGCCGCGAAGTAAATGCTTCCATTTTATAATCATCATTCATCATTCATTTGTACTTATTTTTGACATGTATTTATAATATCATACGAATATATATATATTACGAATTCATTATGTACTCGTATTCACTCAAAGCGCATGCGCAAACGCATTGTTTCTGGCAGCCATCTTAGTTTTTTTTACTCGCTTAGCAAAGTAGAACGCTGTAAAGTATTTGTTTAATGTTGTTCGCATAAGGCGCATGCGCAAACGCATTATTGTCGGCGGTAATCTTAGTTTTTTAATTTTTGTTAGTCGCTCGGCCAAGTAGAACGCTGCCAAGTATTCGTCTAATGGTATTCCAACAAATTAAGAGTATTCGTTTTTAAACGCGAATACGAGTACGAATAGTACTCGTATTCGTATTTGAATACTTTTTAGTTTTGGAGGATTCGTACTCGAAAAGCATTCTCAGAAAGTTTAATGTATTTGTATTCGTCTCGAGTACAAAAAAAAGTATTCGTGCACAAGCATGACTACAACATAGGCAGTGTCTAAAATTGTTCTCTCTATGGTTATAAGTCAGTTTAGCTAAACCGAAGTTTAAACTTGGTTTGTACAACCGGCCCTAAACATTATTTTATAATATTAATCGAAGTTTAGCGGAAACGGATCAAACCAATAAAGACCAATTTTTAAATTGGTCTTTATTGGTTTGATCCTTTCCCGCTAAACTTCGATTAATATACTACTTTTGGATTGCCACCTTTCACTCAACATTATTTTATAAAATAAAATGTATTTCTGTTCGTTTACCGCTAGTAAAGCTGAAATCAGTAATTTAATTTTTTTTAATTTTTTGTTTTTAAGTTAAAAATAGACGTGATTTAAAAAATTAAAAGCAATGAAAAACTTTGAAATTGCGTTGCGAAAATAGTGAATATACCTTTAGTAGGTCAATCGGCAGGTACTGGAAGTTCAAAGTGTTCAAACGAATTTGTGCAAAATTTATTTCTAACCTCAAAATTACACAAGAAGAACATTTTTCTGAAGAAACTTTAAAAATGTTAACAAAAACTTTGTGCCACATTTACACAAAAATAAGTAGGATGCTTTTGTTTAATTTAAGATGCTGTAGTAACTAAACATACATTTTTCAGATCCTATTTCGAGAATTTGTTGCATTTCAACATCAAGCTCCCAACGTTTAATACAGAAGTGGAGACAAGACCGAGGCTTACCACTAAACCCAAATGCGTCTGGTACTTTAACAGAGGGACCTGATTTTACCTATCTTGATGGAAGACCAACTCCTTATGGATCCCGGCAAGTTAAACGACTGTTAAAGCAAAGAGAACTAGCAGAGTCGATCATTCAGTTGACCGAGGAAGTAGATTTTGCAGTTGAAAGACATAAACAATTGGAGCTAGATGAACAAAACAGAAGAAAACAAATTATTAATAATAAATTAAAACCCAAAGGCAACACTTTGTTATTAAAGAAAACATGAAAATGTAAGTTAAGTACTTTATAGCCCTAAATAGATGTAATTAATTTAACGTGTTTTTAATTTTCCCTACCTAAATGAAACCCAATTAAATTGCAAAAAAAGACTAAAACTGAATTTAAAGAAAGTGTAATTTAAGACCATTTTTAGTTTTCGAATAGGTATCATCATTAAAATCAAACGTAAATATTACAAAAAGTTTAATAGTCTTTTTATTCTGGAAGTATAATTGCAGGTAAATGTTCAACCGTAAAAACTTATAAAAAAATAATACGTTGGAGATCCCCAAGACAGGGTCGTTATTAGGTGATTAACTAGATAAAGTTAAAATTTTGTTTTTATTGTCTTTTTGTTAAATAGGGAATTTAATTGAAGGACAGTTTATTTAAAAGGTTTTAAGCTTTCCAAGATAATTTTTGTATTTAATTTGGTTTGCATTATTTAAAATTTTCCCCGAAAAATAATATTCAATAATGTTGGATTTACACTAAACTTGGTAAACAGATGCAAAGTAAGCTGTCCTTTGTAGAACTTATACTAAGGTCTTCTATGGAACTTTTTTTCTAAAAAAAATCCTTTATCGCTTTTTTAAAGGGGACACTAAGACATTCAAAAGAAGACATTTAGTTTAAATTTTTTAGAACCTGTTTACTAAGTTTGCTGTGAATCCAACATGATTGAAGATAAATCTTTATTGGAAGCCACTTAGGGGCGAAAGAATCTTTTAAAAAAATGCCTTTGGCAAGAACCTTTTTATAATTTTATTTAGCACCTATTTGTAAAATTTGGTGGAGATCCATCGTGATCTAATGTTGCAAATTAAATGGGGCTTTTTGGATGGCTTTCACGCCAACTCTAAATTCTTTTGCAAGGTAAAAATCTATCTTTTGGCCTTGAAAGAGAGAAAGGATTACTTGTACCCAGATTTATAATTAGAAATCAGAATGCAAACTTTAAATCATAAAATAGAATTCTTATAGAAACGCAACCTTCAAATTATTTAAAATAATTTGAAATGTTTACTCAGCCGGTAATTCACGCCAAATTTAAAATTTAGAAAGCCGCAACTCCACCAAAATATTAATCGATAATTTAACGTAGACAACCAGCAATACCAGGCTTTTCAGTGCGCACTTGTATAGAGTATCACGCCGCTCGAATTTAACTCGAATAACTTTACTGTGTGAAGAGTAGCCGCTAAAACAGGCGCGTTTTTCGCCGGTCTTCCGATCATTGATCAAACTTAACTACAATCTGATTATTCACAAAAAATATCATCAACATCTCAATATCTAATTAGAATTTAATCTTTAAATATAAGTTACTAGAAAATACTTAAATTGAAATAAAAATATTTGTGTAGTGTACAAAGGTAACTGTCTACCTTATTGGATTGCTATATTGCCTACTAAAACCTGAACAAACTAAAGACGTCAGTTTTCGTGAATTAAACTTGTGCTTGCTTAAAATAGTGTTGTGTGCTTTGAATTTGTGCTTTTTCGCATCAATAGAACATATCTACCGCCTGCTAAAGCTGCTCACAATAGCTGCAGCAATCTTGGGACTTTTGTAAGTGTCTAGCCTAAAATATCGGCTTTTTATTACTTGCTGTCTCTGTAAACGTATCAAGTGCGCTGGAAAATGGATTTTCTTGAAACCCTAACAATATACCCACTTCTTAAGCTTTTAAGTCTTTATCCTTATTGGACACTTCGTTATAGTACCTAAATTGTCTAATTTTAGATTCATTAAATGGAAAATGTTTAAGAGTATTGCGGAAAAAAATTGAAAGCCACATCGTAGACTGATTTATAAACTGAAATCTCTTTTCTTTACTAATTAAAACTTAATATACAGGTTGTCTCTGAAGGGTTTTGTGTCCTGTTACCTTATAATACCTAAAATCGCAGGATAAGGTACAGCGTACACCCTTTTACATAGACTGGACTAAACCGTGAATGCACTCGATCATTATTAATACAGGTTGTCGTCAATTCAAGAAACTCCTTTTGGGTTCTCGCTTATCGAAAGAGTTGCAAGGTTGGTTAAAAGGAGAATGGGGACAAAGTTGCATATCAAACCAATACCAGGCTAGATGATAAGGCTGGTATTAGTTTTTATAGGTAAAGCAAAAAACGGTTAAACATAAGTAATAAGTTCATCTTACGTAAGGTTAAGGCTAGAGATTCAAAGTCACAGTATAAGTCATTTCCGAATTGAGCTCCCGTCGATTCTACTAAGGGCCGGTTGTACAAACCAATTTTAAACTTCGGTTTAGCTAAACTGACATTTTATCACAAACAGACTTTGTCAACTACAACATGGATAGTGTCTAAAATTGTTCTTTCTATGGTTATAAGTCAGTTTAGCTAAACCGAAGTTTAAACTTGGTTTGTACAACCGGCCCTAAATAGAACATCTATACAGGGTGGTCCAAGCAAAAGTTTCCACCCCCATTATTTACTGAACGAATTTGTTCTGGAGGAACTGCCGCGACACGGAGGGGGACATCTAATTAGGGTATTTTTTAATTTTTTTGTTCAACCCTCCAAGCGGGGTGATTACCCTATTAAAAAGTCCAAATGGTACTACGGGTCAAGTGGGGTCTTATTTGAAAGATACAATTTTTCTCTTTTCAAAAAAAAAAAAAAATTCAAAATCGGGCAAAAATTTTTCAAAATTTTTATTTTTTGGAATTTTTAATTTAATCGTATTTTACGCTTCTTAAGAGGAAAATGCTTAGACAGGTCGATTTTATTTTGAAGAAGAACATCTAACAACACATTTCTTATTTTTTTTTTCAACCCCCCAAGCGGGGTAACAACCCCATCAATAATCTTTAATGGCCATTCTGGGTAAGTGGCACCTTATTTGAAAGCTAAAATTTTTCTCTTTTTAGCAAAGTAAAAAATTTTAAAATCGGACAAATATTATTCGATATTTTGTTGTTTTATTTTAATTTTAAATCTAAAAGTAAATTTACACAACTAAAAATTTTAATTTTTTAAGGAATTATTCTTAAAAAAAAATAAAAATGTTATTTCAAGAATAATTTCTTAAAAAATCAAAATTTTTAGGTGTGTAAATTTACTTTTAGATTTAAAATTAAAAAAAACAACAAAATTTCGAAAAATATTTGTCCGATTTTAAAATTTTTTACTTTGCTGAAAAGAGAAAAATTTTGTTTTTTTTGTTGTTAGATGTTCTTCTTCAAAAGAAAATCGACCTGTCTAAGCATTTTCTTCTAAAAAAGCGTAAAATATGATTAAATTAAAAATTCCAAAAAATAAAAATTTTGAAAAATTTTGGCCCGATTTTGAAATTTTTTTTTTTTGAAAAGAGAAAAATTGTAGCTTTTAAATAAGACCTTACTCGACCCGTAGTGCCATTTGAAATTTTTGATGGGGTAATCACCCCGCTTGGAGGGTTGAACAAAAAAATTAAAAAATACCCTAATTAGATGTCCCCCTCCAAAAAAAAATTACGTGTCGCGGCAGTTCCTCCAGAACAAATTCGTTCAGGAAATAATGGGGTTGGAAACTTTTGCTTGGACCACCCTGTATAAAGGCTCCATATCGTATATTAAAACTAAATGTAGTTTTAAAAATTAGAAAAATATGGCTAGAAACGTAGGTGTTATGGTGTCATTTAAATTGCATATTTTTTTTGTCGAAAATCAAAAACAATATTTTTGTTTTTTCAACAACAGTGTTTTCTTTAAGATAAACAAGATCCTAATGGTGAGTCCTCGAATTTGCAAACACCTGTATAAATGTTATTGATTGATGTTGTATAGTAGGTAATTTAAAAAAAATATTAAGAGAGCAAATTTTTTTAAAGGAATTATTTTCCTAAAATTTTTTTTAAACAAAACCCTAAACTCCTATTTGAGGGCATATTATAAATTAATACTCGCTCTAACACTTATAAACAATCTGTCTGTTATATATTTTTTGGAAGGTAAAATCATCTATCTTGGCCTAAAAGTATAAAAAGAGCTCTTTTTTCGCATAATATTAAATAATATTAAACGAGCAATACAATTCGGCAATGGAAGGAGGCCATGGGTATTTTTGAAAAACTCGATTTAATTACTTGCTCATGGCCTATTCTAAGGTCGTTCATTGTTGCCCACTCATTATAGAATCCATTTTCTTTTTAAAAACATGTCGTTTGACACGTTGCATTGTTCATGCATCCGTTTTTTGCTCATACATTATAAAGCAACTGATGGTTTACAATAATAATAATAACAAGCCGGTGTGAGCAATGAGGCACAAATGACCCGAATATGGGTAAAACTGTTAATCGAAGCACCACCACTTAATATTCACTGGTCATATTTACTCGGTATGCTATCCCGGCGCATCCACCAAAATATTGTATAATCTACAACAGCAACCATTTTATATCAATACAATTATTTTTCTGTCAATTGTTATTTTTGATAGAATTTGTGCATACCATCATTTTGTGAGACGCAGCATAGAAAACAAAGCGCCTTCTTTAAATTTAAATGGTCAACGTTTCAGATAGAAAATCGTTTTGTTTTATATTATTATTCTTCCTATTAAACTATGGTGTTTTGCAAATTTTTAGATCACACAAGTTATCTAGTTTAAGAAAAAAAAACATCGATACTTAAATTTTAAAATTGCGTTACATTGACCAGCATTTAACAGCTATGTTTTTCCTTCCACCTTTTTAAATCTATAAACATTTACTTATTTTTAACGAAATGTTACCTATTTTTAAATTAGTTTATTTCTTTACTTACACGATAAATAAATCAAAGTAAAGACACAAATATTTCATATTTTAGCAATCTGTCACTAAGCGTTGATTTATGATGTTAGAATAGTGGAAGTGGGATAGGCAATGCCCCAAACTTAAGGAGAATCCCAAAAACTTTAAAATTTCGAAATGTAGAACACCTAAACCATCAACCACCTAAACAGAAAAATTTTCGTGAAAGCCCATGCCCAAGTCTACTTTTCTACTTTTTATTTTTATGGATGGATATTTGATGATTTCTGTGGTAAATGTTTAATATAAAACAAAGATTCTCTCCAAACCACACTTTATTTAGATTCTATCTTCTGCTGAAGATGACAGCTTAGCTGTCGAAATACGTATTCAGATTTTTCTAAATAAAGTGTGGTTTGGAGAGAATCTTTGTTTTATATTTTTATTTTTAACCAAAAAATTAAAATTTGTTACTTACAAAACACGCCCATTATAATGTGTAAACAAATAAGCATCTTAATTTTCCATTTTTGCTGGAAACTTTCAATTTAATCGGTTATCGTAAGAATGTGCTGGTTTAGCATAAATTTTATTTATTTTTGAAAATCTATCAATTTATATTTATCTGGTAAATTGAGTGAAGCAATTATGTTTTGTAAATACCGACTTGCTGGTTTCCATGGTTTGTATTTTAAATTATTAAATAAATTGGATTAGTAGCTAGGTTACAAGGTCCTACACTGAAAAAAATATTTAGTAATATTTACAAATAACACCAGTTACCCTTACAAAAACTTCGTCAGTATAGGGTCGGCGAAATATGTTGTTATTTCAAAAAATCTAATTTTGTTAATACAACGATAGTTTATTTTTGTTATGCTTAGTAATTATTTTGTAATGCCAACTAAATATTTTGTACCTTTCTACAAATCCGTGTAGTCCAATTAACAAACAGTTTTGTACATGTAATAAATGTGTTTTATAAATTAACAAAATTAATTTGTTGTTTTCATAAAAACATTTGTTAGTGAAAAAAAGGTATATTATATGTTTGTTCATTTAACAAAACTAGTTTCTTAGTTTAACAAAACTTATTTTTTTGTTTGACTATTATGTTTGTTGATCCTACAATAATATTTTGTTATAACTTAAAAATGAATTTGTTTATTTAACAAAAATAGTTTTTTAGTTTGACTATTAAATTTGTTATAACTTAAAAATGAATTTGTTAATTTAACAGAAATAGTTTTTTAATTTTACAAAACCTTTTTTTTTGTTAACTTAAATTTTGTTATAAATTAAAAAATATATACGTAATATTTACAAAATTATTTTTTTTTAGGTAAAAGTCAATAATAATTTATTATTATTGATATTTTTAACGGTGAAATAAAACAAAAAAAATTAAAAAAATCATTTTAATTATTCAAGTAGGTAAACAAAACTTGGTAGGAAGAAGTTATGCTATTAAAAACAAAAATATAAATGCTAAGGTACTTAATAACTAAATTTTTGAGGCATTATACAACTCTACATACATATTATTCAATGGCATGTTTCTTTTTTAAACTTTTTATTATTGTGGCGTTATTAATAATAATCTCGTCACATTTAAAATATAAATTAAAAAACAATTGCTGAATGAATTGCCAAACAGCAATGCACTCCGGAGAATATTTTAAGTTAAAAATTTGATAAATTTTGAAACAGGCATCTACAGCCGCCAAAAAAGAAAAATAAGAAAATCTGTAATCGTCAAAATAAACATAAAAACTAGAGCTTTGTTCCTCTAGTAAGCAAATAACTAATGGCTGCAGTCCTTCCATATCCGAAGATTTTTCTAATTTTTTTTTATTAATTTTTTCGTTTATTTCTGCTACAGTCGATCCAGTCATAATAAAAGCTAATTGAGAATCCATAATTGTATATTTTTTGTGAATTTTTTTATTCTCTTTTCTTATAATTTTGGTGTTTTTCGGCACCAGCATTCCATGTAAAGCTCTAAATAATTGATAGGCCTTCTTGTCTAAAAAAAATGGAGTAAGGTAAAATTAAATTTTATGATTTTTTTAACTTTTTTTTATTTTTTTATATAAAATAAGATAAAACATTTTACGTTTCTCCCCAAAATTAAGATATCATCAGAAAATTTATTTAGTTTTTTTTTACAATTTTATAAAATTGTCGGCTATAATATCACAAGAGCTTTAAAACATTTCGGAAATTTTCACGAACACCAAGTGCGTTTTGCTTAAAAATTTGCACGAGTCGAAGACGAAAGTGCAAATTTCTTTAAAGCAAAACAGCACGAGTTGTGACTGAAAATTACCTGAACACTTTTTAATGCTCGTGTGGTATTTGACGAAAAAATTACATACCCAAAAATATTTTTTTTTATTCTGTTTTCTTGTTTGTTATATTTGACGTGACAACTAAAAATTTTAAATTTTTCAGTTATCTATGTCACGTACCCTCGAGTTAAAAACAAGGGACCCCAGCCTAATATTGACTTCAGTCAAAAATGAATGTTTGTCAATGATGTCGATAAGTTCACTATGGTCCATAGGTGGGATCCCTTGTTTTTAACTCGAGTGTATATTACATACATAAATTTTTTACTATAATTCACAACAAACAAAAAACACAATTTTATATAATTGTCAACAAAAAAAAAGTAAATAAATTTTCTGATGATGCCCCAATTTTGGGGCGTAAAATTTTTTATCTTATTTTATATAAAAAAATAAATAAAAGTTAAAAGAATTGTAAAACTCACAAAAATAAATAAAATTTAAAAAAAAAACGATTACGAAAAGCACATAGGTACTTTTAAAGAATTTTTTACTATGTAATGTTCAACAAAATCTGCATTTAAAAAATTGTTATATAAAATATTTTTTTTAAGTCTTTACCTTCGTCTTTTTCTTCTTCAGCTTGCTTTATAATTTCTTTGCAATGTTTATCTTTTATTTTATCTTTGCATTCCTCAATAATTGAATTTTTGAATAAATCGTACATGTCAAAAAATGATTTAGGGTTTTTATCTTTAAAGAAAATATCAAAATCCATTTCAATCTGAAATTTAAAAAATAGTATGTCATGCATTAGTTTAATAAATAGGAAAACAACGGTGTACCATGAATTTTTTAGTTTAAATAATTAATTAACATCAACCCAAAAATCTAGTACCAAAATGTTTATAGTTTGGTGTATGGTTTTGGTGATATAGCCCTTGAAATTATTCAATGAGCAAAAAATAGCCATTTTTTCATGTTTTATGCTGATTTTTTAAATTTATTTTAGCTTTCTCCGGAAAGCTATGGGAATCGTCGAAAAAATTTCAAATTTTTTTATATTTTTTTTTTGCATTTCTGGACGTTTTTTGACTTTTTAGATAGTTTCCAGCAATAAAAAATTTTTCGTCTGTCTGTCGTCTGTCTTTCCGAGCGATTGCGGCCGAACGGAATAAGCTTTTAAAACTTAGCATATGTAATCATGAACAAAAACGACAGGCTAAGTTCGTTGGTCAAGGTCATCCGAGCATTCCAAGGTCATTGAATAAAAATCATCGTAAAGTAAAAATAAATTGCCTGGATCAATAATTAGTGATAAATCATCAAGGTCAAGTCAAGGTCACGTCATGTTCAAGTCAATGTCAAATCAAGGTCATGCACCAAAATTTCTAGAAACAGTTAAAAAAAGTCATGAAACTAATGAAAAATTCGGTTAAAAGTAGGTTTAGCTTATTAAAACTTACCAATGCGGAACCATATGGCAGTTTATAACAAGGCCACTCCTTCAAAATTGCATCAGAATTAGAATCTTCTTTGTCAAATAATTTTTGTTTTCGTAATGAAGCAGATTTAATCCACATACTTTTTAATTCTTCCCAGGGAAGGGATGGTCCGATGGTTTGCAATTTTTTCATAATATCCAAAGACTCTTCCAGATTTTCAATATTATCCAACATATTCGATAATTCGGTAGGCTTTACCTTCTTGTTTTGTTTTTTTGTGGTTTTTAAACCGCATTTTTCCATTTTTCGAATATTGTTATGAAATTTATTGTATAATATCCCTTTGGGTGGTTGTTTTAATCGAGGAGCGCAGTAAGATTCCTAAAATAATTAAATAACATGGTAAAAATGTATTGCTTCGCTCATCATATTATGTTTGTTTCAAAAAATGATCCTTTTAATAAACAATAACTAAATATTTTAGTTTAGGGATACAATTTATTTAAAGAATTAAAAGGACATTTTTTTTTATTAAAAATTTAAAATACTAAAAAAATATTTCTGGCACTAATACGGACGGGGGTCCGAACATAGGCGCCATGCTGATTCAAATTAATTCTTACTGATGTTTTATTACTTTAGTAATTTCAACGAAGTTTTAATGGCGCATATGTCTAGGCCTTTATAAAGACATGTAAGTACCGACCGATCCAAAGAATTTTGCCTCGACTCTTGCTGTGAAAAACAAAGCATTTTTAAACGTAGGTCTTTGATAAATTGTTTTATAATTATTTTAAACGTCATTTAATGTTGACAACATTTTGACATGACATTAGAGAGATTATTAAAGACCTACAAAAAAGCAGCTTTTGTTTTTTGCAGCAAGAGTCGAGGTAAAATTTTGTGTATATGTTTAGAAAATCAAGTGTAGTTTATACATACATTAATACTTACTTTAATTTCGTTCGGAAAAAAATCAACGATCATTTCAGAGAGGTCAACAGCTTGACCAACGGACATGTGCTTTGAATTTTCCATAAAGTATCTTACAATTATATCTCCTAACAGAACTCTTTGGTTAGATGTAAGATCTTCTTTTTTTTTCGAAATTTCAATTAATGCTTTTCCCTCAGAACAACTTTCTAAAATGGTTGCCAATGATGGCGTTAAATTGTCTAATACATTTTTGTTAGCTGATGCCTCGTTTACAGGAGTATCTTTAGGTGTATGGGGTTGTTCAGACTGTGTTGGATACAAAGCATTGTCTTGTTCATATGTACCCTAAGAAATAGCAGATTTTACTACTAGGAGTTAAAGTAACACTTTGCGTGACCGAGGCAGAAAGATTTAATTCAATTCTGCCGAGGCACACAGAGTCCCTTTAACTACATGTAGTAAATGATATTTTTTCTTAAAACGTTTAATATATTTAACTTAATGTACATTTTAATTTAATCGAATTTTATTTAAAATGTAGTTCATAGTTTTTTTTTTCTTAAAACGTCAATAAACATCACTTTAGTGACTTTTTTGACGAACATAAAGTTTTACCGGCAGCAAAAGTTACTTTTACTGCCGGTGACAGCAAAAGTAAAAAATCTTTGTTATAATACAGAAAAGTGCTACTTTTTGTTCGTCAAAAACGTCACTAAAGTAATGTTTTATTGACGTTTTAAGAAAAAAGCTATTTTTGCAAAGCAAAGTTTAAACAAATATTTTTAACTAATAAAAAAAAAATTACCATTTCTTTTTGCCAATTAAAAACTTTTGACTCAAGTTTTATCCTGATTCCTAAATCGCAATTTTTTGTCAACTCGTAAACATGTCTTAACCTCATTTGTTTTAAAACTTCCAAGTCGATGTGGTTTTCTAAAAAACAACTATTTAAGTAAAAAATAAAATAATTTTTTTTTATCTGAAAATTAAGTCACAAAGAGAACTTTTTTTAATGCTTGTGATAGTTAATATAATACCTTTAAATAAATTTTCAAGCACCTCAAGGCCCCATTGTTTTAATAAATCTGAAATGTCTCTTGAAATACTTCCATTAATTTCGCTAGAACTTGGTGCAATGACATTTATCCCAGAAATTAATGCATCAGGATCATATAGATATCTTGTTGGATTTAAAAGAGGGTTGTTGTTTAAATTTATAGCAGAATCCATATTATATAAAGCTTCTTCATTGTCGACTATTGTATTAGCGTTAACAGGGTTATCAACCAGTGAGAATAAGGTGTAGTTCGAAATATTATCCATTATTTATAATTATTTTAACGAAAAACTACTTAGTCTACAAATTAAAAGGTAGTTTGATTTAAAAAAAAATCAATAAAAAGGGAAAGTTACTTTTTTTAAACCAGTTTTATGCCTGGTAGGAACAAAATTTCATATAACACAAACTAGGTCGTGGGCGTATATAAAAAAGCATAAGTCACTGTTAATATTTTTTTTTAATAAAAAATGTTTGAGATAATCATCAGTAGGTTTTCGTGAGGTGCCATTTATATGTTCAAAAATGTCTATACTTAATAAAAACAAATACTTTTGAAAAGTTATATCTACTTATTTTATTTAATGAAGATGATGATGACATTGGATTTTTTAAAATTCAGTTTGACTTTTTAATTTATTACAAAAAATTTTTGCTATCAATTAATGATTAAAAAAATCCAATGTCATCATCAAATAAAATAAGTAGATATTTAATAATAATAAATAATTTTTATAAAAAAAGACAGATTTTAATAAATTTTTCTCAGAAGTACGAATTTGGACTTGGTTGTTTTTCCTTGTATGCCCACGATATTTTGTATAAGTTAAATATTTTTGTTGTTAATACATCAATAATAAATCTAATTTAAACATACTTACAATGCGAGGCAAAAGTCCCCCCCCCCCATGCTTTTTTTTTATAATGGTTTATAATCTTTCTATGAACTTTTTTTAAAATGATTTTGCTATAAAGTAGGTAAATTTTCTTTGACAATAAAAATCTAAAAAATTACCCCTTTTGCAGAGTAGCAACCAACTTAATTTTTTTAATGTAAAAGGGGGTCGTGTAACCCCTTATTTTGACGATATTTTTATGTTCTATGCAACGGAGTAAATAAAATAAAAATACTTACATCTATTTTTTTTTCTGCTAGATTTTTTTTATTAAATAAAATAAAAAAATTTATTAAACAATAGGTATATTTTTTTGACAAGCAAAAAAGCAAGTTTTTTTGAATAAAAAAATATAGCAATTTCGTGAGACAGCAACCATTAAATTTTGAATTATTGTGACCCTTCATTGAAATAAAATATTATTAGCACTATTGCAAAGAGGATAAAAAACACAAAAAAAGTATTTTTTTTAATTTGCTTTTTTGCAAATTTTAAATTTTTCAAAAAATATATATTATTATTTTTTAGTTACAATTTTCTATTTTATTTAATTAAAAAAATTCTTGGAGAAAAAAAAAATAGATATTTATATTTTATTAACACCGTTGCATAGAGCATAAAAATACCATTAAAATGGGGTGCACATGACCCCCTTACATTAAAAAAATAAGTTGGTTGCTTTCCTGCGAAAGTGGTAATATTTTTTTTTTTGTCAAAAAAAACTTACTTCATTGCAAAACGATTCAAAAAAATTAGGAAAAAATCTTAAACCGTTCAGAAATTAGGCAGATAGGAGACTTTAGCGTTGCATTGTATACATATGAACATGTATAACTAAATCAACCAAGTTATTGTACTAATTTTTTACTAAAATTCTAAATATTAACTATATTTCATTTTAATCAATTAATAGTAATCTTTAAGCCTGATCATTTTAGAACCATTAGGTAAATTACAAATATGAATTGGTGGATCTCTAAAAGTAGTAATGGGCAGAATAGTAAATTCATTTAAATTGTTAATAACATCGTAGGCTTCAAAATGCAAATTATATCGAGTTTCATTTTTAGTACAAATTAAGAATACACCATTTTGAATGTTCAATACAATTTCAATAATTTCATACAGTAATAATTTATCCGTAAATAAGCTTAAACAATAACCCTTTTTATAAACAATGCCATTATAGATGATTTTTGTGTAGCAATTATCTATGTTAAGAACATTTAAGCTTTCTTTAATTAAATCACCATATTGCGATTGTACTGGAGATGAAATGACATTAACGGCTTTTGTAACATTTCCTTTAAGAAGGAAACCTGCGAACTTAAGTTGATATTTTTTTGATAAACTCAGAGAAGGATTCTTTCTAGAAGTTGTAGAATTAGCGTACGACTTAAATTCCTTATGCTTTGCTTCAAACCTAAAGCACCAAATTTTACGCAGTGGCCCGGAATTTTTAATAATATTTACGTAATGTACCAGAAAATGGTGCTTTGGTTTCAAGGTGTCTTTAAATAATTTTTTATACATAAATAAATGTTTTTTTATTAATTCACTGACATAAATTAATGTACTATTAGATATGCTATTGGAAAGAAGAATATCTATTATTTTTAAAAAATCTAAAAAAAATAGCCAAACTTCATTGTCTTCTGGCACCAAGTCGCCTACCATGAGTGAAAAAAAATGAATGAAAGTTATCATTTCTCTAGCAGACATTTTCAAACGCTTATTTTGTAAGTGTTCTGGCTTAATTGGGGGCGATAAATTGTCATACTCTATGGGCCCATAGATAAAATTTTGTTTCCGGTTGTTTAGTTTATCAAGGGTACATAATTTTAGGGTGTAAACAAAATAGTTAATAATTTGTATCATGTTATAATGTGCTATTCCTTCAAAAATGTCATGCATAATGTCTACTGCGGGATTTTCAACAACATGAAAAGAAGGTATTGTATTAAAAATAGAATTTTCCCTTATTCCAGTCATCGAAACATTATTCAAAGAAATATCAATATCATAATTATTAATATTTCTTAGGATAATTGTGTTATCTTCAAAACATTTTTGAACATCGTCCTTTTTAGTCTTGCAAAATCTGCAAAAATAGTTGGATGAAAAAGATTTGGTAAAACCCAACATTGAATTAAGTCCTAAATTATCACCCAAAACTAAACAAAGTAAAAAATGAACTTGAATTGGCCCTTTTTGCGTTTCAATTATAATGCCATCAGTTTCTAGAGAAATAATTTCGTTTATTAACATAGTTAAACAAGCATTATTTCCTAATTCTTTTGTGTCGGAAGAATTTATCATAGCAGCTAAAAAAATGTTGTCCAACTTAGAATTATCAAAAACAATAGGAAACGAATAATACATTCCAGTTATAGCATTAGTATGTGATCCTAATGCGTTATTTATTTCGAAATCATCTCCATAAAGAAAGTAAGGAAGAATGGTCTTATCTGGATATAATTTTCTTTTTTGTTTCCACAACTTACCCTGAACAAAATTATTTAATGTATCTGTTTTGCATTCGTTTTCTTTTATAAAATTTAAGCTTTTTAATAAATTGTCATTTCTTTCAAACATGTTTTTAAATTGAAATTTTAAAGGAAGCAAGGCAGTTTTATTTTTTTTTTCATTTAAGGTAATTTTTCCGTTTTTCATCACTTCCTGAATTTTATTATCAATAACAACGTCCTTGCATGGAGCCAAATAATTGTTGTCTTCTAACCATTTAAATAATTTATAATCAGTATCAAAAAAGCGAAATGGGTTTTCACAAAAATATAAAAACTCTAAGAATTTTGGATTGTCATATTTAATATTAGGAAATAATGCTAATAAGGTTTCTTTAATAGTGGACACAATAGGTCCAATAATAAGATGATTTATCGATTCTAAAATTGAAAAAGAATCTTTTCTTGAAAAGTTGTTTTTCTCACAGAGAGAGAGGGTGAAGTTTGCTGAAGATTTTATCATATTCTCAGTTTCAATAGTAAAATCAAATTTATTTTTGAGTGTGGCACGTTTATTAGGATTATCAGAACTGAGTGATTGCTCTTTATTTTCAGAACAAGGATTTATTTGTTTAACCGGATCTATATTAAATAAGTTGCTATTGTAAAAATCGACATAATCTTCATTATTTTCTCCTTTATGTTTTCTTTGCATATGCTTTTTGAAGCCTCCTATGTTCGAAAAACATTGGGAACAACACACACATTTATAATTGACATTACTTTTCAAACAATGAAAAAATTTCAAATGATTAATTAACAAATTCAAAGAAGAAAAAGTGCCATCGCACAAAAAACAAAGCATTTTTTTTATTTAAAATATATCTACTCTACTAGGTATATTCTTAATTTTAACAAATGTCAAATTGACCCAATTATGAAGCTGAAACAAAACAGGCATTTATAATGGAGAATTTGGACCCTGTTGGTTGAAAAAAGATTAATAATGGTTATTTATTGTACCTACGTGTGGATTATAAGACAAATAAAACTCGCGGAAAAAGTTTAGGCACAAGACCAAAGGTCGAGTGCCTAATTTAATTACATAATATGTATAATTTTTCAAGAGTTTTATTTGACGGAATCCACGAGTGCAATTCAACATTTCATCTACAATTTTTTACAAATAAATACAAAAATTTTCGACTTATGCCTTCATTACAAAAATTGTAAAAACATGAAAAGACACTAGCGCCTTATGGACTGAATTATGAAGGCGATAAGGACACTCCATAAAACCCTAGTGTCTAATGACCGTCATTAGTCATCAGTTTAATTATGACACCAT
This sequence comes from Cartodere bifasciata, assembly GCA_963920755.1. NCBI lineage: Eukaryota > Metazoa > Arthropoda > Insecta > Coleoptera > Latridiidae > Cartodere > Cartodere bifasciata. The sequence goes on along the minus strand of OY987194.1, from coordinate 15,208,499 downwards.
AATATACAGGATGTCACAAAATTGTGGCACACCACCTATAGGTATATGCTAAGTTGACGTTGTTGAAACACGCCTAGAGATCCCCAGAAAATTATTTAAAAAAATCTATATTTTCTAATAACTGAGCAAAACACTGCTAAAATTTGATAAGTTTGGCAACACTGTTTAGAAAAGAACATTTAAAAATTACTTTTTTTGCATTAGATTTTCTTCAAATAGTTGTCAGCTTCACTTCATAAAAATTTTGCAAAATTAGATTTATTATAAAAATGTTTTTAGATCATTTAAAGATAAACAATTGGTAAAATAGGTTTAGGTAGGCAACATCTTTGTATTAAACCAATAAGTTTGGTAACGTGGCCTGTTATCATCAAGATATAAGCGTTTAAAGTTTTGAACTTTGGGGCCTCATATCTTTAACAGTATATGAGATTTTTTTATAACAATTTTCTGGGGATCCCTGGGCATGCCCCAACAACATACCATACAGATGGTGCGCCAATTTTGGCACACTCTGTTTATGTCAATTGTGGATAAAATAATTTTAAATTAATTTAATTTTTTAATTAATAAAACAAAAGGTATTTGCTAATAAGTTAGTTTGATTGACGTATTATTAAGTTAATCATTGTTAAAAAATGTTAAAAACCATGTTTTGAGCATATAATGCAAAAAAAACATTTTTGCTTATTATAAGCTAATACAGGGTGTGCAAAAAGTTTGGAATATCGCTCCTAATTTCGTAAATACTTTTCCTAGAAGGTTGATTTTTTTGAGGTCGATTTCTATTTTTTCAATGCGCATCTTTTCAATTTATATTCAAATATACAGGGTGTCTCAGTTTCTCAAGAGACTGGAGAATTTTCTTATTTTAAATGGAACACCCTATTTTTTATTTTTTTGATAAATCTAGATGCCATTAGTAGTTCAACGATATGTCACTTGCTACCCTTAAGTTAAAATTGTTACCCCTTTTAACATAATTTGTTTCGGTGTTAAAAAGTTTGGAATATCGCCCGTAAAATCGTAAATACATTTCGTAGAAGGTTAATTTTTTTGAGGTCCATTTTTATTTTTTTAATACGCATCTAACAAGCATTCACTCAACTATACAGGATGTTCCCGCTTTTAAGAGACTAGACAACTTTCTTATTTTAAACGGAACACCCTATTTTTCATTTTTTTTTATTAATCTAAAATGTCATTAGCAGTTCAACGATATGTCACTTGCTACCCTTAAGTTACTAATTGTTACCCCTTTTAACAGAATTTATTTCTGTTTTAAGAAGTTTTTAATACTGCCCGTAAAATAGTAAATACTTTTCGTAGAAAAAAATAGAAGTGGATCTCAAAAAAATTAACTTTCTACGAAAAGTATTTACGATTTTACGGGCGATATTCCAAACTTTTAACACAGAAACTAATTCTGTTAAAAGGGGTAACAATTAGTAACTTAAGGGTAGAAATTGACATATCGTTGGACTGCTAATGACATCTAGATTCATAAAAAAAATAAAAAATAGGGTGTTCCATATAAAATAAGAAAGTTGTCCCTTAAAAGCGGGAACATCCTGTATAGTTGAGTGTATGCTTGTTAGATGCGTATTAAAAAAAATAAAAATGGACCTCAAAAAAATTAACCTTCCACGAAAAGTATTTACGATTTTACGGGCGATATTCCAAACTTTTTAACATCGAAACAAATTATGTTAAAAGGGGTAACAATTTTAACTTAGGGTAGCAAGTGACATATCGTTGAACTACTAATGACATCTAGATTTATAAAAAAAAATAAAAAATAGGGTGTTCCATTTAAAATAAGAAAATTCTCCAGTCTCTTGAGAAACTGAGACACCCTGTATATTTGAGTATAAATTGAAAAGATGCGCATTAAAAAAATAGAAATCGACCTCAAAAAAATCAACCTTCTAGGAAAAGTATTTACGAAATTAGGAGCGATATTCCAAACTTTTTGCACACCCTGTATAGATTGTGTAAGAACTAAACACAAACAGTTTTAACAGGCTATTACCACATGTATTTTACCTTTTTTTTGTAACGAAGACTTTTGCCACTCCTTTATTTTAAACTCAAATATAATTTTGTCCCGCAATAACATTTGTATATTGCAATTATGCCACAATATGCCAAAATCTTCCGTCCGAATTGTTTTGAGCTTTTCAATGTCGTAATTGTTTACTAAAAGAAAGTTAAATCCTGATTAGTTTTGTGTATGGTCTAAAGTATGTAAAGAAAGTAGGTGTAGTTTGTGACGTATGCTGCGAAGCCTTTTTTTAGTAAAATAGGTTTCGCTAATTTCTTTTAAATTTTAAAATAAAAACTGCTTTATTGTCGATGCCTTCAGTGATATTTTACGTCACATGGATTGCCTGCTTTCTTTTAATAAACTATTTTAATTGGGTACCTATAGTAACATTTACACACGTTTACTTCTTAAATAGGACCCGCAAGAATTTTCAAGTAAAAAGATGAAAGGAAAAAAAATCTCAAAACTGTAGCGAGAATTAAAAAAAAAACTTGTTTTTTCCGTATGTAGGTACTCATTAAGAGCCCGTACAAGATTCAGAATAAAGGTCTTAAAATTTGACACATTTCACATTGACAAACAATCAAAATGTGCACTACATAGAATATTACTTGTACGTTGTACGGGATCTTAATGAACACAACAGTACACGTTACTATACTCTTGTCACTAGTTCTACTATGAAGGGATACTCCTATGGTTTCAAAATAAAACATACTTAAACCTAATAAAATTTAATTATTGTATAATGATACTTACCCAAACAAACAATCACAATGCCAATTGGGTTGTGAAGTCTCCAATTTTTTATAAATTCATACAAATTTATTGCAATAATTCCAATTTTATTGTATTTTTTCACCACTTTTACACTTTGTCTGCACGTCTCAACCATTCTGCATGTAATGTGGCGGCTTCCTAATTTTACGTCCAGTTCTCCCCGGAGAGCGCGAGATTTTGTAAATAATACAAAATCTTTGTAAATAATACAAAATATGTGTTACGACTACAAAACTTTTGTAAACATAACAAACAGATATGTTGTGCAGGTAACAACGCTTTTATTTAAACGTGAATGCAATAACAAATTATTTGTATATAATACAAAATTTTTGTAAAGAAACCAATATTTAGTTTTATTAACAAAGCTTTTATGTAAAGTTATTCACCATTAATAAACTATTTGTTTATATTACAAAATATATTTTAGAAGATTAAAAAATGTTTATAGAATAATCAAAAATTTTGTTTTTTGGAAACATCTAAATTTTAAAGATGGAGTTTAGAGTCCTTAAAATGTGAATGTTTGGTCGCGTTTGGACATCAAAACATGTTTGTCATCAAAAAGGACTACGTTTTTAAAGAAAATTGAGCATTTTTTTCTGTCTTCATATGTCAATTACTATATTTTTAATAAAATAGGGCATTATAATAATACATTTTTTATTACTAAATAATACAGCGCATCAACTACATATTTTCATAATTTGCTAAAAAATATAGTATAATTGCCAAATAAAGTCTCGGCAAAGTATGGATGATATTTAATGTTTTTTATTGTTAAAATTCATAAACAAATTACTGCAAATCTTCCCAAATGCTAGACGCGGTCCTTAACGGTTTTTTTAAAACCCTCTATGGTCTTTTTTAACTTGCAACTAAGTAATATAAAAACCAAAACAGATTTGTAATGGGACATGGGTTGGTTTGCATTGCGCTCTTTATAATTTTTGTAATATAAACTTACCAATGTCACAGGCCATTGGTGGTTTCTTTTGTTTATTTAAAACTACCGAAATTATGGTACAACTTGCTCTGTTTATAGGGGATTTATGCAAGGTATTTATGTTTAACATAACTTACAGAGTAAGTCATAGTAAACTAATACTGCTCAAACTTTTTTGTCTGTAGATATTATTAATTTTTACTGTCAATTTTTTTTCAGACATTCTTTATAACAAAACAAACCCTCCAATGTTGAAATAGCCGTTTTCTCAAAAGTTCGATAGTTCGAGAGATTTAATCAAAAAATAACGAAAAAAACAAGAAAATTTTAAGCAATATTTTTGAGGCCTACATTCGTTGGTGCTCCTTTAGAGAACCGTAATCCAATTTTTTTTTAGTTTGAGTTTAAGAATTATTTAAAACCTCAAAAAATTTTTCAAAATCACAAAAAAATGAATTCATGGCAACTAGATAGCGATTTCAAACGACTGCGACTGTATACTCAAACCATTGCGAATTTTGATGAAAATTTGGATTACGGTTCCCTGGAGCAGCACTAACAACTGTAGACCCCAAATTTATTGCTAAAAAAATATTTTCTTTTTTTTTTCGCCATTTTTGAATTAAATCTGTCGAAATATCGAGCTTTTGATAAAATGGCTTTCTCAACATTAGAGGGCCTGTTATAAGGAAGGTCTCAAAAAAATTTACGAAAAAATACAGGGTGTTGCAAATCTATGGATCTATTAGAAGTATCTGGAGAACCGCTTTACCTAGCGCTCTGATTTTTTTTTTATTAATTCTTAGGACATAAAATCTATAGCTCTAAAATATTTTGAAATTTGGGCGACTTCCGGTTATACCGGAAACTGGTACCTACTTCCTTATTTTAAATAGAATACCCTATTTTTTATTACGGATTTGGATTCCTTTTTAAATTTAATGATAACTTTGTTAATATGACCATACCCCAAATTTGGGCCGTTTTCCTGGAAAAAATTATTTTGTCCAAGATTTGACTTTCGCAACTGTTTTGAAAACAATTTATTTTCAAAACATAAATTAATTTTTCGTAATAAAATTTAAACCACTTATTAACAAAGCCCAAAGGAATGTTTAACAAAAAAAAATTAGCATTTTTACTAACCGGAAGTGGAAATTTTTTTGGTTAAACTTAAGAAAATTAAAAGTGATTTTTCTCAAAAAAATCAAATGCAACTAGTATCTTTTTATTAGCCCAAGAGATTGCTTTTTTTATTTGCTTTCCATTGGTACTATGGTTCCCTATACCGATTCTTAACCGTTTTGGGGATACGCGCAAAATAAGGAAATTCCCAAGTAAAGCTCGTGCTCTTACATTACCAGGTACTGTTATTTCCATTACGATTTAGCTTATTTTTATTTTTTAAGTTTTACAGCCCATAGAAATCTAAAACGCACCCAAAAGATGTTTTGGGGGCTTGGGGATTGGGGGAAAGTTAGATACAATTTAAAGTGGTTGCGCATACGTGCGTTTTTTTCTTTGTAATTATGGTAAAAACATTAAAATTTTATTTTTTGGAAATGTTTTGGGGGTCTTGGGGACTGGAGAAAGTTAGCCAAAATCTAAAATGGTTCATTTTTGTTTGTGCATAAGTCCATTTTTTGTTCTTTTAATTATGTTAGAAAATTTCAAATTTAACTATTTTTTTTTGAGATGTTTTGGAGGTCTAGGGGGCGGAGGGAAGTTAGCCAAAATCTGAAATAGTTCGTTTTTCTGTGCAAATGGGCATAAAAATAAGGTACATCGTAATGGAAATACCACTTATAACAGTACCTGTTAATGTTAGAGCACGATATTTACTTGGTTTCCTTATTTTGCGCGTATCCCCAAAACGGTTAAGAATCGGTATAGGGAACCATAGTACCAATTGAAAGCAAATAAAAAAAGCAATCTCTTGGGCTAATAAAAAGATAATAGTTGCATTTGATTTTTTTGAGAAAAATCCCTTTTAATTTTCTTAAATTTAACCAAAAAAATTTCCACTTCCGGTTAGTAAAAATGCTAATTTTTTTTTTGTTAAACATTCCTTTGGGCTTTATTAATAAGTGGTTCAAATTTTATTACGAAAAATTAATTTATGTTTTGAAAATAAATTGTTTTCAAAACAGTTGCGAAAGTCAAATCTTGGAGAAAATAATTTTTTCCAGGAAAACGGCCCAAATTTGGGGTATGGTCATATTAACAAAGTTATCATTAAATTTATAAAGGAATCCAAATCCGCAATAAAAAATAGGGTATTCCATTTAAAATAAGAAAGTGTGTGTCAGTTTCCGGTATAACCGGAAGTCACCCACATCTTAAAATATTTTAGAGCTGTAGATTTTATGTCCTAAGAATTAATAAAAAAAAATCAGAGCGCTATGTAAAGCGGTTCTCCAGATACTTCTAATAGACCCATAGATTTGCAACACCCTGTATATATAGGCAAAAAAGTTATGACCAGCATTAGTTTACTCTGACTCACCCTGTATATCTATGTTTATGTAATTTTATGCCAAATTGACTTTGATTATGTGAAATACAATTAGCGCTGTCGCCTCGCATAAACATAAATTTAAGTATTAAACATAAATAATTACTGAAAAATGAAGTAAATTTAAGTTTCTTTAACAAAGGCTAACTCTTTAAATGTAAGCCAAACGAGGTAACTTTTTAAGAGTTACTTAGTCTGACTATTCAGAATTTAACCTCTGATTCAGACTCATCTGACTGATAAAAAAATATCGCCTTCCTAGAAAACCATGAAACATCATAAATCAAATTGTGCAGGTTCAACTTTTTTAACATAGAAATTCACCATTAAGGATGATTTTTGAAATTCCATAAAATAACAACTCAATTTTTTTTATCTTTGTTTTTTTTGCCAAAACGATGTACTTACCTACTTCTTATTTTTTGAAATGCATTATTTAAAAGGGGAAAGGGGCATTTAAAGTCAAGTCAGATGAGGTCGAATAAGATCAATCTAATTCCTCTAATTGAATTGCAGAAAACAATGTTTTGGGACAGTTTAAATAAAAAGGCCACGGTTAACGTATCTAAGCTTAAAAATTGCCTTTGGAAAAAAATGCTGTTAGTTATTTGTTTTGTCAACAAATATTATTATTCTTAAAAAAAAAAATTATTGCTGTAATTAATATATTTTGTTACATTAACTAAAATATAAATATAAATATAACAATATTTTTGTTTAAACTGCTAATTTTATTTGTTTTAGCTACCAAATAATTATAAGTATTAACAAATTAATGTTTGTTACCCTAATGAATAAAATTGCCAATATAAAAAAAATAGAATGTGTCTTTGTACAAACATTTTAGTTCTTTTAACAAACTAATAATTTCACAACACAATCCTATTTCTTTGAATTAACTAATAATTTAATCATTTAAACGAAAGACGTGTTAGTCAGTAAAATAAAATTATTATTTCCACGAGCCAAATATTTGTTAAACTTACAAAGTTGTTTTCTTCTCTTCATAAAAACCATTCGTAAAAGCAACGAAACTAATTTTGTTGTTTAAAATAATAAAATTGTTAATCATTATTTAGTTTTAACAAAACAATTATTAAATTATACAAAAGGGTAGTTTTTGTAACAATTATGGTGTTGTTAAACATGTACAAAAAGGCGTTTGTTAATAATACTAAATATTTTTTTCAGTGTACATGCATAAGAAAATACTTCGTGCTTGTTCAAAATAAATATTTGTTAAATTACATAACGATTTCTTTTGTACCATTCTTGTTATTCTCATCGTTATATCTATTCCTTAGAGACCAAACAATACATGCCACTCTTGAAAGAATAAATAAGTCCTTTTCATAAAAATTAATAGCAGAAAAAATAAAATGTTCGAATTTGAACGAATTTAAAAGGAAAACACATTAGTGTTTCTGACACAACACATTTAGTTAGGACGGTATACATTTTTCCAATAAATGTTTTCAGTCTGCATTGAATTTCTGAATTCCTGATGAGTGATGAAACACAATAAAGTTATTTTTTCAATGCGTTTGTGAAGGCTTATTGCTTGCTTTGGATGCTTAGTTTAGTATATATTGTATCAAAACTTTGCGGCCCAACCTTAAGAACTTTTGTAATAACAAAAACAGGTCGTAAATTCACTACATTTATAAACTTTGTTCAGAGTTCAGGTCTAAATGTAATTGCCTGAAGTTTAGTTTAGTTGAGCGTCAGTGCTTTAATAAGCAAAAAAGTAACTACATACTGCTCTACCCAAGTTTATAATTAATTAGACGGATCAGCAGCATTATGTGAATTACAAAACAAATGTGTAAGAAACTAATTTTTTTAATTATGCTGAAACTTGTCCAATTTTCTGTTCATAAATTTTAATTCTTTTATGTAAAAAATTTAAGGCTTATTGGTCCATTTAAATTTTATAAACAATAAATTTTATAGTCAAAGCATAGACAAATTATTAACTTAGACTGACAGTGACGGCCTTTTTCATGAATCGCGGTATTTCAGATATCTGTAAAATTTTACAGTTTTCTTTGGTGATTTTATTTTAAGGTTAGGTTTTTGTACATATTTTTATTTTGATTTACACCAAGTACATAGATGACATTTTATTAAAATTAAATTAAAAATGTCAAATAAACTTCGATTATAAAAAAAAAATAGCAATAAAAACTCCTAATACTTCCTTCTACAACAAAGTTTACGTACGCGCTTGTTATTTAAGCGTTGCATAAACACAAACAGATTGAGTAGATCTACTTTTTTGCATTCCAAAGAATTTTTTGCCAAGATTGGTCAATTTTTGCACTCATTCAAACAGTTAACTCCAGTTTTGATTTATTTAAGCTTGTCGTAATTGCCGTCGTCATGTCGTAATTTAAAGCATCCACTGTTTCTTTTGGGGACAGGAACCGCTGCCCGCTTATTTCATTCACAAATACACTATTTTTCTGAGTATTTTGATAGTCTTGAATTTTATGGGTTCAATTTTGATTTTATTTTAAAGAGTTGTAGCAGATTAGAGTTATTTTCACATCTAATGAAGGCAACATTAACAATAATCACTTAATTTTAAATAAAAACATGTTTTTTTACCATTTAAATATTATTTTGAATAAAGTCAATTTGACATAAATAATATGTTTAGTTTAGAGCACTTACTAGATTTAATTTTTGGTAGAATAAAAAAACAACGACATCTACCCATGAAATTTTGAAGCTTGAAGCGCCCTCTACTTTTCAGAGTGGCCCTCTACCTTTTAAAACCTCGCGCACTGATACTCTAGTAAATTCATTCTCTTTGGTCAAAGTATAAAAATATTTCTTTTAATTATTATTTTTAAGATCGTTTAAGCACAAAAAAACTGCTTTGACGCCCTGTTTATGATAACATCAATCACATCCTCATTATAGAACGGGTCGATTGGGCTATAGAAGGATGTCCCAGAATTGACGCACCACCTGTATGTACGTTATTGAATAAATGTCTAGAGACCCTCAAAAAATTAAAAAAAAAATCTATATCATACAGGGTGTCAATAATATGGCACATAAACGCGATATTTAAGGCACGTCTAGGAAGCCCCAGAAAATTGTTAAAAAAATCTCATTTACCCTCGGAGATATGTTGCCCCAAAGTACGAAACTTTAAACGCTTATATCTTGAATATTACAGCACATATTAACGAAAAAAATGGTTTAAAACAAAGCTACAGTCTTAAACCATTCCATCATTTGTTTATTTTTTTAATAGTCAAATTACATTTTTATAATTAATTTACTTTTACAAAATTTTCATAAAATGAAGCTGACAACAACGTCAATAAAATATATTGCAAAAGTGTATGATCAATACTTATAGAAGGGATTTTTAGATGTATTTTCCTAGACTGTGTTGCCGAATTTATGCAACTTTGTTCGCGTTATTCTTGATGAATATAACAGATGGATTATTATTGACAATTTTCTAGGAATCCCTGAGAGCATACCATTGCATTTATGCATTTTTTGGACCTGTATATACCTTCAGAGATAAGAGGTCACAAAGTGTGAATCTTTAAACGCTTATATCTTAAAAACAGCGGCAAACTAATGAAAAATATGGCTTAATACAAGGCACAGTCTATCCTAAACTATTTTACTATTTGTTTATCGTTAAGATGGTCAAATAATTTTTTTATGATCAATTTAATTTCACAAAATTTTCGTGGAATGAAGCTGAGAACAATGTCAATAAAAAAAAGGTATGATCAAAAATTTTCGATGGGTTTTAAAATGCACTTTTCATAACAGAGTTGCCAGCCAAAATTCATCTGACGTTTATCGTATTTTCCTCAGAGATAAAAAAGAAGAATCCCTAGGTATGCCCTAACAGCGTACCTTGCAGGTGGTGCGCCAATTCTGGGCATCCTGTATAAGGGTTTCTCTGGACCTGGATTTAAGTAAAGGTCAACTCAAGGATGCACTTAGGCTTCTTAATTGAGCCTAGTGTACATGCCTCCAACGAGACCCGAGACAATTCCAGCCTCAGGTTCGGATACTAAACTAAACGTGACCGGCAGTCTTTTTCATTTTTGATCACTCCTGGGGTTCGAACCCAGGTCATTTTGGTTAGGAATCGGACACTCACTCGCTAGCCAGCTGCGCGGCTTATATAAGGATTTATTGAGTAAAGTGTTGTAATAATCGTAAAGTAAAAACAAATCTACGTTGTACATCTTTATGCTATTTTAACGTGTGCTACACGGACGCTATAGGAATTATCTTTGATAAAGTCTACAGTTCCTGCAATATATTGTGGTTTTCATATGCATGTTAATGACCATTTATTTCCATCAGAAACACGATAACGATGGGTGGTGCAATATTCTTGCGTCGTTAATGCAATCCAAGGTATCGTTATTTAAGTATTTTATTTCGGGTGTTTGGATTTTGAAATAAACGGCATAATGCTTTAAATACAACAGTATACACGGTAGCTCATTAAAAACATTATACAGACACTATATGTACATATACAACAAAATAATAATTTTTCTTTTCGTCTTATAAAAGTTACCCCAAAAATATGTGTGGTAAGTAAAATTCGTCCAAATAAATAAGGGTTCAATTAAAATTGTGTGATATTTAAAGCGAATTCATGAACTTTATTTAACAATTAAATTAAGAATTTATTTAAGAAATACGGCTGCTCATTGGTCTATTTTTTGAAATTGAAGTGTATCGTTTGTCAATGTCAAGTAATAAACCAATGAGCAGCCGTATTTCTTAAATTAATTCTTAATTTAATTGTTAAATAAAGTTCATGAATCCACTATTATCGGAATAAAAAACGCAATCAGGTTTAATAAAAATATACAATTTAAGAGGTTTTATTTAAAACTACCAATTCGTAGCAGATAATGTAAATTGTTAAAGGTAATTAAGGACGTACATATTTAGGGTGTAATAATTATCGTAAAGTAAAGACAAATCTAGGTTTAAAATCGCGCGACGTTTGGTTATCGTCATCCTCTTAATTATCAGTTGTTGTTGCAATATATTTTTGTCTTTACGTGTGTTTAATGACCATTACTTTGTTTTTAATGTGTTCTCGATTTCGGTTATAGGTTATTTTTGTCTCTGAATAAGTCCCAAGAATTTGGTAAATCCAGCGAGATAAACTCGATTGAACAAAAATGTAGGTAAAGAACTAAAACAATCAACACTTATTTTGAAGACATCAAGAAAAAAAACCAGTTAACTTATAATTAACATAGACATTATGATTAACATTAAAACATTAATTTATCAACTTTAAACTAATATTTGGCGAATGCGCTAACATTGGTGATCGCCCGTCGCATTCGCCAAATTATATCCATTTTAAGCAGAAAGCGATATCTCTATCTTTATGTTATATTTCCATTAAAAAATCATCGACGCATTTTTTGCTTATCCCGCTTCTGAAAAGCCTAGTTGTTACTAGAAACAAACTAACCATTCGATGTACGGATAAAGGTAACACACAATGGCTGTATATTATTTTCGTCTCTAGTTAAACTCAGCAGCAAGATAAACATAACTGGAAAATAAAATTAGAGTAACGTATTTCCAGTGATGACTTTACCTAACCTTTAGGTCAAGGTAAGTCGGTAAAGCTAACATTTTAAGTTGAAGAAAACACAATATAATTGTTTTGGATTTCTATAATTTATATTTTTCTATAGTATAGTATAAGTAGTATATGGGTATTCATATTAAAATCAAACTAAAAGCTTTCTCAGTATAGCCTTGATATACTGCGAATCAATCACGCTGATAGTTTAACGTGATTTTACACGTTTTATTTAATATTTGGCATTTTCGCACGCAAGGTAACGTGTGAGAAACTTCCTTATCAGGACTATATTCTCTGCCTCAAAACGAAATATCTCTATTTCCAATTTATTTTATCTTGGAGGTTTGCACATGTCCGTGACTACTTACCTAGCTCAACATTTTAATTAGGCGGTAATATTGATTTTTTATTTCATAGATATTTGCCTGTGTTTAAATGATGTTCCCAAAAGTCATAGTTTTTTGTACAGCCTCAGAAAAGAGTGGGGGCATGCTTTATTTAAAAATTAATATTATACGTTTTAAGAATGGACCACGATTGGAAAGATGATTTATTGGTTGTCAAGTTTTAAGTGCAAATTACCCATTCCATCAATCGCGTTATTTTATTTAGGCTATAATTATTACAAAAAAACTGTTTAGCACGAGCTAACAAATAGTTAATATCCATTTTTCAAAATAATATTAAAAGTATCATGCGAAAAAAACTCAACATGTCCTCAAGTGTCGACGTGTATCCACATAATCAGAAGAACATCTGTTTTGTACAAAAAAAATTGAACTTATTTTGCCATTGAAAATAGTTTAAAGACACCGATTTTTATTTATTTTTACAATATTATCATAAAAGTTAAATTTAAGAGGAGGTTTAAAGGTAAATATAACGTTGTCCAATTTATTAATCCTACATAAAACTATTTCTTGATAAAAAATTACATACCTAAGTACCTATTTATACCAGCTATCCACCCAAATGCAAATTCATGAAGTAACATTAGTTTATTTCCACAGTTTTAACACGAGAATGTTAGAAGCCCAGACATTAAATAAACGGAGAAGGATTATGACAGTGCAGACTATATGAATAAAAGTGGAATGCTCTCAACAGTAATGCTGCCGAATTACTTGCGGTTATGCATGCTTTTCTGATAAGAATGCTTACGGTACTTATCTTTATTTCCTAAAAACCTTCTCATTGAATGCTCTTACTTCTGCTTAGAACAAAAACTTTTACTGAACACTGCTATATTAGTTAGTCTGTTAAAATAAATAATAGCACCATTACACTGTTTTCGTTTAAGTATTCCATATTTAATCTGAATTTCAGAAAGCATGAAATAAATAAAAATTCTTTTGAATAAATTGCTGTAAGAGCCTATACCTTATAAGTCTTTGAGAATGCACTGCATCTTCTTTGATAATTTATTTTTGCTTTTTTTATCAGCTCTAATACTTGATTTATTTATATTTATATAAAATACGATTTTGCAACCATTACATACTTTTCCGCCTTATTAGAGATTTTTGCTATTTTTCAATCACAAAAATAGATAATACTGGTGGTAAACTGTTAATTGCATTACACCGTGATTAATACATAAGTGCGACACCAGTTCAATATTCGTAACCCTTCAGTCGGCTGCAATCATGTTTCAATACTTGCGTTGCGGTTTCATAATCAATACTACAACCGCCACAGGAACGTGTTTTGAAACATAAGCAACTACAACCTACGATAATCCTACGAGTAATCATATCATTGAAAATTTGTCAGCCTATTGCTAAAAGCTAAAAATTAAAAAAAAATAAATGAGATATAGATTTGCTATATCAGCACAAAAAACTATGATGGATAAGGTGGTCTTTTTTAAAACCAAATTGTACATATTACATTTAATTTCACAAATTTTTATTGGTTAAAGTTGAAGTATCTAGTTTAGTTCAACCGGTAGATGTCTTTTACTAACAAAATACTTAATTTTTTTTCCGGAGCCACAAAATTACTTAATTATTAAGTTTTGTTTTAAAAATATGGTGGTAAAAGTTAAACTGTCAATCTCTGAATCTATAGTTATGGCCATAATTGCCTGCAACAGTAAATACTTATTAATTGCTTTTTTTTAATCAATAATAAACTTTAAGACTTTACTTTTAGTGAAAACTTGAAAGGTCTTCTGCTAATTGCTACAGCACTCGCTTCAAGTATTTATCAAACTATAGATTTTTAAAGTGAGTTCCTAATGCAGTGTACTAAAGTTCAACTTTTCTTTAGTTATTTCATTTCCTTGTTCTTGAAGTTGTACCGTATTACTATTATTGCAGCATGGGGACCCTCAAACTTCAAAATTGTAGGTATATGTCGTTGTTCTATAATTTACAGGTTTTAGCTACCGTCTTACCATGATTTTTTTTTAAATCAATATTTTTATTTTTTCTAAAACACACCTACAAAACGGAAGGGGCTTTAACAAAGAAGGTTAAATTAGAAAGTTGTTAAGTTTTATTTTTGTCTTCTACTACACCAAATCAATGCGTGTGCTTGGCGAGTTTAGTTAGACAAAACAGATTTCATTCATTTTGATTAAGCCATATTTTATTTTTTTGTTAATATGTGGCGTTGTTTTCAAGGTACATGTATTAAAAGTTTCGCAATTTGGGGCCTCATATCTCCGAGCGTATATGAGATTGATGTTTTTCAACAATTTTCTGGGGATCCCCCCCAACTAACATTTTTAGTCACCGATACTATGGCTTTAGTATCCGCGACTTCTTTTTAGTAAAAATGTAGTAATATTTACTCTAATTTTGACTTTGAAGTAAAATTGTGTTCAAAGGAATTTTTTTAGTCGCGGTTACGTAATTTTTCCTTCATGTAATTACTACGAAATTACGTAATTTTATTTGGTAATTACTACGTTATTATAACTTCTATAGGTTACCATAAAGTAACTATTACTTTAAAGTAATTTTGTTAGTAACGCTTAAGTGTGATTTAGAGTTAAATTAAATTAACTCAACGCCACTCAAAGCTACTTTACTCCACTTAACTTGACGCGACTAAATTAAGGCATTTATAGTATAAATTTACACGTTAGTTTACAACAAGCTAATTTAGTAAACGCCATCTATCGGTAAATGTTAGAATCGTCTTATTTACAGAAATTCATCTGAAATTCATCGATTATCTTTGAAATTTTAAAAATTTGGTCTAGTAGCCGATAGATGGCTCTAGTGAAGAGGCTACTTTACATTGAATTAGCTGAAATTAACCAAAATTAAGAAATAGAACCTTAAGTAAACGTCAAGTTAAGTTAATTGGATGTTTAAATGCGATTTCATCTTTCGTATAATTTATTTCAGTCGCGATACGTTAATTATAAGTGAAGTTACGCTAATTCATCTCTAAATCATGCTTTACCGTGCATTTTGGAACTTTAACGTTATTATTACTTAAAAGTATTTTTTTAGAATTTGCGACGTTAAAGGAACGTCCCATAAATTGGGAGTTGCTTCGTAATTATTACGGTAATATTAACGTAAATTTTACTTAACTTTGGAACTTTGAAGTAATATTAATTTATAGGTAAAAATGGGAACGTATTTGCGACTTTCAAGAAGGAAATATTACTTTAAAGTTCCAAAAGTTACCCTTTATCGATTTTTGAATAAATCCTCCATATTTATTTTATAATTTTTGCCGCCATTAATTATATTTTACCTGTAATTTTTTAAAATAGTCAAATGGATAAATAGTTTACTAAAAAAACATGTTAGAATTCTTTTTCAACAACTTTCCATAAGAAATAAGACCCTTTTAAGCCAAAAAAAATATTTTTTATTGGATGCAGTTGGTAATTTAAACAAAAAAAATTATTTAAATTTAATTGTTTTTAAAGGGCATCGTTATTTTTGTAATCAGGGATGTTAATAATGTCAATAAAATTTAAGGGGTTTATGGTTTCGAGTTATGATACGCGTTGTATTTTTAATCAAAAGTATAATTAAAAAGAAAGAAACTCCATGTTGGAGTTTAAGTCGGTGTCCATAGTTTCTTTAAAAATTAACAACTACATGCTAATAACATAGACAAAAAATGTTAAAATGCAGTAGGCAAAAAAAGAAGTAAAAATAACTATATTTCTACGTACATTTAACGTTTTTATTACTACCCAATTACGTCGCCGTGTAGGTCCCTCAAAAATCATTCCCCACTTTTGTCGCAGGCACGTAGCTACTACGTAATTACAACGTAGCGGCGACTAGTAAAAATTACTTCAAAGATAACTTTGACGTCGCCGTTACGCAATCGCGACTTAAAATGCTAGTTGGGCCAGGCATGCCTCAACAGCGTACCATACAGGTGGTGCGACAATTCTAGGACATCCTCTAATAGATCATTTACCACGTATAGGTAGTTAGTTACCTTTACGGTGTCTATACAGGGTGTCCAAAAAATGGCGCATAAACGCGATGGTACGTTGTTGGGGCATGTCTAGGGAGCCCCAGAAAATTGTTAAAAAAAATCTATCTCATATACCCTCGTAGATATGTTGCCCCAAAGTGCGAAACTTTAAATGCTTATATCTTGAATATAACAGCACATATTAACGAAACAAATGGTTTAATACAAAACTACAGTATATTTTAAACCATTCAACCATTTGTTTATTTATTAAATGGTCGAATTACATTTTTATAATTAGTTTAATTTTACAAAATTTTCATGAAATGAAGCTGACAACAACGTCAATAAAATCTAGTGCAAAAGTGTATGATCAAGACTCATAATAGTATATTAACGGGAGATTGCGCGGTAATGTTGGTTGCCTAAATTTCAACAAAAACAACCCTTTCCGTTTTATGGACATTGGGAATATAAGAAAGATTTCGGATTAAAAAAGGTACTTACCCGCAAGAGAAAAGATCAATAAACAATATGAGTGGTTCAAAATATGTATTACAATGCACTAAAATACCAAATTTAGTAAATTAAAAAACACTTTTTTTTGACCATTTGTAGCTCTTTTTTAATCATTTTATTCAGTACTTTTTAGATTGATTTACGAACCCAAAATCACTCATATTGTTCTTCATTTAATGTAGAATAATTATTTACTGCATAATAGATGTTTATAATTCAAATAAACTCAATGTCCACAAAACGAATTTGCAATGCTTAAAAATGTCAAAAAAATTTAAAAACTAAAAAATTATCGACCCCTGCATTACCGATATTAATAAAAATGGACAAACGTCAGCTTTAAAATATTCGTAAAGAATTTTTTGATAGAAACTCCGAAATCTTTTTATAAGTTATTATTGGTGTTTGTTTAGTTAATCCTATTTTGTACAAGGTAAGTAAAGGTATAATTAACCTAAAACCTCATTTAAAGAAAGAACAAATCCCGGCCAGTGTATCATTCTCGAAAGAAAAATACAAAAAATAAGAAGTTGCAATATTGGTGGAATGATAAAAAACGGAAAAGGCCTAAAAAGTAAGTTACTTTCAACTTTAAATACAACCAACACTCAAGGTGTCCTTCAACCAAATTAGAAACGTTAAAACATAGGGACATAGGAAGGTACTTACTGCAATTTCACAATCATTTTCTTAAAGTTTCTAAAAATGCTCATTTTTGTAAATACAAATATCTTCCAAAAAAGATGCAGCAAAAGAAAAAACATTGTCCGTAAACAGAACCTCACACTTTAATCCTACATTCTACAAATTCATTGATTAACACTACACTGGAGAGCCACTTTTTAAAGACATTTTGTAAATACCAAATACAAATGCCTACTGGTTAGCAAGCAGAAAAAACGACTGTAATTTTATTAAACTGGCGAGTTCAGATCAATTTTAATTTTATTTCGTTTGTTCTCTTTCCACACGTTTCACTCGTTTGTAAAGAATCTTATCATCAAAAATTAAAGACAAATACGCGAACAAATGCAGCAGAATTATTTTTGGCTTTATATTTCAGATCTATATTATTCTATTTTAAAAATACGAACTTGACTAGACACCACAGTCGGCCATTTAATAGCTTAATGCTTCCTCTCTACTAGTAGAAGTAGTGGTTGCGCACCGAGCAGACTGAGCAGAGCGGATAAACCCGATCACAAGACGAAGTTCAAAAACATCGCCAGCACCCAAAGCCGGTTTCACCAGCGCCGTACCAACGTTACCAGCAAGGCCCGCTGCGAGGACGTGCATTTCATATTCAAAATTAACACCTTTTTTTACATATCTCTGATGTTGAAGATACCCAAATAATATCATCAAATTGGAGTCACCCACATTTTATAGGAGAGACCAACAATATCTTTTGGAAGGATTATTTAATTTGCATCGACAGAAGAACCAAAATTAAAATTAATTTTAAAGCGAGTAATTTTTTGCAATTTTAGGTCATTTAAAAATGTTAGTTTTTTTACAAAAATGTGGTTTCGGTAATCAACAAATAGGTAAGATACTTAATTTTATAAAAAATAGGTAATAAATCCCTTAAAAAAAGTTGTTTTCTTTTTTGACCTATACATTGTAGTTTTTATACAAAAAAGAAAAGTTTAATACATGAGCAATATATGTGTACAACCCTGTATATGACCTATATAATTTGACGTCTTTTGACAAAGTCATAACCCAAAAAATAAAAAGTTGACAGAAGTTTCATTTTTTTAGTAAACTGTGGTGCCATCTTTTATGATTTGTTTGAGGTTTTTTTGTTTATTTCAAAAATAAATCAATAGAGGGAGATTTGTGCAATCCCCCTTTAAAACATAGAGTTTTATAAGGAACGTTTTTTAGCACGCGTCCAGGTTTGGAAAAAGAGCCGCGCAGCGGCGAGTTTTCCAATGGACAAGTGATAAAAAACGCCTTATAAAACGAGTTTTTTATACTATTTTTTATATTTGCATCATTTAATTCATTAAAAAGCATTTTTAATTTGAATTAAAAACTTAAGATGAAATTTTGTTTTTATGACCAACCTTATAGCATAACATTGACATTTTGAAGTAAAAAATAAATTAAAGTTAGACATATTGAATAATGAAATTTGTAAACTTTACTCATTTAATACTAAATGAATAGGCGTTTTTGAGAAAATGTAACCATTGATATCGTTTCTCCAATTCTTCTAGTTATTCCCTCTACAAAAAAACTATGTCCCCCGGTTGATTATAATAGCAAAATTTGTAAATAAAAAGTATCTTGCAAGAAAAGAATTCATCTTTTTGCATCAGGAAAACCAACCAATAAAATAAAATTTTGGGTTTAATAATGAAGCAATTCAGAAACTTTAAAAAACCAAATTTTGGGTTTCATAATGTGCATATTATAGAACGCAAATATAAAAATGAGATTTTTAGACTTATAGATGAGATTTTTAGACGTATTTTCCTAGACTGTGTTGCCGAATTTATGTTACTTTGTTCGCATTTTTCTCGATGAATATAATAGATGGATTTTTTTTGACAATTTTCTAGGGATCCCTGAGAATGCCCCAAGAGCGTACCATCGCGTTTATGCGCCATTTTTTGGACACCCTGTAGTTAGGAGTAATTAAAATTTGATCTTATACTGTAATATACTTCTTTGTAGTCCTATAAAAATAATAATTTCCATTTGACCAATGTTTGTGTTAAAGTTTATTGAGGTAAAACTCAACTTACTTAACTAAAGTATTTTGTTTTTTTATTTTTATAAACTTCTCGATAAACGTGTGTAAAGGAAACTGCAGCTTTAAAGGGAATTTATTCGCAAGGAAAATTTGAAGCAATTATGTCGGCCATATTCAAAAGACTCATAAGCCTCGAGATCGTCAGCATACTTTTGGGATGCTCGTAAAACTTTTCCTACCTGTAACCACGTACTTTGACAAAGTTTTACTTGCTCATCTCTATTACCAACATAGAAAGGTTGGTATGCACGGTTTGGGCATAAATTTTTCAGCAATTCATACCAACAAAGTTTTATAATCACCTCGACTAATTATAATGGTGCTTTAAAATGATGTACTAACTATAAAGAAAAGGTGGATAGTTCATTCTGAATTAAATTTTGCGTCTTTATTTATTTAATGCTGAAACTTAAAATTGGCGAAGGAATTTAATAATGCTTATTACTTGAATCAAAACCTAAATCGATATAAAATCGACGCTTTATAAATTGCTCACGTAAGAAGAGAAATCAAATTTTACTTTATAACTTACCCACTTTAGCATTCATTGAAAATTTTGATTAAGATTAAGTTCTCTAGAGAAATTTACTCCTTTTGCTGGCTCGATAATAGGGACAAATGATGTACACTAAATTTGACTTTGGAACATGATTCGGGACCCTTTCAGGATGCCCAAGCCATAAGGTGCCGACCCCGCACCTGGTCGATAAGTCCGCCATATTGGATTTTATGTCAAAATGACAGAACGTCGTATCTCGGTAATGGATAAGTCAATTTGAAAAATTTTTTTTCATTAGCCCCCCCAGGGGGCCCTCTTTATTTAAAATGTTTGTCCCCCCTGGGGGGGGCTCCTGGGACTTTCTCAGGGGGTTTTTATATCCAAATATTTTTTAGATATTCTAAGGAACATTTTTTCCATATTTCATGTTTCTACCACAAAATGCAGATTAATTTCGCTTACGCAGTACACTAACAACACTAACATTAAGTAATCGCTGGTATAGCATGTTCACTTATTTAACAATAACTTATTTGTTGATAGAGATATCTTTATTCTGCAAACGCTGGATTATGTAGGAAACCTTACCTCTTAATAATTGTTAAATAAAATTTTTTTAAAAAAATTAGGCGGAAAAGTATAGGCCAAAAAGTAAATTAAAACATAAAAAAAAAAATTTAATTTAGTATTTTGCCAATATTTTTTTTGGTTTTGCTTTAATTAAAAAATACTTTGCAAATAAATGTTCATAATAAAATTTTACGTCATTCTGATAAAAAAAAAATTTGATCAAAATAGTTTTTACGTTGCCAAAATAAAAAAAAACCTTGTTTTTTGACCTTTTCATTTAAATTACTCTCTTAGTTGTAAAGACAATTTGAATTTATAAAAACTGGAATGTAGTATAGGCTTAAGGCTAAAAGTCTTATAGGAAAAATTTTGAGAAAAATTAAAAAATAAAAAAGTTGGGCGCCATTTTTCAAAAATCCATTATTTTGACTTTGGTTTTTCAATTTTATTTTAGCTTTTTTCAAAAATAATACTACATTTATATTTTTTTTCTTATTCCTAATAAAATTATAAATCTATCAAAAAAAAAATTTTTCAAATTGACTTATTCATTACCAAGATACGACGTTCTGTCATTTTGACATAAAATCCAATATGGCGGACTTATCGACCAGGTGCGGGGTCGGCACCTTATGGCTTGGGCATCCTGAAAGGGTCCCGAATCATGTTCCAAAGTCAAATTTAGTGTACATCATTTGTCCCTATTATCGAGCCAGCAAAAGGAGTATCTCGATAGTTAAGAGTATACGTATTTGTATACATTTTATTTTATTGGTTTTATTCTCTAAAAGATCCTTTATTTGTAGAGAGTAGAATGCACAAAGTTTTTATTATCTAGAAAATAAATTAGCAAACAAAAAAAAAAGCAACTATTAACCTTTTTTTTTCAATAGAGTTATTAAAAAACATAATTTGACTAATTTGTGAAAAATGTGGTAGAGACTTTGAAAATAAACTAAAATATCTCGTACCTACTTTACAGAAAACGCACCGATTTGTCAAACACTTATAATTTAATACCTATATAACCCTTTTTTTAAATTCGATTTTATAGTCGCAGCTATAAAACTGAATTTGCTACGTTTCCTAATAGGGAACATAAATATAAATCCTTTGAAGCATAAACTACGAAATTGCCCATTAAACTATGGAGTAATTTCAAGATTTTAAAATAAAATAGTTCTAAAATTGTCGTAAATTCTATCCTAGTGAGGTGCTTTAGAGAAAATATTACCTTTAGTGCCCACTGTTTTTTTTTAATAAATAGAATGTTGTACTTTTAAAAAGTAATGTGTAAATATATTATTTGGCTGCAGTGGCAGAACATTGGTGTTTATTAATCGAATTACCTATCCGCCATCCATGGGATTTGGATAATAACAAATTTTGTTAAGCAAATTATATGGCGTCGATCAACAGAAAATTGCTGTTAATCGACGAATAAAATTTATAAAATTTACAAAATTGTTTTTTTTTAATGCGAGTTACGAATGGTTACGAAGCATCGCGTGGTTTAGCGGTTTAAAACAGAAAGTGTATGGGTTTGTTATGGTGCTGCACAAGGATAAAATGCAATAAAAAAAAATTAAATAACCATATAATCTAAGTATCTACCTACTTGCCAAGGATTACCGATATGAAAAATAATAATATAAAACTTAAATTTTATATAAATGCAGAATTTAATTCCAAAGGGTATATACTCCTTTCCTCCGCCAACCACCGTGTATGCATTTTATGTTTATCTTTTGGCTTGTTTTCATGAGATGACCTTGACCTAATCCAACGCTTTTAATGTTTTCATATGATTTATTTTATCCACAAAAAGTCTACTTAGTGACTTTGAATTAATATTAAAAAAAAACAATTTATTGTAAGAAATCTAAAACACGTATTATGAAAATAGTATAAATGCGAAAGCAAATTTTTTCGATTTGTTAAATTAACTTAAACTAAATAGCAGACTTTCATTAGCTTGTAATTGTTTTTTTCCTAATTTTGTTAAAAATATAAATATAGAGTAAAAACTTGGCTTTGGGGTAGGTCATAGACATTGTTGATTGTAATCTTTTACGTTGTTCATGGCCTTCCATGAAGGTGTTTTTTATTAATCGTTATTACCTTAAGAATGTCCAAAACTGCCTTATGTGTGTGTGAATGTGCCCCTACTTAGTTTAAATTTACAGTAGTAGCAGTATTCCTAATCTAAAAACTACAAATTAGAATAGGAATCTTGGAGAAAATCCTTCCAACTATAATAAATCCAACTTAAATAATATATCCTTAGTAAAAAATCACTTACCTACTAAATGAAATTTAACGCGCAATCCAATAATGTTGATTAATGACCATTTGTTCCTTAAATACTTTTATTAATGGCAGAAGAATAAACTAAACTTAGGTTTCTTTTAAGTACGCGTACAAAAATGTAAAATGAATAACACCGGAATCATTTTAAATTTGTTAAAATAATTTAGCATTATGACTAAAAAAAAAATAATTGATTTTTTAATTTTATAAAGACTGATTACAACAAATGTTTGAAGTATGTACCCCTAAATAATATAATACAAATAGGATACATGGAAAATATTTTTAAAATCTTTTGTCGTGTTTTGCATGCATACATTTTTACCAATAAACCATTTTTTGTTGTAAATATTCGAAATATTGGATTTTACGTTATTTTGATAGGTATAAAAGGTTTCGTTAACAATTTAACACAAAGAAGAGTTGATGAAAGTGCTTTTAATTCTTTTTTGTTTTAGATGACACGTGTTTTATGCAACATTTTAAAAATATTCATAACATAACATATGATACCCTTATATTATGATTTTAAAAGTACCTGCTGAAAGTAATTATATTACAAAGTAAAATGTAATGTTATTGAACTTTCCTTTAGTTTTAATACTCTTTGTAAAGGATTCCTATTTTTTTTCTTTTGAACTGAAAGGGATAACATAAACAGTGAAGTCATTGAAGTCCTTTAAAAGACAAAGCTCCAACAAAGCTGTAGGTTTTTTCAAGCACAAGCCTTGATGTTGATGTTGAGGTTTCAAGTTTTTTTGTTAGTTAAAATCATGTTTGTTTAATTAAATTAAAGCTGCTTCAAACTAATTTAACGTACTTACCTATAATAATAATAAGAACGTTGTCTTAGTCTACATTCACCAGGATAAAATATCGTTTATTTGGTTATCTGTCATATTTTTTTATTCAACTGAAATTAAGAAGAAATCCTGATAATTTAAAAAAGTCTGAATGTATCTTAATCCAGACAAATGCTTGGATTTTATAGTTTAAAGGTTTTTTATGTCTTGTGTTTTATTTTAAAATACAACTCTAAAGTGGTTCTATTTATGCCTATTCCAATTGAAATCGACTCTTAAACATGCCGTTGGGTAAAAGCAGTATCCATTGGTAATTGCGTATTTTGCCTTAAGTGAAAACCTTATGGCAGACTCAAAAGCTTTTAATGATTCGATATTAATTACATAGATGTTAATTCGTAAACCCCTTTAGCACATTAAAATTAGTATCGTTACGGTTTACACTTACTCTAACACATTTTTTAGAAAGTTGACAGATTCTCTTAAAGGCTTTATGAAATAAATATTATTTTTACACTTGCGAGTCGTGGGTAAAATGGCACTTTACCCACGGGGTAAAGTTTTTTTTTTTTTTTTATTAACTTATTTTACATCGGTCTGTTTCTGCAACTATGGCTTAATACCGATGCTCTGAGTGAGACTACCCCCTACCCCCAATCGAGAAATTTTTTCGCATCCCTTCCTCTCTCAAAGATGGGTAGAGCTCTTTTACGTGCACATGAGCACACGGGACCGCATCTTTTACTTCGTCTTCCGAGCGAAGGTATCACTAGAAACATTTATCCCACCAGTAAATGTTACCAGCAGACTTTTTTCATTTTTGGATCACTCCCGGGTTCGAACCCGGGTCACTTTGGTGAGAGGCAGTGATACTTACCTCTCACACCATGCCTGCTGGCGGGGTAAAGTTGCAACAAGCTTTAAAGTAAAATATTAAGTACCTATATTTTTACATTTCTTAAAAATTAAACCCATTGCAATCAAGTTTAAAAGGAGTTACAGAATAAATCCTCTATTAACTATTAATTAAATTAGAAAGTTCAGTGCGACGATTAGGTGCTACAAACTCAATTTAGTTTTATTTTCAAAAGGTAAAATACCTTGTGTGTGTACCTATCAGAGCAAACTCCCATTTGCATAGAAGGTTTATTTGGGTTTAAACAGCTTTTGTTAAAGTTCTGGATCCCGACTAATTTAACTTTTACTACTGGATTAAAGATTATAGCTACACGCGTTCATTTGTTCCATGTTTCATTTGTTTTGTAAAAAACGACTACAATACAGCATGCCTTGATAAGCTTTATTTTAGAGATCCTTCATCAGGGTCATTCGCAGTTCTTTGATATGCTTTTTGTACCTTTTTATAAATAAATGAGATTTGGTAATTATTTCATTTTGTAGACTTGCTTATAAACAAAACTACCTCATAAATCCTATACAGTGTGTCGCGAATTCGAGAACAATCATTGTAATCTTGCTTACCTTAAGGAATACAAGGTCGGTTAAATCGGGGAAACTCTACCTATTTCAAATTTATTTTATTAACTATACACTAGCAATACTTAATTACCGGTAACTGTTTTCGGTTGCCTTAAAAAAAACTAAAAAAATGCATTTAGATTATTCGGCTGTAATTTTTTTGTTTCTCGAGGCACTTTTTTGTCAGCATATTCTGGTTAAATTAATTTTCTGCAAATGTTTCTAGTGATGCCTTCGTTTGGAAGACGGAGTAAAAGATGCGGTTCCGTGTGCTGATGTGCACGTAAAAGAGCTCTACCCATCTTTGGAAAAGGAAGGGATACGACCAAATTTCTCGTTTGGGGGTAGTCTCGCTCACAGCATCGGTATTAAGCCATAGTTGCAGAAACAAACCGATGTAAAATAAGTTAATAATAAAAAAACAAAAATTCTGCAACATTTCAATTCCTAAAAAATTTCATCATGCTTTATCCACTAAATAATTAAATAACATTAAATTTACTATGTAGGAGGTGGGACAGCTTTTGTAAAATGGTCTTATACAATGTTGCATATTCTATGTTTTCAAAATTCCTAACAAGTTAATGTGGTCAACATTTTAATTTATTAGAAATGGTAAGTTAGTTAAATATGTAGATGGTTTGCCTTTATAAATGCTTTCCATGTTTTACTAGGATAAGTAAAAAAATGACAAGGATGTAAATGTAAAATGGTAGCACACCGCAGCTATGCAGTTATTGGGACAAAGCCGTAGGTAATCGCAACAATCTCATAAAGTCCTTTTCTCGCAGGCGGAGGTCCTTCATTCGCCCTTCTTGCGGCGCCCTTTATATGCCCTGCACCTGCCTCATAAATCAGACATGCTCCACGCGCGCCGCGTTACAACCATGACCATGTTACGGAACAAATTAACTTGGGCTTTTCTACAAACTTGCTTGCTTTCAAGCTTGGCACTAACTTCAAATTTGCATTTCACTTATTTCACTTATACGTTGCTATTAGTGGAATAACTTGCTTTTAGAGGAAACACATCTGCATTTGACACTTTTGTTAGCTGCCATATTGGATCTAGTGTCCTTTCTTATCGTTGTAGTCAGCTATTTCTGCAACGCTTGCACAAAAGTTGGATGTAATTTTGCGGTAAATACTTGGCTTCTTGGCAAAGTAAGAGTTTTATAAGCAGTAAGGTTTATTTTAAGAATCTGGACGTATAATGGTAAGGAGGACATTATAAAGTTCTTTGAGGATCTTCAATTAAATTTATTTTTGTTAAACTAGGATTCAGAAAATAGGTTGTATAATGGTTGAAGATTTTTGTTTTTAAATCAAAACATACATTATATAACGTGAATCTTTGCTAGGCGACTAAATCATCGAGACACTTTAACATTATAGTGATGAAAATAATATTTTTGACAATGGACCCGGTCAAGTACTAAATTTCTGAGTATTTTAATACAGTACTTCTGTGAATTGTAACGTAGGACTTGACCGAGTCTATTGAACTAATAAAGCATCTAAGACATCTTGAAAAACGAAATGCGAGTCAGTAACCCTTGTGCATAATCAGACAAAATGCTAGGGAATGAGCCAACAGAATATCGACCCTCAACCAAAGGCCGAAAAGCTTAAGCAGTGCGCGTATTGTAGAAATGGTTTCCTGTTAAAGGGAACACAGTATTCCAAGTTTTGTATATGAGAAACATAGCAATAGGTATCTACGACGATTGTTTTGTGGCATTGCGGAGACGAAGCTGAGTATTATAAAGTTTTAAACGAATTTTACCCCTAGGAAAGGGTAAAAACACTTTGAGTTCTAAAGTTGCTTGAAACGCAAAAAGATTTTATCTAACGATTTACTGTACTCATTTTAAAATCAATTTAACTTTAAATATGGAGTTTTATAATTTAAATATAAATATAGGTATACATATTTTGTTTTGAAGTATGATTTATCTTTTTTTATTCTACCTATGCTAATGTTTAAATCTAAAATTATTGATTAATTTACTTCGTACTAAGTTGTAGACTGTGCAACAAGTTTTGAAAAACGCACTTTGCACACGACAATATTTTGTGGTACAAATCGAAGGTTAACGTAATAAAGTCATCCCAGTGTGCAATGCTTTTGTAAAAAGCATTATTTTGGGTTAAAGTTAGTTCAGTTCCCAGTTTTCTTTTAATATGCATCGCGCATCCAAGTCAAAAAAAACATTTGCTTAAAAATATTTTAAAGTTTAACATATTTCTGCCTCGATGCTTTGTAAAGTCGAAGCAGTTGCCAACATCGTCTTTATTCAATACCTATAGATGGGCAATCAAAATGTTTTCGAGTGATACAACATTGAAATTCTGGAGTCACTTAACTTGTATGAGCATTTTAGAAAACTGTATATATTACATTTTTCAATTGTTGGCTTTACTCTGTTATTTATAAATGGAGAAATAATAATATTTCTGTAGGTGAGCTAGTTTAAAGAATTTATAGTAGTTGAATATTATAATTAATTAGATATCAAGCAGAATTTAAAAGTTTATTGGCGAATGCATGGAATTGGTTCACACTAAGAATATGGCGAATACGCCGGGTCAGCATTACTTGGTATCGGCTAATATAAATCTTAATTTCTCACACTCAACGTGTTTTCGAGATACACTTTGGAAATTATAAGTTATATATATATATAAGATTTTATAAGTACTCTGTTATAGCATGGTTGGCTTAAACCAACGTTTGTTGATTTTATATTATATTCAGATTTTGTAAACTTTAAAAAAACATTTATTAAATTAAATGCGGAATCCTGCTTGATATGACTTCTCCAATAAAATCAGTTTTATAGAACTATTATTTAAAATGCATATCTACTTGTAATATAAAAGCTATGTGGAGTTGGCTTTTGTCCGGATAACAAGTTTTATAGAAGCTACTTAAACCAGATCAATAAATTTGTCCATAAAGAGTATATTCGAATACCCATATACAATAGGTTCAGATAATAAAGCTTCTTTCAACAATAGATTCTTGACACAGATAGAAGAAGCTTCATATTCATATTAGGTTATATGACAATATTATGATGTCTTTACTGAACCAGAATATCTTGTATATGTTCGTTATATTAAAATTTATTTAGATATATTTTAAAAACAAAAAATTATCAGTTTAAAACACAACAATTAAAAATAATATTAATTTGATAAAAAACGCATTATTTTAAAAAATATATCTATTGTAGTTCATGTAAGTAGTTAACTTGACTTATTATAAATAAATAAAATAGCAAGGAAAATATGAAAAAATATTTAATAAAAAGTACCTTCTTGCTATATTTTAAGGAATGAAAAGTTTTTGTTTTCAAACGAAAATATTGCTTGAGTAATACCCTACTTTTTTCTTTCTTCACAATCAAGTAAAAGAAGGAAAAGAGGCAGACCTGTATGATATTGATCGGGAAATTGATGTATTGTACTAAAGAAACACGCACAGGAAATATATAATTGAATTTCTAGGCTTGACAAAGAATACTATTTGCTCGAGGCATATTTTAATTTTTCTTCTTGTCATCAAGACCTTTAAACCAAAGCCATATTGTATAAAAAAAAAAAATAAAGTATATCAAAACAATTGCCAATAAATTCATGAAAATAAGTATTTGGAGTGTCAAAAAATTGGCGCATAAACGCAATGGTACGTTGTTGGGGCATGCCTATAGGGATCCCTTGAAAAATAATAAAAAAGCCTTAATATCTCTAGCCTTATATTTCCATGGAGCCCTTAGCCTTCGGCGTCGAGCTCTTATCAAACAACACACTTTCAAAAATCTATGACATAGTTATTGCGACTTATCAATGCTTTTGGGATATTACAGCTAAAAATAAAGCCTGAAAATGAAATAAAAAACAAGTCTATCCCTTATAAGTAAAGCCACAAGTTCTATAAGCAAGTAAGCAAACTGATAACTTTTTGTTGGATCGTCCTGTATAAGGAAACTTAAACATAACATTATTCAATCAGAATTATTCCAAGGTATCATGGAAAGTTTTCTTAACGAAGCTAAACACACGTTTTGTTTAATAGCTTAGCAGTCTGTAGCCTAGCAGTATTCCGTTTAGAGAGGACTCTTTAATCAAACACTAATTTATCCTGCTGCTGAGGGCGCGAAAACAGATCCTATCCACAGCCAGTGTGCGCCGCCGAGACTCAAATCTGAGTAGGTAACCATAGCAACCTGACTGTCGTGTTAAGCACGTGAAGTTTGAAAAAACTAAAAAAGCGTAGTGTTGAATGCTGTTTTAGTCTTCGCAGATAAACTAGAAGTAATTGCTTTTGACAACAAACTATAACTATACTTCCAGCTTTAAGTATTGTGCTGACTGCTTATGACTATCAGAATAGTTAGATAAACCGACATAGCGCTAATATTAAGAAATTGGTGGCTTTTAAAAATTTCACTCTTATTCTTTTTACATCGCCAAATGACTAAGGTTTTGAAAAAGTTTGGTACTCGCATTACCTACAATAAGCAAACAGCATTTTTTTTGTAAATTTATTATATGTTTCATTTTTATTAAATAATTATTGTTCTTCTTAATTTCGTTTTTAATAAACTGATGTTCACTTAACAACCTAAATATAAGAATTAACTTATAAATTAATTGAATTATCTTAAACAAAAACTATATGTAATTTTAGAAACAATTTCCCTGCATCATCGGATATTTTTTTCGTTTAATTGCAGACTTAAGTATTTTATTCTTTAATTGTACCAAAATTACTACTACTATAAAATGTGAATATTTACAAAAGATTTTTATTCAATTCACCTATTTCTTTATGTATGAGAAAATTAAAACCTGCTAACTTTGCGGATATGGCGTTTATTCTCGATAAAGTGAGCAGATGCCAATGACTAGCTTGTTCCCAAGCTAAAATATTATCATTTTACCTTTTATTTGATAAAACAGTCTTTTTTTCATTTAATCCCTAATACATACGGTTTATTATCGGTGTTTATTCGATTTTTACGTATTTTTATAGGCCACAGGCTATGCAGTTTATGTCCAACAATCTAAAAGCTTTATTAGAAGCTTCTCGTTAAAAGCATACCAACAAATATTTATGTTTAATTTACAAATATTTAATTAAATATAATATAACTCATTAGAACTAATGCAAATATCATTTTATATAAAATTAAATATGACAAAATTTAAACATGATAATTAAAACAATGCTATAATATATATTTTGTGAATCTAAATTTTATAATTGATTTAGTGATTTGGTAAAAACGCGTGATCTAATATAAGATCACTGGCAGAGTGGCAAACTAAATTTTTAGGTATTTAAAAAATATTTATATTAAAAACGTAACGTCTAGACATATTTTTAAAATTTAATGATTATAAAAAAAATAATTATCAAATATTATAAGAGTAGGTACTAGGTAGGTCCCTAACAAGGATATAAAAAGTACCATTTAATGGGATTCTTTCATTTTTATTCGCTTTTTAAATATTTAGGTATATACAGGGTGTCTCAAAATGGGCGCCCAAGGACCCCGAGGACTATCGTGCACATGGAACTTGGAACAAACATACATTAGTAGAGGTGTTTTGTTCGTTCCAACGCATCTCCCGCCAATTTTTAAAAAATAGAAAATTGTAACCGAAAAATGTCGGTAAGTAGGAAACTGTAATACCGACTTACCGACATCCGGTCTGCGCCTGCGTCAACAGGGCACTGTGTTACCGGCCTACTGACATATGGTCTGCGCATGCGTCAGTGCCCTGTTGACCTAACCTGAAAAAAAAAGTCAGACATGCAGACACCCAAATGACAGCTGTCAAATATGACGGTCGTCAAAAATGACAGCTGCCAACAACAGACATACAACTGACAGGCACACAAGATGGCGGCCACCACCCTAACCTAAAACACACACATTCAACCTATCATACCTGCTACCTACGACACATCCTACCAGCTTGAAGTCTGCAGCCCGACTGAAATTTGCTGGTCATCCACCTCCTTATATAGTTTCGCATCCCCACCATGTGACCTTGATTTGACCTTATCAGCTGATATCAGCCTGCAGCACGACTGACTACCGATCAGCTTCACTTCCTTATATAGACTTTCCCGCCAAATTCTCCAATTCCCCGCCACCACCCACCACCATGAATACATAACCTCACTTTTACATACGCGACAGTCCCACGATCCTACCACCTCGAAGTCTGCAGCCTGACTGAAATTTGCTAGTCATCCACCTCCTTATATAGTTTCGTATCCCCACCACCCGGCTATTTCGTACTGCGCATGCGTGGTAGCTCGACCAATCAGCTGTTAGTATTGTGACCACGTGACCACATGGTAGCCATGTCATGTGACCACGTGCGGTAGCCGACTACTGCGATCAGCCGGCACCTATAACATCGTGCAGGACCGAATACAAAACGAGTGACGTCACACCAGCTGTTTGCTGCTGTTGTTTACATTCATGAATTTCCGACTTTGCCTGTCAGGACTTGTCTGTGACGTCACACCAGCTGTTTGCTGCTGTTGTTTACATTCATGAATTTTCGACTTTGCCTGTCAGGACTTGTCTGTGACGTCACACCCAGCTGAGTATTATTGTTATGCTGGGAATAAGATATGATTTGTCGAAGCTGCCGTGGCCCTGTTGGTATATCGGTATAGTTGTAAGGCGGATAGTGCATTCTATGCTGGTTCGATCCCCCAATACGGCAGCTTCGTTTTTTCTTTTCTTTTTTTTCTTTTATTTCTTTTATTTTTTTGAATTTTTTAACGTTCGTAATTTTTTTAATCTCGATTAGTTTGAAAGGTAACTAAGGTAATTAAAATGTACATACCAAAAATGACATACCTTTCGTAAGCCCCTGCGCCCCGTCAAGGCTCGAGATTTTGCAGAGGTGCCTTCTCTGATCTCTTTTTTTCATATTTTTTTTGTTTTTTTGTTTTTTTTGTAATTTTTTTGTGGCTTTTTTATAATTTTAATTTTTTTTTGTGATTTTTATGCTTTTTTTAAATTTTTTTTGTACTTTTTTTCATAATTTTTTACCCCTTAAGTCCTGATAAGAACTAAACTAAATTAAATTTTTTAAGTAAACTTTGTGAAATCCATAGTGCTAAATTTATTACATTATTTAAAGCACACTTTCGTAAATGTTGATGTCTGAAACAACACGTTTTAGAAACAATCAATGTATTTAAAGCTGGACAATTAAACGAATCTAATGATAGTACGACAAAACCAAACTTTTGAAGATGTTTTTTCTTTTCTAAACCTTTAATGAGAAAAAAACCCTGAAAATTTGAAAGTATGTTAAAAAGTTCCTGCAATGTAATAAAGCCATCTTCCCATTTGATACCGTGCAAATTATTCAGCACCCATTGATATTGCTTACGCTGTTTATAATTTAAATGTTCTATAGCATAGGGTGGTTTTATTAACCAATGCTCTTGGTACTCTCCATTTACGGAACAAATGGCAAACTCTTTGATAATAAATTCATTATTATTGTCTTTAAAGCCCTGAAAGTCTACTACATACAACATTTTTTATCAATATGGTTTACAAGCGTTTATAGCCAATGCCAGTGACCATACATAAATATGAAATAATCTGGTGAAAACGAGCTCCCATATATAGGCTTTATTACTTAGACATAATTAAGAGAGATGTAGTATAGCGCCATCTATGAACAGTGGCGTAAATTATTATACTATCCGCCGTACATTACCGGTAAAGGGACTATATTCAACAACCCTGTTATGAACAATTAAACAATATGCAGCTGTATTTGCTGGAAACATGGTATCTGCTTCAAATTCTAATCTGACATCTATGGATCCCGTCTTAATAGAATCCGATTGTTTGGAACAATCTAAAACTATTAGTGGTGTTTTTCCAAATTCACATCTAGAAAGCAATGGAGATGGATCTGTGTTGGGGTAATATGACGATCTGAATGCGGCGTACATATGGTAAAGTAAAGCAAAATGACCCTTAGTGAAATCCAAATTTAGATCATCGTATGGGTACACTTTGGAATTTAGAAATAATTTAAGATTTGTAACATTGCAGTGATCGAATTTGCAGGCCAATTTTTTATTCTCATTTTTTCGCGATGTTTGAAACCCTATAATTACGTAACGTGGCTTTTCAATTTGTGTTGTCGTTTTGACACACCAAATATGATTACGATTTCGTGGTAGTAAAGGATATTCGTATATTTCCCAACTTCTAAAATTTAGGTTTAATACAAGACCAGTTTCCAAATGACGTAAAAGTGTAAGTTTTTGACTTGGGGAAACAGTAACATAAGGCATTTTTAAAAATAATTTTGTCAGTGAAATTTTACCTTTTGTAATTCGGTTATCATCATCAGGTATAGACAAGTAGCAATTTTCATCTCTTCGTGATCGCATAAGAATTAGGTCTTGTTTCATATTAACGATTACTTTTTTATGATCATCGGCAAAGCTGAGTAGAAATGCCAGAGGAATGCACACATTAAAGTATCCTTCTTCTGTTATTTCAGTATAACTGTATTCTGAAGATGATCCCAATCCATAGTTTTCGATTATGTGCTTGTCATTCATCGAATGTGTTAAATATCCTTTCATTGTAGTGGTAAGTCCAAGGTTTCGTACACGATCAATTTCTACGCCATTTAATTCATATCGTATTTCATCAAAAAGAAAAGCAAAGGCGTTATTTGTTAAACTAATGGTATCATCTGGATTTTCATTATTTTCTTTGGTAAATTTACCTTCAATGTAAATGTAGCTTTGCCATGGAAGTGTATATATATCTTGATGTTGAATAGAAATCACAATTTCATCTCCGTGGTCTAATGATGTTGAAGCAAATGGGTAGTGAGTATGATATTCGATACCCTCAATACCTTCATCCAAAGTGGAAGGTTCCAAAACGTTAAGAAGTGTCATGATTTATTTTTTAACTTAATTACTGTTGTGGTACTTCCTTATATAGAATTTCCTTTAAAAACAAAAGACATAGAAAACCGCAGTATGATGTTCCAGGACGTTGATATCTTTTCTTGTTCCACGTAATTTTTAAATTTTTTAAATAACGTTCTAGTTCAATTGGTGGGGGTTTATTTCCGATGCTATTAAAATAGCGGACACACTTACCACTTTTTATGAAGCACACCCAATGAAATCCATCAGATGTCTTGAGACATATTATAGCTTTTTCGTTTGGTCTTGGTTTGATTGGCAAATTATTTAAATCGTAAACACCCCGAAAATTCTTAATAGACATTAATTTTACTAAATATTTTAAATCCGTGTTTGATGTGGTCCAATCGGTTGTTCCAAATTTTCCACCAATTTTTTTCGGTGGTTTAATTACACGAATTCGTTTTTTCATTGTGGTTAATAATTTTTTTTCATTTGTGTAGGTAGGTACTTGAGTACGAGGTACTTCCTTTTATAGTTTTAGGTTCTTTGCACTTTCCCACGTGTTGCGTGATGAATCAAATCCTAACCATTTTATCAGTACCTTATCACCTTTTCGTTTAAGTACTTTTTCAACAAGATATACATCTGGATGTTTGACCTTTTGTATTTCTTCTTCATAGAAACCACCTTGGATCGGATTTCCTAAAGTATCCGACAGTAAGTAAGTAGTTGGTTTTGTTCTTTTAACCTTGGTAATACGAAAAATTTCTGTTGTCCAAGATGGTGTGTAACCTTTTGCAAACTGTGAACGATATTTTGAAAGTCTTACGTGGTCATTAACCGAGTACTTGGGTTGACGAGTCGCACTTGTTGTAGTATAAACGTTATTTAACAATTGTCTTTCTATGCTTTTTCCCTTCACAGCAGATGGTTTCATATTTATTGTACTATGAATTGTAGTATTATATTGTTTTAATAGTATCGGTAAATATTTTACCCATTTGTAGGATCCTTGTAAACTAAACTGTTTCCATAAGTTATTTTTAAGAGTTCTATTTAATCTCTCGGCCATACAAGCCTTAATGTTGCTATATGTCGAATAATGATTAATATTATGTTTTGATATAAGGTTTGAAAATGTTCCATTAAAAAATTCCTTTCCTTGATCAGTTTGTAAATGTTTTGGCGTTCTCCCTGATTTCAAAATTCGGGAAAATGCATTTGCCACTTCAGATGCTGACTTATTTTTCAAAGGCTCTGCCCAAGCATATTTTGAAAATCCATCTATATTAACTAGTATATATTTATAGCAATTATTTTGTCGAGAATACGGTATCA
Source organism: Cartodere bifasciata (assembly GCA_963920755.1). Classification (NCBI taxonomy): domain Eukaryota; kingdom Metazoa; phylum Arthropoda; class Insecta; order Coleoptera; family Latridiidae; genus Cartodere; species Cartodere bifasciata. The sequence goes on along the minus strand of OY987194.1, from coordinate 15,172,958 downwards.
TTTCAATAAGATCAGCTTGCCAAAGATCGTCGATACCTTTTAAAATTACAGAGCGACGTTTAAAATTTCTTCTTGCCGGTTTATGAAGTTCATTTACAATCTGTTGTTTGGCATCCATTTATTTTCTTTTATACGGAAACAGTTTTGAAATCACACGTGTATATTTTTTGTTATTTAAAAGTCTGTTTACTTTTCCAGTAGGACTAAAACTTTTTTTATGCGCTTTTGTAAGTGATAAAATTTTTTGATATGTTTTCCATTCGGATCTTTCAATAGATTCTGTTCCAGGTTGCTTAAGAAACATCAGCTTATATAGACCCGGCGTTCCCAAAAATGTTGTATGTCCACCGACATTAATAATGTCATTGTGGATTTTTATTTCGGCATTACCCATAAGTAGACGCTTTCCATCGTAACGTACCCCGTAAATTAAGTCATATCCATCCATTTCATTATTTATTACTTTGTTTACATACTCTGATGCCAATAGTCCAAAATTTGATGTTCCATCAATTGAATGTTCTGATAACCGCTTTTTTGTTGTCGAATTATTAGTCGTACTTGAAGTATTTACAGTATGTTGCTTTGTTGTATTTGATGCTGAGGTGCAAGGCTTGGGAGAATTATTTCTGAGTGTTAAATTTCCTTGAGAAGTAAAAAATGACGTCGATGGTATTGGAATTAATGATGATTGGCCACTTTCTTGTTGAATTTCTGGTGTTATCGTGGAATTATGAGGTAAAGTTGTCCTTTTTGCATTTTGTTCTTTCTGTATAATATTTAACGGCATAGGAGATAAACTATTATGAGTATTAAAAAATGAAGTCGATGGTATTGGAAGTAAGGGAGAATGACCGTCTTTTCGGTTTGGCCAAACTGCAGGAGAAGAAAATATTGAATTTTTTGTAGGTGTTTGTTCAACACTTTTAAAAGTAGTTTCATTTGCACTACGCCCAGGTACATTGCCATCTTTATGACTATAATCCTTAAATTTCAGTGGAGTGGAAGATTCTTGAGGCATTTTAAATTTAAAATCTTCAATGCTGGTGCTGCTATCAAACGATTGTTCTGGATATTGCATATTATCTGTTATTAGTTTTAAATGTTTGGTAATTGGATTAAAAGTTCTATTTAAATATTCTTCATTTTCGGCCACAGTTCGTTTAAGTGTCAAGTATTTTTCTTTGATATTCGTTGTACTTTTTTCAATGTCATCAGCAAGTTTCAGTGAATCCATGTTGATAATTTTAATTACTATAAAGATGTGCTACTACATCCTTATATAGACATCGAAACCACAGCGGTAACGTCCGTCATTTATATCCTTGTCTTTATCTATCACTACAAAACCATATTTACGATTCCAACAATGATCGCAAAGAGATTTGAAATTTCTTAAAGACATGTCAGAATTAACATGATCATCATATAATCGTTTAACATTTAAATTATCCTGTTTAAAAAGAATCAAGAGGTTAGCATTATCCCTTATTAAATGTTTGGGAATATGGGCATAACTTTGACAAAGGTAAAAAGCATCTACCCCACTGTGCCGTCCTTGACAATAATAATTACGTACATTGTCTTGTTTATCGCAAGCAATGTCATCAAATATAAAAATCGAATTTGACTTTGCAGAGCTTGGATGAGGAACATTGGCATTGTCATCGAAAAGGTGCAATCCAATTTCATCAATTGAGTTTATAATCTTTGCAAGTGTTTGATATTTAGGCTGAAAAATGGTTTTACTAAATAGGTAAACGTTTTGAAATCTTAAACCATTAGGAGAGTAAATAAGTGTAAGCATCAAGTTGGTTTTTCCACAATTCGAAGGTCCACATATAATACATCGTATACTATTCGGCAAAAGTGATCCATGTCTTGAAGGTCTTTCTTGATTCTCCGAATCTTCTATGTTCCATATAGGAAGTCGTACATTTTGTTTAATAAAACGCATGATTAAATAATCTTATAAAATTAGAGTTACGTAGAATTGAGGTTCCTTATATAGTTTTAGCAGTCTTGCATCCATGTTTCTTATGACTATTTATGGTTTTTTACCTTCTTTAATTGTTGGATACAAAAATCGAAATGCCGAGTAAATGTGTTTTTCAATCTTTGCTCCTGTTAAGACAATTTTTCCCGATCTAAATATGAGAAAAGTCACTTTAGGGTAACTTAGTTGAAATCTTAAACCGGGAAATAATTCTGGCTCGTATATACTATTTCGAAGGATGGCATGTAATTTGTGTAAATCAACTAAAAATTGAAGATCACAACTTGCTGTTATGTTTTGAATTTTAAATTCAGTCAAATGTGCATTAAACCCCATTTTAATTATAATATTTTCAAATTCAGTACACGCCTTAAATGCATCACTTTCATTTTTTGTACCTATACATACAATTTTTCCAGTTTTAAAAACAAGTGCGGTACATTTTGGATTTTCTATTTTGATAATAGCATTATTCATCTTTGTATTGTACTTTGCCTTTTGATTTTGGGACGTTATCATCTTGATATCTAATGGAATACTTAAGTTCGCGGTTGCGACGATATTTTGAATTTTTGGTTCCATATTAAAATATTAAAAAAATCTTATACGTCACTTCCTTATATACCTATCGAAGGCAGAATAAGTTGTTTACACTGCCGCAGACAAGTCGAGACTTGTTTGTGACGTCACGCCGATAAGAAACCAGATGTTGATAAGACACGTGTTTTGTATTCGGTCCTGCACGAATATATAAGTATAAAACCCATGCGGACTACTAAATCAGTTTTATTCGTGACCTTCACAGATGTTGATAAGTCAAGTAACAGATAACAGCAGTTGTTCTAGAACATTCCACCAGATAACATTAGCAGATATAAACGCTATATAATATTCCTGTCAAGACTTGTCTGTGACATCACACTGATAAGAAACCAGATGATTGCTAGCGCGCATGCTTTGTATTTTGTGTAGGTATATATATAAGATCTGGCTTGCTTTTGAATCATTATTCATCCGACTTCGACTTCGCCACCTACAAAGTGAAGTTAGAACGAGCTGACATATTTCTTCTGCGATATTGTTTAAGTACTTTGAATTACTTATTACGTAAAAAATGGATCAATTGTTTAACGATCAAGCCGACTTTGAACGAATTATTACGAAAATTTGTGGGACATGTGGTAAAGTATTTTCCAACACATACAACCGACAGCGTCATGAAGCCGTATGCCAACCTTCAAGTTCAGCTTCTAAAAGACATCATGAAGATTTGTTTCCTGATCAAGAACAATTTGAACGTGAAATTGCAAAAATATGTTCAAAATGTGGTAAAGTTTTTGTCAACGCGTCCAGTCGCACAAGACATGAAAGATTATTTTGTAATATAGTGTACAATGGTACTTGTCAACATTGTCAACATAGCTTTACCAATTTGCATAACCATAGAAGACATGAACAAGTGTGCGGTCAACCACAAAATAAAAATCGTCGTACAGAACCGCCAGTAGACGAATTGTTAGCCACTATACCCAATTCCCAAGGAATAGCACCATATGAAACAGCATTTGCCAGCCGTCTACAATCATTTTTTCTACGATCCGATACGAATTTGGACATGACGCAATTTTTATTGTCAATAAAGCAACAGGTGCTTAATTTGTTGGAGATGGAACTAAATAGAAATGGAGCCATTAAATTTAACATTCTCGTTGACTGTTTACTTCATAATCAACTCAGTGAAGAACTAAATGCATCCTTTAAGACCAAAAATGTAGTGGTGGTTAGAGATTCAAACTTAGATGAATTAGTTGACACTTCCTTTGAAAAACTGAAGAGGGAATTGGAGGAGACACAGTTGAAAAAAAGTGGATGGGTATTATTGGCTGTGGATGGACTACGACTTCGCATAAACAAATACAGACCTCTTGGTGGTAGCACATATATACCTTTACCAAAAGCAATTGCGGACAAAAAGGCTTGCATAAATGTTGAAAATAATGATCAATATTGCTTTGAATATTCAATTTTAGCAAAGTTAGTTACCTCAAGAAACCCACAACGAGTTACTAAGTATACCAATTTAGTTCACCGCTACAACTTCGACTGTGTAACTTTTCCAACACCCCTTGAAGACATCAAAAAATTTGAAAAAGTAAACAATATTTCAATCAATGTATTTGGTGTGGAAAAAGATACAGTTTACCCTCTAAAAATTTGTAATGAACAGTTGGAAGATCATAGGGATTTACTTCTTATTTCAAATAAAAGTGGCAACCTGCATCATTATGTGTACATAAAAAACTTCGAACGACTTGTACACACTCAACTTACTGATAACCACGGTCGACTAGTGGTATGCAAGCGTTGTTTCCAACATTACTATATTAATTATAATGGAGAAAATAGAATGGCAATACACAAACGATTATGTGACAAAAATAAACCGGTTCGAGTCGAAATGCCAAAAGACAAGCCTTACATTAAGTTTGAACATGTCGAACGTGCACTTCGTGTGCCTTTTGTTCTGTATGCTGACTTTGAAGCAATACTTGAACCCATTGCGAATGCTACTCCAGATCCAAGATTTTCATACACTTTAAAATATCAAAATCACAAACCCTTTAGTTTTTGTGCCTATCTTAAATGTACCGATGATGATGTATTTAATTTGGATCCAACTTTACCAACAGAGCCGTACTTATATCGTGGACAAGACGCTGCAGAACATTTTATTGAATACGTTAAATCTCTGGCGGAAAAAATTTCCAAAATATATTCCACAAAGAAACCCATGGTCTTTGATAATCTAGACGATCTTCTGCACGTAGTGGCTGAAACATGTTACCTTTGCGACAAAGCATTCTGCGACACAGATATCAAAGTTCGTGATCATTGCCACCTTACCGGAAAATATAGGGGAGCAGCACATCAATCTTGCAACCTTCGATATCAAGTACCCAATTTTTTGCCTGTTTTGTTACATAACCTTAGCGGCTATGACAGTCATTTCATAATTAAGGAACTGGGTTACGACGACAAAGACATCGACATTATTCCGAACAGTGAAGAAAAATACATTACATTTAGTAAAACAATTACGCCATCAATGAAAATTCGATTTGTGGACACATTCAGATTCATGCCGTCTAGTTTGGATTCACTAACCAAAAATGTTTCACATCTTCGTGAAATAACCAAATTTTTTCCACCTCAGCATATACAACTTTTATCCCGCAAAGGTGTGTTTCCATACGATTATATTTCTTCATGGGCAAAATTAAATATAAAAACATTACCCCCTCGAGAAGCATTTTACAATCGTCTAACGCGAAGTGAAATCACCGAGGAAGATTACACCCACGCTGAAAATGTATGGAGGACATTCAAATGTAAAACACTTGGAGAATACAGTGACATTTACCTTCAAACAGATGTTTTATTGCTGGCCGATGTTTTTGAAACTTTTCGTGATGTTACAATAAAAACTCACAAACTTGATCCATGCCATTATTATACACTTCCAAGTCTTTCATGGGACGCAATGCTACGATTTACTGGTGTCGAGTTGCAATTATTACAAGATTACGAACAAATTCTTATGGTGGAAAGTGGCATTCGAGGGGGTATATGCCAAGTTTCCCATCGCTACATAGAAGCCAACAACAAATATCTGCCTAACTTTGACCCCAGTCAACCATCAACCTTCATCTCGTACCAGGATTGTAACAATCTGTATGGCCATGCAATGGTACAGCCCCTTCCGTACGACGACTTTCAATGGACCTGTCCCGATGACATTGATGTCATGAATATTGCTGATGACGACGAGTATGGCTATATTTTGGACGTAGATATTGAATACCCATCAGAAATACATGCTCTTCATAATGATATTCCCTTCCTGCCAGAAAATATCAAAATAAAAAATGTTAAAAAACTTGTTCCGCATTTAAATAGACGTCAAAATTATGTTGTTCATTATGTTGCCTTAAAACAAGCACTTAATCATGGCCTTGTTTTATTAAATATTAACCGTGCATTAAAATTCAAGCAATCGACGTGGCTTAAACCTTACATAGATCACAACACACGATTACGTACTTTGGCAACTAATGATTTTGAAAAAGATTTATATAAACTTTACAACAACTCTGTATATGGCAAAACTATGGAGAATATCCGCAAACGTATTAACATAAAATTGGCTTGTGGTGCTAGAAAAATAGAAAAGTTAACTTCAAAACCACACTTTGTTGATCGTACTATATATAGCGAAAACCTTGCAGCAGTTCATATGGCCAAGACATCTTTACTCTTTGACAAACCCATCTACGTAGGAATGTCCATTTTAGACCTCTCTAAATTTACAATGTACCAGTACCATTATGATGTCATGTTACCCAAATATGGAGTAGATAATCTAAAATTGGCCTATATGGACACTGATTCGTTTATTTATCGAATTACAAGCCATGATTTGTACAATGACATGTTATCAATGCTTCAATATTTGGATACATCTGATTACCCATCCAATCACCCATGTTATTCTACATCAAATAAGAAAGTACTGGGGAAATTCAAAGATGAGACCAAAAGCAAACCGATTTCATCTTTTGTTGGGTTACGTGCTAAAATGTATGCCATAAAAATTGACCAAGACGAAATAAGGAAAGCCAAAGGCATTCAAACGGCCGCTCTGAAAAAATGCATTACTTTCAACGATTATGTTACTTGCTTACAGTCAAATTCGTGTCTTCGAACACCGGTACGTGCAATTAGATCCAAAGAGCATAAAATTTCAACGATAGAAATTAATAAACTTTCCTTAAATCCCTTTGATGACAAACGAACCATTCTTGAAGATGGAATTTCCACTCGAGCCATAGGCTATAAGGACAATGACGGTGAAGATGAGCTGATTACGGACAGAGATTAGTAATATTTTTTCCATTTTCTACGTTCCGACTTGTTTGTAAAGCCATACCCATTGTTTACACCTTTAACTTTGCCTGCCAAGACTTGTCTGTGACGTCACGCCGATAAGAAACCAGATGTTGATAAGGCAAGTGTTTTGTATTCGGTCCTGCACGATTATATATGTATAAGACCCATGCTGACTACTAAACCAGTTGTTCACACTTGGATTTTGCTTGTCAAGACTTGTCTGTGACGTCACACTGATAAGAAACCAGATGTTGATAAGTTATCTGCGTTCTGACTTCCGACTTTTCCTGTCAAGACTTGTCTGTGACATCACACCGATAAGAAACCAGATGTTGTTAGCGCGCATCTTTGGCATTTTAGTATAAATATAAGATCTTGCTTGCTTCTGAATCATTAATCATACGACTTCGCTACCATCAAGTTCGAACGATATTGTTTAATTATTTTGGATTACTTATTACCTATTGAAAATGGATTACTACTTTCCGGATCAAGCCGAGTTTGAAAGAATTATTGCAAATATTTGTTTGCAATGTGGCAAAGTCTTTTCTAGACCATACAATAGACTGCGTCATGAAGTAGGTTATTGTACATTGTATTCAACTACTCCCACTGCAAAAAGGCCTTACCATTTTGATTTGGATCAAGGGCCATCAACATCTAAAATTTTAAAAGAGTCCATCGATAGGGTCAAAGAAAAATATGTCCAAATAAAAAACAATGAACAAAAATTGGCACCAATCCTAATTCTGCCACCAAAAAGTTTTTGTAATACAAAAAGACTGAATATTGTGAAAAAACATGTTAGACATTAAAAAAATTATTTAGAAGAATTTATCTTAGTATAGTTTATAGTTCATTTCAGAACTTGTTTTCTCTGATACTTAAGGGTAAAAAAATTATGAAAAAAAGTACAAAAAAAATTTAAAAAAGCATAAAAATCACAAAAAAAATTTAAAATTATAAAAAAGCCACAAAAAAATTACAAAAAAACAAAAAAACAAAAAAAATATGAAAAAAAAAGAGATCAGAGAAGGCACCTCTGCAAAATCTCGAGCCTTGACGGGGCGCAGGGGCTTACGAAAGGTATGTCATTTTTGGTATGTACTGCATTTTAATTACCTTAGTTACCTTTCAAACTAATCGAGATTAAAAAAAATTACGATTGTTAAAAAATTTAAAATTAAAATAAAATAAAAAAGAAAAAACGAAGCTGCCGTATTGGGGGATCGAACCAGCATAGAATGCGCTATCCGCCTTACAACTATACCGATATACCAACAGGGCCACGACAGCTTCGACAAATCATATCTTATTCCCAGCATTACAATAATACACAGCTGGGTGTGACGTCACAGACAAGTTCTGACAGGCAAAATCGAAAATTCAGAAATGTAAACAACGGCAAACAGCTGGTGGTGTGACGTCACAGACAAGTCCTGACAGGCAAAGTCGGAATTTCATAAATGTAAACAACATCAGCAAACAGCTGGTGTGACGTCACTCGTTTTGTATTCGGTCCTGCACGATGTTATAGGTGCCGGCTGATCGCAGTAGTCGGCTACCGCACGTGGTCACATGACATGGCTACCATGTGGTCACAATACTAACAGCTGATTGGTCGAGCTACCACGCATGCGCAGTACGAAATAGCCGAGTGGTGGGGATACGAAACTATATAAGGAGGTGCATGACCAGCAAATTTCAGTCAGGCTGCAGACTTCGAGGTGGTAGGATCGTGGGACTGTCGCATATGTAAAAGTGAGGTTATGTATTCATGGTGTGTGGTGGTGGCGGGGAATTGGAGAATTTGGCGGGAAAGTCTATATAAGGAAGTGAAGCTAATCGGTAGTCAGTCGTGCTTCAGGCTATCAGCTGATAAGGTCACATGGTGGGGATGCGAAACTATATAAGGAGGTGGATGACCAGCGAATTTCAGTCGGGCTGCAGACTTCAAGCTGGTAGGATGTGTCGTAGGTAGCAGGTATGATAGGTTGTATGTGTGTGTGTTTTAGGTTAGGGTGGTGGCTGCCATCTTGTTTGCCTGTCAGTTGTATGTCTGTTTTTGACAGCTGTCATTTGGGTGTCTGCATGTCTGACTTTTTTTTTCAGGTTAGGTCAACAGGGCACTGACGCATGCGCAGACCATATGTCAGTAGGCCGGTAACACAGTGCCCTGTTGACGCAGACCGGATGTCGGTAAGTCGGTATTACAGTTTCCTACTTACCGACATTTTTCGGTTACAGTTTTCTATTTTTTAAAAATTGGCGGGAGATGCGTTGGTCCGAACAAAACACCTCTACTTACATTAAATACAAAAATTTCTGCATTGTAAATATGGTCAAAAAAATGGTTTAAATATCTTAAGTGCGATTATAAGTGGACGTTAGCCAGCTAAATTTTTTTGATGTTTTACGAAGATTAATGCCTTTTTGTTTCCCTGAAACAAAATTATTTAGGAAAGTAAATATTTTCTTACTATCTATCTTGCCTGCAGCACATTTAATTTATTTTTCTTAATAATCTGACGCATTTTTTGTCAAAATTACATTTAAACACTGACATAAAAAACCCCGTTCACACTAGACTAAAATTGTAAAAATCAAAGATGGCTAATAAAATCTTGTTATAAATTCCCTGTCCGCGATACCTACATCTCAAAAAATTAATTATTACTATAATAAAGTGCAAAACGTGGTTTTCTAAAAGTCATTATAACGTAATGCATTAATTTTGTAAATGAATAATTATTTTAGGTAGATTACTCTATATAGCTTAATAGTCTGGTAATATTACTTTTTGTTAGCAAGGCACAGTTACTAAAGTTGTCTAATCCGATAACAATGGATAAAGTTAAATGGAGTACACAATAAACAAGCCATTAAACATAAAATACAACTAGCATTCGGTTTTCTTTGAATCATTGCGCTTTCCATTCTTATTATTTATTTGGAAGAAATAATGGATTTATAGAAATTATGGATAAATGTATTATACTAATACTAGAAACAAATTTAACCTTCAAACACAGGATGGTCATTCAAAAACTTTCTAAATAGATTTTTGGCGTTTCTACATGTTCAGTTTTTGAATAAAGTGAGTTTTATTCGTCATACATTTTTATAGGACAGTCCCATGTATAAATTCAAACATGGCTAGTGGGAGATAAACCTACATTAAACTGCATATATAAGGGCATAGAACTCTATCTCATTTGCACATTTTCAATTATTCAACCAACTGGAATTCCTCGGAATATTGAATCAACTGAATTTATTGTTTGACATTCGGAAATAATAAAAAGCAAACGGAATCTTTTTTTATTGTTTAAAGATTGATATTTACTTTTTATAAAATAAACGGAGGTATCTCTAATCAAATAGAGCTATTTTTAAACCAGCTGCGGGCACATCATTTTCATAACTGTATTTAGTTGTTGGCCCGGCGCATTCGCCATTTTTACTCTGATGTACATATTCTTGTGTTTGTATTTTCTTATTTCTATCTTCAGAAAGTACCTCAGAAAGTACACTTCTTATTTTCTTTTCAAAATTAAAACATTTTCGTTCTGGTCATTTCTTAAAAAATGAGCTTGTCCTCCTGCTCTTGATACTTTAAATTATTATAAGTTGTGTGTTAAAGATGCAATTAGTAAATATAATAACATAAGCATTAAATAATTAGTTTTGTCCATTATAACAAGTAATACAGTAAGAGCGTATTAGGTCGCAGGGATTATTTCCCTCTTTGAAGGGAAACCTTTCTATTCTCAGCAAAATCCATGATAAAACGACTAAGCTTTATACTCTGGACGCTTTTGGGGTCACCAGCAAGTATTAGTTCGTTAAAGCAACTAAAAGCAATTTATGTTGATCTCAAAGAAATTGGATTAAAATGCTAATAAGCAAAAGTTGCACATCGACCAAAGAATTCATTTTTATAGGAGTCTAGCATTTAAAATATGTATAAGTATTTAAAAGTTTATTATATGTTTTATAAATTCTACCTTTAAAGTTTTATTTAGATTTGTGTATCATTTTTTTTTCTTGTATAAAAATTAACTTTTTGTTTCATGATCAATACTCTTCGTACTTTGTGCTGGCAAAGAGTATAAAATAATTAAGCTTTCAAATTGTGTATGATTTATGACAAGTGATAATGAGGTATAAACATAAAGGACATTATTACCCTATCCGTATACATATTGTCTGGATGTAAAATATGGTAGTTTAGTTTCCAAACTCAAATAAGGTTAGGTGCACTTACTATCGCTCATTATTAGTTTGCAATCCAACATTGTCTGTTATCCAGTGGCCTTAGTAACTAACTACATCTAACATTATTCGTTACAAACTTTGCAGTGGATTACATTGAGTCACAATCCGCCTAATGTTCAGCTGACTACATTGAAAAGAAACCATGTTGATGGGTTACGATCCATTTGCTCTATAAAATTAAGTATTTTTTAATTTAATTTGTGATCATATTTATTACACAGAGTGTCCCAAAATTGGTGCACCACCTGTTGGGGTATGCCTATAGGGATACCCAAAAAATTGTTGAAAAAAAATCTCATACACTCTCGGAGATATGAGGCTCCAAAGGCCGAAACTTTAGACGCTTGTACCTTGAAAGCAACGGCACATTTTATCAAAAAATATGGCTTTATCAAAGTCACATTCTATCTTTAACTATTTTAGTAGTTGTATCTCTTTAAAATGGTCAAATAACATTTTAATTTAATTTAACAATATTTTCATGAAATAAAACTGATAACAATGTCAATAAATTCTGATGCGAAAAGGTATGATCAACAATCGTAGATGGGATTTAAAATGCGCTTTTCTTAACGGTGTTGCCATATTATCAAACTTTAACCGAAGTAAAACCGAGATAAAAAAAGATGGATTGTTTTTAACAATTTTCTCCAGTGACACCTACTCATGTGGGATAACTTTCTTTCCAACCTGTGCAAATTACTATAATGTATGTACAATATGCAACTTTAAGTTTTTTCTAAAAAATAATAACAACAGCCTTTTCCAATACAAAAATTTGATTAACTTCTTTTGTACGCAAGTGTATAGATTTCATTTAAACTATTTTCAAGTTGGATACTATAGAGACAATGAGGTAATATTTCCAAAACTTATCTAGGCTAATAATACTTTTCGAGACAGAATATATTAAAAAAAGAACGGACTTTTTCTTTTCTATCAAAGCCGTAAGGAGGAATGACTTTTTTAAAGATATTGGTTAATTTTGAACAATATTACAACTACCAATACAATAATAAAGAAGCGGTTTTTTAATACCAGAAGTGTTACGAATAAAAGGGTTGGTCAAGCTCTTAGCAACAAAACTATATAATTTCTTCTGAGAATCATAATGACAATTAATGCATTTAATACAACTTTAAAGTTTTGTGTGAATCGCACATTCTACGAATTTAGTAAAACACTATAGCTTTAAGCAATAAATAATCACTATTAAGGCAAAATCTCAAGTTTCCATTTCCGACATTTAAAATCGTAAATCATAAATGTAAGCGTAATATCATCGTTGCGGACACTATAAATAACATTCCACGTCGCTCACCATAAGCTTAACAAAATATTAGATTATAAAATATTGGATTGTATTATCACATCAGTCCCCTAGTGGTTTCCTTTTTGTTTGATTTTCACTTTTCACGCGTTATAAGTGTTAAAATAATATGTATCTATAGTTCATTTTTTTTATAGAGAGAAACTCCGACCACACGATAAATGTGTTTTTTGGGTTGCCTATTAGGGGTTTGTTCAGTAATTTTCCTCTTTTTTGTTGTATTTTCGAACAAAGTCACTACCATCTAGACTATATATATATATATAGTCTAGACTACCATCTAGACTATATATATAGTCTAGACTACCATCTAGACTATATATATATATAGTCTAGATGGTAGTGACAAAGCTCGAAATTTAACGTTTGTCAAAACTGAAAGATTTAAACAAATCTGTCACAAAAAACTAAAATTCAAAACAAATTTAATGTTTTTGTCCATATACACCTATTTCTTAATGAGTAACAAGTTGTTAAAGTGTCTTGTGTGTTGGGTAACGGTTGGGGATACCATAGAGGCCATAAAGGGGATTCTCAATCATCTTGGAGGTATTAGTTACACTCGATTTCATTTCAATATACACAACCAAAGAGAATGAATTTTTAGTTAATAATTTGTCTATGTACACAACCAAACGGTGATTTTTTTCCTTAAAGTTGTCATAACTGATAATTGGCCCGCCTGATCTAATTTAAGGGATCAAAGTAGCTATCTGTATTGTAATTATCTTTTGTTTATTTGTTTGTGACAACTGTCTATCTAACGTCAATCAAAAATAGTCGCGAGTTAAATATGAAAAATTAATGGCAAAAAAGTGTAAAACATTATGGATTAAGATAAAGAAAAGTTAAGTTTATAAGGGAGATTAATAATATAACTAAAATTTTGGAATAGAAGCAAATAAAAAACATATTTGTGAAGACACTGCGCACTAGGTTAAAATGGACTTGAAAATGTACCTTGTGAGAGTCTAATAACACTTACAATGTAACAAAACACATAAGGAATATCAAAAATAAAAGAAAGTAACAAACGCATAAGGACGACAAAAAATAAAATAGAGAAGATTCTGGCTCCAAGAAGTTAAAACGTTTGAAACTGATAAGATTCGCCAGATTGCTTTATTGACACCTTATTATTTATAAGAAAACCACGGAATTACCGAACTATAACAATGAAAAAATGTTTTGTTATAAATTAAATAAAATTTTATTAAAGTGTCAGTTTTAATTTGTGACATTAAATTGTAACCTAACATTTTAAATTGACATAAAACCTAACCTCACAATTACCTACCAATTACTCAGGTAAAAAATGAAAAAAGTCACTGTCAATTACCAACATAAAAGTCAATTAACTACCTTTGGTACTGTATATTGAAATGAATGCGACTGTATGTACAGTTGAATTCACATAAAAGTGGTACAGTGTCAAAGTTGCGTCAAATTTGTTTAATAAAATTTGGCCTTTATTTAGCCATAACTTAATTATATTCATGATGGTTGTTTTGTTGCTTTGCCATATTTTATTACTACAGTAAACAGATAACTGGAAATTAAGAAATTAATGCCAAATAATCTATTTGAAACTGTGACAGTATTTGAAAGTGTACCACTTTTATGTGAATTTAACTGTAGAAGCATTAAAGGGGCAAAAAATTATATATAAACGTGAAATGAGAAGCCAAAAAGCCCCCTTTTAATTCAATGCAATTGTGCCACACCGATTCATACTGCAGCAGGATATTTTGGCCATTTTGCAGAAACATCAGACAGCAAAATAAACAGCTTTGAGAACAAGCCATTTTGGAAATAAAACAATTTGAGTGTAGCGCAAAAAATATTTAACTTGCAGTGAAAGACTTTTTAGAATATTTGTAAATTATAATATTATAGATTCTCAAAGGTTGTAGTTACATAAAATAAATTTTAATGAAATAAAATCAAATAAATAATTGTTTAGTGGCACAACTTGAAGAATCGGTGGATTATTGTAAACTATTCAATCAGCAAACTTATAAAATTCCAGAACAGATAAGCTCCGTTTAAGCACTATTAAAACAGCGTCATCCGCAAAAATCACCACTTATTAAAACCCCGCTTGTGAAGCATAATGTATACAAAATTTGGCCGCCTTTTTTGCGAAGGGACTTTAGTTTAGATCCTGAGAGTTTTCGCATAAACAAATTCTGCAGTTCCTGTTCATGGTTCAAATTCCAGTGGGGCTTTCGGTCCCATGCTCTTAATTTATTTAAAAGATTCTTAAAGCAGGATCTTGCGAAGCAGCCTAGCTATTAAACACAGGTTTACAATGCACAACCCACATTAACAGCAATTTCAGAAAAATAATCTTTCTGGTAAAGAGGATTTAAAATTTGTTTATGGTGTTATAAAACTAACATTTTCTTTTATAAGAATTTTAACTGGCATGTTGACGTGACAAGATATTGACATTTAAAAAAAAATTCAACTGTTCAACTTTTGTTTTGATTGTTATAGTGACACTATAGAAGTTGACGTTAAGCATAACCAAAGTTTTTTGTATGCCAAAAAAACATATGTTTTGCTGCGGCCATTTTGAATTTTTCTAGTGTAAATTCACTGAGCATGCAACCAATCACAGTAACTAATTTTTTTAAGGTAAAGGTAAAAAATTCTCTCTATAAAAAAAATATACTATAGTAACTTGGCTGCTGATATTCATTTAGCATTCATTAAAATTGTTTACATTCGCTGTACAAATTTCTTGAAGGATTAGAGAAAAAGAAAATTTGTCTATTCTCCATTATTCCATAAAGCTTTGTTTATACATTTACAAGTATACACCTGGATCTGGATTTAAGTAGAGGTCAACTCAAGGTTGATACACTTGGGCCTCTTAATTGGGCCTCCAACGACACCCGAGACAATTCCAGCCTCAGGTTCGGATCTTTAACGTGCACGAGCTTTACTTCGCTTTCGAACGTAGGTGTCCTGAGATACAAATATCTCTCCACTAAACGTGACCGGCAGCCTTTTTCATTTTTGATCACTCCTGGGGTTCGAACCCAGGTCACTTTGGTTACAAGGCAGCTGCGCGGATTACAAGTATACACCATTTTAACCAGAAATTTTTAGGTAGGTAAAAATGAAATTCAAATAGCATTAAATTAAATGCAAACGTTATTTACTTTTTTACGCTATACTTAAAATTTCATTTTATGCTTTTTGAATTTTACTTAACTTTTTATGGGTGATTTTTACTGAGGTTAATTAACGTAATAAGGCTCTGTGGTGATTATATGTATTGTTGATGGCAGCTATATTTTATATACAATATCCTTGTATTCTCCTCATTCATCAACCCTAATAACCCAGGAAAGATATACAAAATAAAGCGTCAACCTCGGAATTTTTTGGAGCTGGCGGGACTTTCGTGATAAACCTTTGTTTTGATGTTATAAATGTTGTCTCAAAAGTCACCATCGATATCGTGTGAGCGTAACTTTTTACGCGGGGTCAAAGGTCATAAAAAACCGTTTTTGGCCCATAATGGCTTTAATATGCTTCTAATGATTTTTGGAGTTATTACATAAAATGTACATCGAGAAATTCTCTACATATTTGATCTCGGGTGGACATTTTTTAATCAACCCTTACCCACCTAGGGGCTGTAGACTGAAGTGCGTACCCCATATTTCAAACACCGATAAAATGGTGGCATTTAATGATTAAGAGATGTCCATTCGTGAATTTATTCCTTAAGTTCCATTAAACAATTTGAGAAAGACAACTTCTCAAATAATCCCCTAGGGGCTAAAATCCACCCCCATCTTTCCAAAAATTAAACATTTTTTTATGAAACGGTTTTCAGCTACATGATTAAAAAAAGTGTCGTTTCCTATTAATTAATTATATTTAAACCCATTTTTGACAAAAACAGCCCCATTGGGCTAATATTTTATCCAGGAGGGATGATTAAAAAAAAGTTGCATTTCCATTTTTATTACTATGTCAAAGTTACGTTTATAGCAAGATTTTAACATAACTCTTGTTATTATACTCCTCGCAGACAAAGTCGAAAACGAGGAGTATATTGTGATTGTTTTGAAAATTCTAAAATCGTCAAAAATCGTCGTAGAGCAAAAATTCTTGCATATTCGTGCGTTTCATCGAATTTTGAACAACTTTCAAAAAATCCGTCCGTCCGTCCGTCCGTCCGTCTGTCACGTTTTTTGTAAACACGATAACTTAAGAACGAAAAGCCCAATCGTGTTCAAATTTGCAGAAAAAATTGTTCTCATTAAAATCTTGGTTGGGATTGTTATTGGGAAAAATCGGATAATAACAAGGGGGGTAGCGGGGCCCCCAAACTGGTAAAAAATTCATATTTCAGTTATTATAAATTAAAGAAAAAAAAACTTTCGTAATAATAAAGCCCTTTTAACTCTTTACAAAATTTATTTGAAACATTTTTTGATCCGACCCCCCATTAGCCCCCAAATAAAAAAAAACGCCGTATTTTCGTTATTATTTGATTTACTGAAAAAATTTCTAATAAAAAATTAAAGAAAATGTAATTCCGTATTAAAAATAATTTTTTGTAATTTTTTTTGTTGAGTTATTAGGGCATAAAAGACTAAAAGAAAGATTTTTAGTAATAAAAAAGTTCTAAGTCCCATAAGTCTTGGCCTCGGTCTAGGAGGCTTTGTAAAAACATTCGAAACACAGCAGCATCTTTCTTAAGTCAAATTAAATCTCAAACGTCAGTGGCAGAATTCATATTTATGCTCTTCGCTAATAAATATTTTTTTTTGCGAAAGAGAGTTAATAGATGGACCTCTTCGCAGATTATTTTTAAATAAAAAAAATGTTTCTTTTATAAAATATTGTGATTGCTTAATTACTGCGAGGAGTATTCTATTAAATGTCGGCATTTTATAATAAAACCTAACCCACTCAATGATCTTACCTGTTCACTGATCTAACCCATTTCTAGTTTATGTATATCATTAATAAGATATAGTTTTTAATTATTTTTTAAAGGGGTGACGGTAAAGGGGTAGTTTTTTTTATTCGGGTATAAATTCATCCATGGTATGATTTTCAGATAATTTTGGGTCAGGGAAGGCATTTTTGGCAATAAAAATGTATTATATTCAACTAATGTTGAAGGGGGTGGAAGAAAAGGGGTGATTTTTTTCAATTATGGTAAAAATCTATTAGTGGCGCAAACTAGCATGAAAAACCTTAAAATCTCTAACTTTGGGGAAACTCAATGGATTGATTTCATTTTTTTTGTAAAACGTTTAGAATTAAACTTAAATCACTAATAAAAACTAAAATAGCGCCGCTAGTCCTTCTTCAATTTTGTATACTCTTCGCAAACTGTATCTCGCTTATTATTAAATCTACAGAAAAAATCATTTTTATGAAAATTAAAGGGAATAAAATTTTGTAATAAAAAAAAATATTGCAGCCCCCCCGAGCTCTGCCCCCATATAGCCCCGCAAATTTGAAGTAATTTTTTTTTATGCTTATTTTTAATTTTTAAATTCAAAATTTTATTCCCTTTAATTTTCATAAGAATGATTTTTTCTGTAGATTTAATAATAAGCGAGATACAGTTTGCGAAGAGTATACAAAATTGAAGAAGGACTAGCGGCGCTATTTTAGTTTTTATTAGTGATTTAAGTTTAATTCTGAACGTTTTACAAAAAAAATGAAGTCAATCCATTGAGTTTCCCCAAAGTTAGAGATTTTAAGGTTTTTCATGCTAGTTTGACGCCACTAATAGATTTTTACCATAATTGAAAAAAATCACCCCTTTTCTTCCACCCCCTTCAACATTAGTTGAATATAATACATTTTTATTGCCAAAAATGCCTTCCCTGACCCAAAATTATCTGAAAATCATACCATGGATGAACTTATACCCTAATAAAGAAAACTACCCCTTTACCGTCACCCCTTTAAAAAATAATTAAAAACTATATCTTATTAATGATATAAATAACAAGAGTTATATTAAAATCTTGCTATAAACGTAACTTTGACATAGTAATAAAAATGGAGATGCAACTTTTTTTTAATCATCCCTCCTGGATAAAATATTAGCCCAATGGGGCTGTTTTTGTCAAAAATGGGTTTAAATATAATCAATTAATAGGAAACGACACTTTTTTTAATCATGTAGCTGAAAACCGTTTCATAAAAAAATGTTTAATTTTTGGAAAGATGGGGGTGGATTTTAGCCCCTAGGGGATTATTTGAGAAGTTGTCTTTCTCAAATTGTTTAATGGAACCTAAGAAATAAATTTACGAATGGACATCTCTTAATCATTAAATGCCACCATTTTATCGGTGTTTGAAATATGGGGTACGCACTTCAGTCTACAGCCCCTAGGTGGGTAAGGGTTGATTAAAAAATGTCCACCCAAGATCAAATGTGTAGAGAATTTCTCGATCTACATTTTATGTAATAACTCCAAAAGTCATTAGAAGCATATTAAAGCCATTATGGGCCAAAAACGGTTTTTCATGACCTTTGACCCCGCGTAAAAAGTTACGCTCACACGATATCGATGGTGACTTTTGAGACAACATTTATAACATCAAAACAAAGGTTTATCACGAAAGTCCCGCCAGCTCCAAAAAATTCCGAGGTTGATGTTTAATTTGTTTGGTCTATAAATCAAAATGAGCTTATTTTATTTTAAAACATTGTACGTAGGAGTAATAAAATATTTACATACTTAAAGCTTCTGGAAAATATTATTTAATACCTTTATGCAAATATTTTATGATCTTAAAATTAAAAAGTGCAGAAATACGTACATAGATCAAAGAAAAGATGTTAAAGCGCACAAAAATGTTCGATTAAAATTTGCTAAAAGAATTAACTGTCCACTAACTTACAAGATTTCCTTACAAAAATGTATTACGTAAAATCTTAAACTCTCTGCAAAAAAAGAAATTATTAAATCTGCATTGTAATTTATAAGTGCACAACTACAATCTTAAAAGTTATTCAAACATCTAAATTAATTAAGACTGTATTATAATTAATCCTTTGTTTCAGATTTAACATGAAAACAAAGACACAACTTGTGTAAATTTACTCTGCAAATCGGTAAGTATTAAATTTAATTGTGGAAATTTGTTTCTTAGACAGAAAGTACTTAAATAAATTTAGAATGTTAATGTATAATAAAATGGAAAAGAAAATTATGTGCAGACATTTTAGCTTTTGTAAAAGGTTAAATTCTTGTAAAATATTAATTATTTTTAGCTAAGACTTCAGCACACGAGATTCCCCATAATAGCATACCTACATATAATTATGAAATATAAGGGTAGTACGGGGGTGCCTTACTTTAAAGATTCTTTTAAAGAGTACCAACCTCTACCATTATAAAAAGGTTTATTGTATATTTAATTTTGAATAAGTGAGTATTTTTTTCATTTAGGTGGGTATTTAGGTAAAAGGCATTATAGTGTTTTTTAATGTACGCCTGTCATTTTAAGCTAAAATTCAATATTTAGAGTATAAATCCATTAACTTTATAAATGAAGGACCGACCGACGTTTGTTGAATATTTAAAAAATTAGGTTTGACAAGTCTAAAATTAAAAGCACGCACAAAGTAAAACAAGGTTCCAGTTAATAGTTAGAGCATTTTTAATTTAAAGTACCTACTTAAAATATGTATAAATAGGTATAAGAGCGAGGGGAATTCGCATACCCAAATAGTGTACACCACTTTCCCCAAGAGGAATTCTTTGTAAAAAATTCCCAAAAAATTCCACAAATTCCCCCAATTTTCAAAAAAATCCCCCAGTTCCTAAAAAATTCCCCAAATTCCTAAAAAATTCCACCAATTCCCAAAAAATTTCCCCAATTTCCAAAAAATTTCTCCAATTCCTAAAAAATTCCTCCAATTTACCGAAAAAATTCCCCAGAATTTCTCTTAAAAAAACCTTTAAAAATGCATTACATTTTAAATTTTCAGAATGTTTGACGCAAAATTTAAACTTATGGTTAATTTTGGCAAGAAATAAAAAAACATTAATAGGTTTTGGCGCCAAATTTAAATTTACTGTTAATTTTGGCGCGAAATTCAAAAATGTTAAAAAGTTTTGGCGGCAAATTTCAAATTTATGGCGCAAAATTTAAATTTATCGTTAATTATGGCGCGAAATTCAAAATCACTAAAAAGTTTTGGCGGAAAATTTCAAATGTTTAAATAAAAAATAATCGATTACTGGAAACAATGATCACAATTAGATAAAATATTTAAAAAAATGCAATCCATTACTTTTGGAAGTAATTATTTCCAATCTTGAATATTGACCCTTCCCGTTGAGGTACATCTTCACGGTCGGTTTACTTGGAAATAGGGTGACCATCTGGAGCCGCATAAACGTACTTTACATAGCACTCTCTTACTGTTAGAATGTGGTAATGCTCATTTAAAGAATAAGAATATTGTCACATTCTACCAGTCGAAGAGTCGGAAGCGATGGGCTTTGTTCTGAATTACTAACCGATCACTACTCGGATATAAAAGACAAAAACAAATGGATTTTATTTCCAAGAGGAATAAAAGTTATTCGAATAGTTCCCGGGTAAAAAAAAAATCTTGTTAAAATTGTATTTTTCAAAATACCTTTGCTACCAATTTTTAGAAGTTTAATGAACTCGTTCATTGCCTAACTGGTGCTACCACAATAAATTTAATTAGACCGTAAGCTTTGTATATTACCTAGGAATTTCTTAAAAAAATAGCTTTTACTTTCCAAAAAATTCCTCTAATTTCCCAAACAATTCCTCCAATTCCTAAAAAATTCCCCCAATTCCCAAAAAATGCCCCCAATTCCTCCAATTCCCAAAAAATTCCCCCAATTCCCCAAAAATTCCTCCAATTCCTAAAAAATTCCCCCAATTGTGTACACCAATTCCCCAAGTGAAACGCCCCTCGTATAAGAGTAAACATTTTTTGTCAATTTATTGAGTATATTGCATATATGTATGTATGTATACAGTATTGTTTCTCAAAATGGTTTAGAATTATTTTAATACCCTTAATTTTGGTAAACCAAAATGACAAATGACTTACGAACTACACCCGGCCTTACTTTGGCAAAAAAAAATGATCGTTTTTATTGTTGAGTCAAAAACCTTGTCAAAAAATTGTGAATTTATATCTATGATTTAGTTTAATAGTGGGAAAAGTGGGAAAAGACAAGAAATTGGTCCAACAATCAAAGCAGTCGTTATCAGAGTGATTAATTCTTATCCCCGCTTTTTGTGAGCTCAATGTGGAGTTCAGGTATACCAAAGTGGGAATAGCTCGGATTATTTAATATAACAAATATATCTTGTAGGTATAGAGACAGTTTGATAAATAAAGGTCCGATTATAGATCTTAAAACATAGTGTTTTGTTTAGCGCGTAGTGCCCAGGCTTTCAATCATAAAAATATTCCCCTAAAAAGATGCAAATATTGTTTATTTACATGGGAAATGTTAATAATCTAGGTTTTTAGCAAACTGCATTTTAAAACTAACATAATCTCTATAGGGTTTAATTTTAATGTTTTTTTTTTATAAACCTTGTGTTTAACGCACTATGCGTGATCTATAGGTAATTGATAGTCCTTACCTGAACAACAGCGGCTTTTTTTTTTAATAATTAAAATAGGTAATAAAATTTTGATTGATGGATTTTTACCGGCTCATGATGGATAAACTAATTAAACTTTTATTTTGTACGGATAATTACCGAAGTCTTCAACTCTTCAAATTATATTTTAATATCCCTATTGATTTTCTTTTTAAAAAGCAGAGACACTTCCACTTTCTCATTAGAAAAGTATTTCTATCGAGATTGTCTTAAAGGCTTGGTGAAGGTAATTGATTAAAATTCGATGAAATCAAAAGACTGACAAGTTTAATTAATATTTTATATTATTATCTAGTAGGCTTTATGTTTTACTTTTACCTGCAAATAATGCAACATAAATTAAATAGCTAATAACTATTTGTATTTATACGTAATAACCAAACATTTTCAATTTATGAAATTTAAATTAGATATGTTGTTTAGGTCTATTTTTATGTCTAACCTAAATATACTTTTTACTTCAAAATGTCAATGTTATCAACCTCAAAAAATAAAATTGCTTGATTTTTTAATTCAAATAAAAATGCTTTTTTTTTAATAAATTAAATGAAGCAAATATAAAAAATGGTGTTAAAAACTTGTTCTAGAAGACGTTTTTTAGCACTTTTTTATTGGAAAACAGAACTCGCCGCTGCGCGGCTCGTTTTCCAAACCTGCACGCCTGCTAAAAGATGTTCTTATTAAACTCTATGTTTTAATATACTATTTTTTAAACATATTGAGTAAAATTTAAGAGTCGAAAATACGATGTTTGTTCTTATCTTTGATCCTTTGACCTAGTTCTTTAAATCAAACTGTCAATACGTTGGTCGTTATCTGTAATTAAGTGAGCAAAGCTCATAATATATGGGGCTCTTAAATTTGTTTGGTGTTAATTTATGTATGAATTCGAGCCTTATTTAAGGTATACCTAGGATAGCTTCATTTTCAACTGTTAGACAGGAGCTTGATTACGATTGTTCTCACGAGATTCGTCGCTTTTAGAGGAGGAAGCCAAATTCTATATAACCCGACTGATAACTTATTCGCTTTACCTTTGTGGAAATGTAAATTTTAAGAAGGAGAACGAGTAGGGGGTTCATGACCTACATTTACAGCTACTGAATGCATCCACGCTTTCTTTTGATCATTTTCCTTTGACTTTATTGGATTCTAAATTTTCAGGAATTTTTCATGACGATTTAAAAGGTATTAGTTTAAAATTCAAAAAAGTTTTACCTAAGAAATTTGTAAAGCCGAAAGAGCTTACTGAATAATGTTTTAGAATAAGAAATTTATTTAAGTATTAAACTGCTGACTGCTGGAGTTTGTACCTATTAACATTTTAGTTTTAGTCCAAACATAGATGGCGAAGGAGACGAGTTTGGTTAAAAACCTTTAACACCTTTTATCACGTCTTTTACTTTCGATCACAGAGAAAGATAAGTATAACACGCTTTGACAATCTGTTTATTAGTAAACATTGCCTGTACATTGCTGAACAAGCAAACATCAAAATGGTTGCTATTGGCTTCACTTCGCGCAAGCTTACCCGAGTTCTGGTCACTTTCTTGTCTATGCTTCCTTTTTTTAAAAAGAGTGTATGCATTTTATGAAAATAGTGCCTATTGAGTATAATAGACAGTTCTAGGGTGATGATGTTTAAATATCATATCATCATATCAACCATCCCTGAAACGTGATTTTAATCAGTCCCAATAGGGCGAAACAGCTATCAATCACTTCGGTTTTGTGGGTTTTTACCCTTAAGAAATAAGGACTTCTTTTATAACTTGACTGTTCCGCCTAGATTCGAAAGTGAATCTTAGATTCCAACATTCTTTTTCTTGATAAATTTAAATTTATCTTTGTAATTTTTGAAATTACCGTTTTCTTAACAATTCTTTATACCTGGCTTTTTTAAAAAATTTAAATCGTAGGACAAATATAAACATACAATTAAGTTTTGAAACAAGAAGTCTTTGTGGTGGTTGCGTTTTCTTATATATTTTCCTAAGTTATGTCTTCTGATAAGATTTTAAATTTAAGATGTTATTATTTTCCAGAAAATAAATATCAAAACAAAGTGTGTAGCTTCACCAAATGTAGGTTTTTCCATTATTTTATTTCACCCGGATTGGCGAAAGAAAAAAATCGTGGCCATTCACCGCACTTGTTTGGCTATTCTCCCTATTCTGGATGAACGGAATGACTGTTATTTTGATGCATCAGAATCGTTCCTTCATTCTTTTCATTCTTGCAAAACAGCACGAATGAAGAGAATGAAAAAGTGGGAATACATACCTAACCTAATAGAAATGTCAAGCATGAATTTTGCATAGGTTATGTTGTTAAATTGTTACTTTTTGGGGCACAAATGGGGCCCGCAATTGTATAATTTGCGATTACATAATTACCGCCCAAATTTTTTAAGGTAAACAAAAACAATATTTTTTGGATTATGTTTTATATTCCCCCACTTTTCAGAAATTTGGAACTGTCAGAATAAAATATATTCCAAGAATAGAATCATTCCATTCTTAGAATGCTCAAACAAGTGTAACTATTGTAAATCTTTTATCTTTTCAAAAATAAAGACATTATTACAATGTGCGCGTTCAATTTCAAACAATGTAGCGTAAACCCAAAACTACGCAAAATAATAAGAAGCAGAAGCATCAATATTTAGTTACTTTTAGTAACACTGTAATGACTATATTAATTAAACATTTAAACGTACCAAAAAAAATGAAAAGTATATAATAATGTCAAACCCAAATGGTCGAATCACCTGCCTTAATTTCTTCCATTAAGTTAAATAATGAGGGTACATCAACAAAATTCCTGGTAGGACCGCCTTTTTTATATGATGTAACTCTAAAAAAATTCCTTCACCCCCTAAATAGCACCCAAATTTTGCAGATAGATGTAAAATGAGATGCTAAGAAATATTTATTAATAACTTTTTTTGAAAAAAAAATTCTATGCCCCCCTTAAAAGCCCCCTTCGTTTATGGGGCGAAGGAATTATTTTTTGAAAAAAAGTTATTACCAAATATTTTGTAGCATCTCGTTTTAGATGTATCTGCAAAATTTGGTGTAAATCCAACGTGATTGGTTATTACTCTTTGGGGGGTATTTAGGGGGTAAAGGAATTTTTTTAGAGATTTTTTTTTATAAAAATCATTTTAAAACCTTATTTGACATCTATTTCCAAATTTTGGTGCAGTTCTACCGTGATGAATTAAAGGGGGCTCTTTGGGGGGCCATAACTTCGTTTCTGCAATAGGTAGATATACGCCAATTTGGGGTTTTAAGCTTTATTCACAATGAAAATTAGCTTGCATCCGGTAAGAATTAAGGTAGCTTGTAAGAGCTTGAAATATGTATTTGGGATATACCATTCACAATGAATTAGCGTGTAAGAGCTCATGCAAGCTAATTCATTGGGAATGGTATATCCCAAATACATATTTCAAGCTCTTGCAAGCTACCTTAATTCTTACCGCATGCAAGCTAATTTTTATTGTGAATCCCACTTTACTCTTTGGACATCCAGTTACATCATATAAAAAAGGCGGTCCCTACCAGGAATTTTGTTGATGTACCCTCATTATTTAGGACAGATTGACTGTACTATTACATAATGGAAGAAATTAAGGCAGGTGATTCGACCATTTGGGTTTGACATTATTATATCAAACATATAAATTAAATTCAAGTATAGACTAATGAGGTAATGAGAAAATTTCTTACTTTAAATGATTCTTAGATAAAAGTTTATGAACTGGGCATAAATTAAAATACGATTACTGGTTGTAAAAGAAGCTTACAATAAACTTAACAATTTTACAAAATAAATAATAATGATTAATTTTAATATGTATGTATGTTTAACCACTTTGTTTACTAATTATTGCTATATCAATAATTTTCAAATCCAAACTTATATAAAGTAAATAATTCCAGAAGTATTTTATATTCCATATTGTAAGTTTGTATTGCACACATTCTCTCTGGTGAATATGAAATTTTTGAGCCTATTTTTGATCTTTATGTGCAGTGTTTTTGTAGTATTTACAAGTCGTGAGTCGAACTGTTTTTATTTAATAATTTATAGTATACGGTTTGGTATGTAAATGTGTATGTGAATATTATTTAAATAAACACAATGCGCAATATATTCTTGAAAACACTAAATGCAAATATTTTTACGTTTCAATAAAATCAATCAAAATTTAATATTTCTGTCAACAAAATCCAAAAAAATACCTACCTACAATAAAATATAAAATATTTCCTTTAGAATGTGGGCCAAATGAAGTTCTTCAATCAAAATCTCCTTGTGAAGCCTCCTGTGCTGGAGCACCCGAAATATGTGTTTTAAGATTAACAACAAAATGTTTTTGCAAAGAGGGCCATGTAAGGCACGAAAAAGAATGTATTCCCTTATCCAGTTGTCCATAAAAACCTAATTGTAATTTTAGTATTTTAATAAATTGTTCTAATTTTGTTCGAATTCTTGCAAAAGAATCCTTTATTTAACGTATAACAAAAAATAACCTGCAAATGTTGTTTTCTAAAAAAAAGCTTGAATTAATTTGTAGCTGTAGCAAGATCATTTAACCTGATATTTTTTATTTTATTCATAAGAAAACTTCCGAACCTATTGCTTGTAATACTATTTGAAAATATTTCCCGGATAATTTGAAATCCAAAGAATACACGTTTATGTAAATATTTCCTTCCCAGACTATGTCATGGCTTGTTATTCTGACTGTCAGAACATAATTTAAAATTCAGAATAACATTGTTTTATTTGCAGATGGGATAGGATAACAAATTTATATTTCTTGTTGCTGTTAGATATTTTTATAGAAGTCAGAAAGTTGTGGACTTACAATAATAAGAATAACATTACCCAAGAATTGTGAAATAAATGTCTACCTTTTATCATTATCGGAAGTAAATTGTTGCATATTTTAAACAATGTTTATTTAGATTTAATAAATAAACTAATTGCACAGCGTACAGAATTCAGGATTCTATAAAACTTTTTGTAAAATGATACCTACTTGATCATTAAAATTTAACAGTAATTACCACAAAATGTTTCACATAATTTATTTTTGGCTCAACATGATAACATAGCTAAAGAAATAGGTTAAAATAAAGTGTGAGAATCCTTTTTATAATGCCAAATTCAGCAGCCACAGAATATTTAAAGTATTTACGTGACAAGTAGTTTAAAATTTTACACAGACCTTTTTCTAAATTATAATGCACACCTATTTCTAATTTTATTTTAGTATAATCTGGAAATCTTGTTAAGTTTATTTATTTATCTAAACTCAGTGAAAATGAAGTTTTTGTTGTTTACATTTTAGTTTTCTTGTTTTAAATGTGCAAAGAAGCTATATTCGCAATTTATAGGTACTGTGAAAGTAGTTAATTTTAATTTAGTTTGAAAATTTACCTTATATTAGAATTAACTTGCATCGCAATTACCCGGTGTCTATATACCTAAAATGGTTAATTAGAAATAAATTTTAAATTTTGCTACACGGAATGAAAATTAGGACAAAAGCTGCTTTAGTGCATTTTTATGTCTCGCATTTTAATCCTCTCCACTTTTTTGATATCAATGTTTCAATGGTAGCAATGTATGAGACTTTGTGAGTAGAACATTTAAAGCTATTCCGTATTTGGTATACATGATCTTAACATTCAGCTCATAAAGAGTGGAAGTGAAGAGTGGGAAAAAATAAGAAATGGGTCCAACAATCGAAGCAGTCGCATTCTTATCACCGCTCTTTGTGAGCTCAATGTTGAGGTCATGTATACCTAAGACGAAATAGCTACAAATATGCTTCGATAATGTAAAAATATAAAAGTTGACTGATCCATGGCAATCATTCTTGTTCATTTTTGTGGATCGCTCGGTATAAATATCCTAGGGACTAGGAAGTGAGTATTAAAAAGGCATTTGTGATTTTGTTAATATCGCATTATTTTTATATGTACATACCTATGGTATAAATATTCCAATAAACGAATAACTCCGCATAACCTGTTTTTAAAAACTTTAAATTTTTTTAACTTTAATTCATTTGATAAGTATCTGCAGAATGTTAGCAATTTTTCGGATTTCCACATGTTTATACGAGCATTGTTCGCGATTAAAGATATCTATCATGCCAAGTTTTTGCTCTATTTCATAGGCTTTGTTCGTAGTTCGTAGAGGACAGAATTCCGAATTCAGACTGTTTTCAAACTCTCAACAGTTTACGCACATAAAAAAAAATGAGTCCATGAATTTTACACCTGCGGACTGTACGAATCTGGGATTCTGTGCCTCTGATGCAAACCAAGCTATTATTTTAATTATACCGTGTGTTTTTACCATCAATTATTTTTTTGGCCGGCTTTGCTACTATTTAAAACTCTTTAAACACTCTTAAGGAAAACGACGAAATATCAATCTTAACTTTATTTATAATTACTAACAATATACAGGCAGTGGTAGCGTGTCCAAGAGCATTAAACTAGTCAAATGAATATCAATTCATGAAGTTCAAAATAAATGTCGGAAATGTCTTAATAACCATGACCGTGAGCAGTTACAATAGGAGCAGCTCCGCCGACATGAGCAGGATGAGCTTGAGGAGTCCTGTGAACCACGGCGTTAAAACCATTGTGGGCATCAGCAGCGTAGTGCACGGTTCTTCTAGAACCATCAGGTTCAACTAAACTGTAGACTCCTTGGACAACATCACCGTGGCGAGATTCATGGTGGCTTTTGTGGTCCCCGGTATGCAAATCATTTACGGCGTATTCATAGTTGTAGTTTGGGTGTGGATCGTAATGGTCTACGTGAACTGGTACCGGTACTTGGACAGGTACCGCTACTGGAACAGCGTGAGAGGTGTGATGTATGATTGGATGGTGTACTTGGGTAACCACTGATGGGTGATGTTGGGTGGTAGCATATCCTGTATGGTGTTGAGTTAGGAGTCCTGCTCTTGTTGCGGCGAAGAGACAGAAGCTCACAAGGATTATCTGAAAACAAAAAGTTCATAAAAATGTAATTTAGGTTGGATTCTTTTAAAAGAGTATTAAGTCAAAGTCAAATCCAGAAGGTGATGGTGGGTATTTCGCATATTTGGAAAAAATTTATGAAGTCTAATTAGAAGAAGAATGAGGTAACTATTTCTATGCATTTAAATAAAAGCGGGTGAGCAAAAAACGCATCAATGTAGGCTATGAAAAACGCATGTCATGTCGTTGATTGATTCATAAAGTCGGTGACATGTGTTGTAACGCTGCCTCGGTAAAAATAAATTTAACCATGACAAGAAATATTATTTTCATAACCGCTCGCTACTTTTTTGTTTGGTCTATAGCAGATGTTTAATATATTTTTGAATCATTGTATACCGTGTATGTTCACACGTACTTTAAAATTTGTTGAAGGATATAATAGTGTCGAACTGTCGAAGCTACCAGTACCAACCAAATTTAAGTGCATATAAAAAATTAAAAGTTCCATGTGGAATGTTATTTTAAATTTTTTTTTATTTTGTTTATAAACGTGCTCAACCAGCTTTCATTCTTATTGCAATTTTTAAAGAAATACCGAATATTGATTTATTATGCCATGCGATTAAACTTTGCATTTAATATTTTGAAAACTGATCATTTTTAAGTAAAATAACTTTATTTAAAAGAAATATAATTTTTTTTTTGAATTGTTTATTTTAATTTTGGCTTATTTAGGTATGTATCTTTTAGATAAGTCTTGGTCTTGTTATGTACAATTAACAAAAAATTTTAAGACTTACTTTAAACGCCATATTTCCAGGTGTATCTAAATGTTGAGGGCTGATGATAAACTGATAACTTTATTTGCTCCCTGACGTCTTTTATAGTTGATTTGGAATAAGTAAAATGTATCCCGATACCTCTTGGGTAATATGGTTTTACGACGTATTACCTTCAATATCTTGCAAAAGCAAAAAGCTACTTAGTTTACATCTGATGTCTTTGTAACAAAATATTTTCTAACAATGTCACTGATACTGAATTTTTTTGTATGCTAGATATATGGGATTTTTTTTTTCTTTTGCACTCTTTAGTAAAAATAATGTAACAAGACTTTTTAATTAACTTCATAATGAATAAAATTTGAATTTGCGGTACCTACTTTATAATTAAACTAGCTTTCGAAATTACTTTTCTAATATTTAAGCAGGGACAGTTAAAATTTTGATACTGTCAGGGATTTTAACATTATTCCAAATAAGTTTCTTGTTACCAGGTTAACTATTTTTTTAATGCTACATACAAAAAAAATTACAGCGGGATGCAAATTGTGTCTCTCAAATTTGCGGTACCCCAAATATAATTTATAAATATTTTTAATTAATATTCCCAACATTTATTCAAAACTTCTACTTTAGAATCTAAGATAAGGTTGACCTATGGGAAACCATTATCCTCATCTTTTTTTTTTGAGTAGATTTTGTTCAAAAGAGGAAAAAATAAAATTACGTCTAGTTATTATAAAATGAAGTAGAATAAAAAGTAGAGAAGCTCGTGCCAAAACAGAACATAATATCTTTTTACTTTTAGTGTTAAGAACGTTGACGTTTTTATCCAGCTGCAGCTTTTTTAATTAAGATTTTAATTTTTGGTGTGAATTATTAGGTACTTGTGAGCGCTGCACTCGCATTTTAGGCTATTCTGTTGATAAAAAATGAGGTTTATCTGAATTATTAATTTTTTTATTTCATACCGTGTCTGGTTTTTATTTTTTAACTAAGTAGGTGGTTTAATTTACTAGTACTAGATACTTATTTTATCTTAAATTCATTCAATGTACGAGCAGTTGATGGTATTTCAATCTAGGTAAGATAATAGAACGTCTAACCACGACGTGAAAACAAGAGCATAACTTTGTAGGTAGGTTAAGGTAAGGTATAGTCTATTGAAGTAGAAGGAAACTTCTTTGGTTTCCCAACGGTATCATATCCTCTAAGGAATTTCAATAATCTTGTGGTATTAAATATTTATGCAAATTAGCATTTAAGCCGGTGGTAAGCATTAATAATGCTTGCTCACCTCAATTTTTTTTAAGAATGGAATTTATCATCACAATTTTTCTTATCTGTCTATTCTATTTATTTTAATTGTTTGACAACATCTCTCAGAAAATTCCAAATTAAAATTTACATACTCATAACCAATTTACTTATAACTTTATGCCTTTAGCAAGTTCAATGTCAAGTAAAGTTCAGAATTCCAAAGAGATTCTTGAGAGCTATTATTTTTATTTAACCGTCTGTCTTTTTCCAAGGGCCCTAGATGCCAATTTGTTATCGTTGCATTTAACAAGCATCTTTTGTACAATGTTTTGTGTAAGTTTACGATTTTCATTTCCTCTACAAGGCAGCTTTAATCAGAGGGTAAACACGCAAAACTTTATTTAGTTTTACCATAAAAAATAATGCCATATTATTTATCTTATTGAATTTTAACATAATAATTGTCTTATCTTACACTATATTAAATATTGTAATATTGATGTGTTTTAATATGACCGAGTTTTGCGACTTATCAATAAGGCCAAGGCAGGGGTTACAAGATTAACTTTTAAATGTAATAATTTATAATATTGGAGCATAAAAAGAATTTTAACCACTTAAAGTTTTTGATAATTATCCCATTTTAATTCCTAATCATTCTAGGACGTGTTCGGAAATGTTTTTTTTTATTTGGGTTCTAACCGGGTTACTTATTAAAAATATTTAATTATTTATTTGTGTCTTCCGTACCCGATATAATCCTCGGGTATAGTATTTCTAAGCGTAACCGTACGGTGTCGGTTGGTAAAAACCTGGTACGACTATGTCGCCTAGAGCAACCATGTCAATTTGAGTTAAAGACTTTAGCGATTATACATAAAATCCCTGAAGCCTGCCACATATGAATGTACACAATACCGATGAGTTTTTGTTTTTGCAATTGTATAACTTGAGCAGACCTTTTTGTTTATATGATGTTACTTCTTTAAACTTTATTCAGAGAACATTACTTTCATCTGTCACTTCATTTTTGCTGGTATAATTACTTAAAAAAGTTGTAGGTTGAATCCTAAAATATTTACATGTTTGACCAGTGTAATTAAAATTATTATGTTATGGTAAAAGTACAATGTATTAACAATAAATAAAATAAATATTTTTAGTCCATTTTAAGAAAGAAAACATTGTTTAAAAAGAGTGGTGCTTTAAGTAAAATAACCATATTATTTGCATTGTTTGGGCAGATTTTATCATTTTAATGAAATTCTTTAAATGAAGGGATTTTTGTTTGTTAATTGCAGTTTATAATACAAACAAGATTCTCTAATTTATTTTTACTCGGCAAATAAATATTTACAATTCATCACACCATTTAATGTTTGGAAATAACATGAAATGTAGGTATTTTTATGAGCATCGATAGTTCGAGTGTGTTTTAATTTTTATTTGCCATAACATTTTTAAAAACGACTTTACTTTTTCCAATGCTTATAAAGCGAAACACCAATTAAAAGTTGCCAACGTTATAATAAATCTCAGTCTTTGAAATTACTATCACTTATATTTTCATCGTTTTAGCTTTATTAGTGCATGCAAAAGAGGTAATTTAATATTTTTATAATTGGACGAACACCAAAAAAGGGTTCTGCTTTGTTATTCACCTGCACACAGCGGAATAATTAAAATTTTAGACTTAGATTATAAAGATAAAGAGATGCAGGTTTATGAAGCAGTGTTACAAAGTGAAACTTAATTAAAAATCATACCAAAGAATTCTTTAGCAAAAAACATTGCATAGAGAAAAAATTACAATAAAAAACATTCAGTATGTATGTAGGAAACGGATTTTTTTGTTTATTTTAAATTTGAAAACAATTATTAGTTTACACTAAAGATCCTTAATAAAAAGATACGCCGATACTAGGCAGCTTTTGATTGGTTGACACCTTTTGCCCACTTTACAGTATGGCCAAAAACTTACATTCTGTCATTTTGACAATTTTATTTCGGTTTTAAATGCCAAAATATTAAAAATCTATTTTTAACCACAGATAATAAAACTTTTTTAATTTTAGACCTTCCTGTGAAATGGGCAAAAAGTCATAGAATAAACTAATGTTAAACAATGGTTGAACCAAATAGGAGTTAACTTGATAAATACTTAAACAATGGATGTCATAGAATAAAATCGTATTGGCGCTACTTTGTTTTAAAGGTACTTTAGTTTACACCACTGTTAATCAACAACCTAATTATAAGAAATTAAGCAGATAAGTTAATACTTTAAATTTTTTTAAAGCAATTTATTGTGTTTACCTAAATAAATACATCACATAGAATATTTGTAACCTAGATATTGAGATGTATTTTATTTCAAAAAATAATATTTAAATCTTAAATTTAAAAAAAAACTTCTGACTGAAATTTACCCGCGTAGAAAGTGTCTACCCGGGTAGAAAGTAAAATATTTGTCTACCTTATTAAATGTTACTTTTCACCTTGTTAAAAAGAGAAAAATACGTTTTTTTAAGTTTTTAAAGAGTTAAAAATATTAACAAAACATATTTGTTGCTTATAGCATTTTAACTTTTTTTTACGACAGACCAAGCAAATGGAATAAACACCAAAATTAGTAGCTTGTATTTGTTTAACACTGTTATCTAAATATTAAGAGTGGGGTGAAGAGTGAAACCCCCTTAAATTAATACGTTGGAACAAAGTAATTGCAAAATCATGAATACGCAACTGTTTTTAGTGTTAAATAGACGCCTTTAAACAAGATCCAGAACTATATGTAATTACATTACTTACATTAGACTCCGACGCTACCGTGTTTAATATACTATACCTTGTACTCACGTATCTAATAGCGTTGACTTAGAATGAAGTAGTGTTTATTTAAGTCTTTAACTAATTGCTAGATCTGTGTAGTCATCCATGGCCTTATATCGAGAATAGTTTTGCCACATAAAATGGAAGAAGGCTACATAAAAACATAAAACTGGAGCTCGTATCGTTACAACAAAATTCTGTTGGATATATTTACCAGCAATATTTACGAAAGTGGCGAATGCGCCGGGGAAGGCTACGGAAGAAGGCTACATAGAAACATAAAACTGAAATTCGTATCGTTACTACAAAATTCTGTCGAATATATTTATCTATATTTACGAATGTGGCGAATGCGCCGGGTGAATTGTAAGGTTAAAATTTACGTTATTCGTATATTGCAGGTATCGCATGAGTATTTTTGTCACTGTTAAAATGTTATATGCGATAAATGTGATAAAAATGTCAAGGCCTGCTGTGTAACATTTTTTATTGTAATACGAATTTGTTTTTTTACCTCAACCAAAGCATTTCTTAACATCTCTCATATTTCCTTGTAGGGTAGAAAATAGGGATACTTAGATTTAAATATTAATACTCATCTTAATAACTGTCTCACAGCGAAATGTAAATTTATATTTAAAGGGTGTTATAATGTGGTATGTAAACTTACAACATTAAACTTGATTCTGCTGATAAAGTGCACCAGATACCGACTCTTTTTTGCTGTTAATATTCCGAATAAATTATGTATAAAATGAATTCAAATAAATTCTGTTTGATTCATTACATTGCGCACCTTTTAATTTTATATCTAATCTACTTTCAACAAAAAAACTCCTATAATCTTAAGTTTCCTAAGGCAAAATAAATCATATAGTATATTAGCACCAGCTACCTAATAATAAATAGACACAAAACAGCCGAGGGCAAAATCCTGTCTGAATTTTCTATGCCCCTCATAACTTCAATTTTCGTTATCCAATTAACTTATCGCCCTAAGGAGCACTTATTTTTTAGATTACATGAAATTAGTTGGTTGGATTTAGGTAATAAAAAAATTATGTGACATAATTGTATAAGCATTTAATAGTTTGTATTTTATTATATAAAACCAGAGACTCTTTTTAAATTTAAAACTAAATATGTATTTAAACGTGCACTACAATTTAAATCATTTCAAATTCATTTCGAACAAACACAGTCAAATAGTTTTGTGTTAAAATAAAATTTTAATTCTTAGATTTTCTACTATTTTGAATAAATGGATTACTATATATCTATAATGTAACTCTTTACTTACTCGTAGCCTGAAATGTCAGAAGTCTTTATTGTATCGATATTGATTAACCAAATTTTGGTGGAAGCCAATCCAAAGTTCCTTTTACGTTACCTTTTTTAAACCTTCTTTTAATAAGTTTTACTGTCTTTCAATTTAAATTGCTGAAATTTTAACAAGTCCTACATTAATCTGGTAATACCTAGCACCTTCTGAATTTATAGCTCTTAGACGGACATTTTTAGAGCATTTCCTTCAAATTACATTTTTACGTCGTTAAGGAATGTAATTTTCCTTGCGGCCCTGATTTTGTGGAGAACTTTATGGCATACCTGAAATAAATGAATGCAGATTATAAAGTGGTGGTGCAATTATTTTTTTAGAAAACATTTCTTGTTTAAAATATGTAAAAAAAGTATTTGTATATTTTTCAGGTAGAAAAATAAATACACACTAAATTTAGTTATAGGTAATTTGATTCTTATAATCTAAGATTTAAAGCGTGGAAATTTGCTATTTGGACTTGGTAATTTATAATGTACTTACTATCCACATTCGAGTTTTTCTACGAAC
The DNA here is from genome assembly GCA_963920755.1 of Cartodere bifasciata. NCBI lineage: Eukaryota > Metazoa > Arthropoda > Insecta > Coleoptera > Latridiidae > Cartodere > Cartodere bifasciata. Next base: position 15,137,002 of record OY987194.1, on the reverse strand, counting down.
TTTTTAACACTGTTTTATTTTGCTTCAAAACTGTAAAGTGTTTTTTTGTAAATGTTGTTAAAATTATTAATAGGATTAGAAACTAAAAAAAAAACGAACAGAAATATTTCGAATCAGTCAATAGGTAATTACAATCACTTATTAAACTGTTATGCGACCAGTATAAATTTATATATCGGAAGATTATAAATGATAGCAATGCATTTGAGTAAATAGCAAACAGATATGGGTACCAATTTATGCCTAATTTAATATCAAACAATGTTTGATTTACCATGATGTACAATGGATTTATTGAATATAGGATTATGATTATAGTGTTTGGTATCAATTATTAATATGAAGTTATTGGACCATTTATAGGTTACTATTTCCGGGTGAATGGTCAAGCAAACTGATGGACCTGTCTTTAGATTTAACCGACAGACAATAAAGTTAAAAAAAAATGAAATGTTTTTAAAATCCTGGGAAAGACATTAAAAATTATGCTTATTTAAATCGAGGGGTTCGTAGCTTTGTGTTTTCTATATCGGGCTAATTTTGTGCTCTATTGTATTGTCTATGTAGTCTCTAACGCTAAAAACTACTTCAAATAAGTAAAGTGTCAAAGCATGGTTGCTTTTATTTTTTAGGACCCAAATCAATAGAGGCAATTTTAACTGAGATCTTTCCTTATAAACACCCATAGCAATCCAGAAATAACGGATTCTAGAGGGTAATGCTACCAAAAAGGCTGACTAAAGGGGAACTTAAAAAATCAGACAAACCTGCAGTGTGATCTGTATTAAGCGCAATCTATGTTATGCATTAAAAAAATCTAAATAATAGAAATGAAATAGGTTTGGTAGGTACAATTAAATTCACATAAAAGTGGTACACTTTCCAATACTGTCAAAGTTTCAATAGATTATTTGGCAGTAATTTCTAAATTTCCAGTTATCTCTTCACTGTAGTCATAAAATATGGTTAAGCAACAAAACAACCACCATGAATACAATTAAGTTATGGCAAAATAAAGGCCAAATTTTATTAAACAAATTTGACGCAACTTTGACACTGTACCACTTTTATGTGAATTTAACTGTACATGTTTTTATAAAAATATAAAATCTGAAAAACGATAGATATCGGTAAATGAAAACTGTATATGATTCATGTATAACTAAAGTAAAAATGTCTGAACAAAGGTTTTTCTATTATATTTCAGAGCTACTAAGCCTTTTATTTAAAAAAATCACATAATAGAACAGTTTTAAAAGAACCTTTTGAATAAACAGAACAAGCAAATACTTAAAAAAGTACTATTTTAAAATTAAAAGAATGAAAATATTTTACATTCCATTTAGTACAAAGTTTGATGAACATTAATAACTGTACCTAATTCAAAATGATAAACTTTTTGAAATCGCTTGAATGGCATTGTTCTGAAATTGAGTTTAAAACTTTTAAATTTTGTTTGTATTTAATTACACTTTACACTTTCTATCAAAATTTTCAAATAGGAAATGTACTCACTTTGGTTAATTTTAAAATAGCAGAAGGGTTTACATTCCTTTGAATGAGGTCAAGGGGTGTACTTAATGAGGATTGAAATGAGTGCTGTTATATTTTACCAATCTGGAAAAATGTTTCACAATGACTTTTTTGCATTTTAATTAAAAAACCTTTGATTGGAAGTTGTGTTTAGGAAATCTTACTTTGATTAAAAAATAAAAATATCAAGTAGGGTAGATATATTTCTACAAAAAAGAAATTGAATAACTCACTTTAAACGTAACGTTTTCTTTATTAACTTAAAATTAAATGAATTTTACGAACGCTGAAATAGCATTTATAGATTAAGTTAATTGAACCTTAATTAACGCCGTTCTTGTGTGGAACTGTCAGTTTATAAACAAACATGATATTGTAGGAATGACCTTTAGAAACGTGTAAAAGCTTATTTATAATAATTTAACTATGTCTTGTTAAGTCAAGATGCTCGGTTTCTAGGCGAGTTTGACAAACTAATCTGAGTGAAGTGAGAATGCTATTGGCATAGGAAACGTCAGATTGACTCGAGTAATTGGGTAAGAGGTTATGGAAACTAAAACTGCTTAATAAGAGGTTATGGATGTGTACCATTATGGATGTCTCCTCGACTCAAATCGCTTATATTGTCCCATGGAACAACTGTGCCAAAGGAATCCTTTTAATCATTATTTGCCGTATTTTTTGTTGTAGACCTCTCACTAAAAAGAAAGTTATCTGATAAAAAATAAAACTTTTAAGTTTTAACCTTACGAGTAGTTTTTGCTTTTCCACCATTTCACTGTCAGCTTAAGAGCACGTCATAACGCAAAGAGTCTTAACTGTCTCCGCCAAACCAAATTCGGAGCTTACAGAACAGAATATTTTGGGGTAGCATATACTACTACGTACAACATAAAGATTTATAGAAGATGTAACAGAAATGGCATGTCGCATTCAGACAGAAATCCTTTCTGCAAGTAAGTTTGTTGCATCAGCAGCGGTATTAAAAGTGCGTGAAGTTGGAATTGACAAATCTCAATCCTCCACCTGATATAATGGTAAATGTTGTCCTGTTGTCGATGTTATCGGACCGGAAGTGGTAACATTTCTTTTCCACCTAGAATAATATCAACAACCAAGGTGGTACAGTGCCTATTATATTCAGTTGTTTAAAATTGTATGGTGGCAAATAAAAGTGAAGGGTCCATCGTAAAAACATTTTGACTGTCAAGAAGCTGGGTACAAATGAAAGACATTTACAACCACAAAGGCAAAACCTTATTTGTCTCTAAAGCCTGGTACAAATTTTCCTAACAAAGTTTCATGATATGTATATCACGGAGCTCAACTAAAGGAACAACGATTTCTTTAGTTTAATACGATCGATATTAGGCTGGCAAACAACAGTTTTCAACATGGGGCAATCTTTAGTAATAGCTACGTGACTCTCAAGACTCCCTTGGATCGAAAACGTGTTCTTGTACGCATCAAAGCTCTAATATGTTTTATTGTTGCTCATTTATCAAAGGAAGATGTAATTATACTTGCTCTAACCAACATAGAACTGGAACTGCGAAGTTTCTCATTAGAATGATCAATTTTAATCAATCCCTTTATTGCTTCAATCATAGACAATCGTATGCCAAAAAATGGACGTAATCTTATAGTGGGAAATGATTACCAATAATAACCAATTATTTAATTAAAAGGCAATCAAAGGTTAGGAATTCATTAATATACAACATTAATTTACCATTTTAGATCTAAAGGGCAAAGGAATATTGTGTTCGGTAGATCATTTTAATTGGATATTTGATGATTTCTGTGGCGAATGTTTAATACAGGGTGTTACCAAATAAGTAGGAAAAAATTCAGGGGGTAATTCTTGGACCCATTTTAAGAAAAAAAGTTCCTATAAACATATGCCCGATTTTGACTTTTTTTTTTCTTACAGCCCCCTAAGGGCCCCCACTATTAACACGTTTTTTTAAATTTTACAAAAGGGAAAATATTTCTAGTATTTAGATAAATCAAAAAGGTCCTATAACATTTTTTGAAAAAATTATTATTTTTGAAATTATAGCGAAAAAACTGATTTTTGAGGGGTTTTTGGGGGGGTTGTATCTTAAAAACAAAGGATTTTTGGACACATGTTCATATGAACTTTTTTTCTTAAAATGGGTTTAGGAATTACCCCCTGAATTTTTTCCTACTTATTTGGTAACACCCTGTATAAAACAAAGATTCTCTCCAAACCACACTTTATTTAGAAAAATCTGAATACGTATTTCGACAGCTAAGCTGTCATCTTCTGCTGAAGATGACAGCTTAGCTGTCATTAATATAAATTAGATCATTTTAAATTAAATATCCCTGAAGGACCCAAATAACATGGTTGCAGAACCTTTGCACATACAATTTTATTAAACCTTTAAGAAGACGTCGTGTTTTCTCTTATATTATAACAATATACAACTGAATTAACTCAGACGCCTCCTAAATTAAGAAAACAATTTAAACAATTGTGTATATTTATGTACATTAAATTAACTTTAATTTAAACTTTTTAAAATTTAACTAAAACCCATGTTTGTCTTTAAAAATAAATGCTGCTAATGCTGCTATATTGCGGGTATTTGATTTTTTTTTACAAAAATAAGTAGGTAATGATTGTATGGTAATATGACGTAATAAAATGTTGATTCAATTTCTAATACTTTACTTTAGCCAAGTTCACAACTAGATTATTTGGGATTTTACCTCAATGCTCATCAACTTATGTTTTGATGTAGGTACTTCGAATATCCAGTAGTTTTAGAGCCGTTTGTACAAACTTCAAACTGTATATAAATTAAAATTAAGTCAGTTTGTATGTTCATTAAATGGAAGAAAGTTGGAAATTTGTAGTCATCAAATCCTGAAAATCCTTTTTCTTAAAGCCAATATTTTGAAATTAGCTTGAGCTTATTGGGAATTGTTTTTTGATTGGATTATTAGGTACCTGCCTTTCGAGGCTTTAGTTGCACTCTAAAGTGTTTTGCAGTAACTTAAATGAAAAATTGATTTTAATATAATGCTAGAGCATGTTATTATTAAAATCGCTGTGGGGATAAAATGTTCTAGATAGAAATGCCTTTCATTGTGCAATTTATTTTGCAGACTGACTGCCTTCAATGTTCATCGTGAGTAAAACAAAAATAGGTATTTGGTGATAAATGAAACTAAAATTAAAAAAGGTTGCTAATTTATTTTACCTCGATATGAAATTCCTCAGCACAAACCAATTCGGTACCTGAAAAAACGAAAAAAAAAAAATAGATAAATAAAATAAAAATATTTCTTTATGGGAAATCCCATGATCATAAAGAATTGGAAGGGTTTTTATTAATTGGATTTAAACAGTCACTCAAACATAACCACAATGTATGCAAAATGGAACCTTTCTAGTAGTTGCTATAACATTTTTAAATTAAATTTTGCTACAGGTTGCATTAAAGGGATTTTCATTTTTCAATAAATAAAAGTGCTCCAGATTTTGTTAGCGCTTCAACATAAAATTCGATACACATCACATTATCTGGAATTTGCATGTCACTCTTCATCTCTATCAAATCCCGTGGGAGTGCTATTAGGCGGGCGGTAAGCAGTTATTCTTATTCCAGAAGGCGCATTTGCACAGCAACGTAAGAACTTTAGCCGGTTAAGTATCCTACACAGGAAGGACTCCGCTTTGCACTTTTCACTTGCCGAAGCATCTGATAAGATACAGAGGGGTAGTTGGAGGAATAATGGCCGTATCATCATCGTTTATCAAATAAAGCAGCCTAATAAACCGTTCCAAATCCGCTATTACACTGTTCTTCTTTAGCTCTTGGTCTAGCGCTTCGTTTGTATAAATTCAAATTGGCTTTTTGTCATAAGTTTCTTTCATGAATCTTAGCCGCGCCGCGTTTTAAATCGTCTGTGTAAAGCCAAATAATATATGGTAAATTAAAATAAATTAAACTTTAAATCATAATATACCTCATTCTGTCACAAAATAAGTAAATAAGCCTCAAATAGATAATTTAACTATTAAACAAATTATTTAAAGGCAAATGTCGCGAGGCATGGTTTAATATTAATTAATAATTACAGTATCTATGCTTCGCGACATTCCCTGTTGATTTTGTGTCGAATAGGTAATAAGAAATGTAGTATCTACTTGAAGAATTAACAATTTGTTTGTTAACATATGGTAGAAATATATAACAAATAGCTCTACTTTTATGAAATGTTAAAGGAACTTCTTTAAAAATACAACAAAGCCAGGCATTCGAGCAGGATGGCATGTGGTTTAACTGACTGACGACTAGGACATTTATAATTAATATTGTGTGATGTTAAAATGGATAGGAAATACCGAGGAGAAAATACAAATTCCTGTCGCGTTTATTCCATTTTGTTGATGTTATGCATGTCGCTGACATTCCAATTAATTATTTAGACGTACGACTCTTTTAATTTATTTTTAACGGTTATTATAGATAGTTGCTGTAGGGGGATAATTTTTTGGAATTTGCAAATAAAAAAGTGATTTTTTTGCGAATATGTGAGATGATTTTGATCACAAAATCATTATTTCAATGCTTCCATGGGGACTTTCGGGCCCCTAAACATACAATTACTATACCTACACAGTTATATTTTTTTTCTGCGATCAAAATTGGTGATAGAGAATGTAAAACACTAATTGCGCGCGATTCTTTGAAAAACTTGCCCTGGTTTGAATTTAATCGTCAGAATGATTTGTGGTTATTCTATTTCTTTTCAACATTTATAGGAAGATAATATTACATTAATTTTGATGATCGATAGTAAAAATAGTAACTTATTTTTGATGATTTTTGGGATTATGAATCAGTTCCCTTTTTTACCAGTAGACAATGTTGCCGCCCAGGCAATTATTGTATTCACTAGGGTTCTGGAACAACTACAGGTTGGGACAGCCCTATCCGCAAAAAACAATTGAATCTCCATCAAGTAGTTTTTGCAATTTGGTGAAACTGTCAGATTTGATATTAAACATATTTTTAGGTTATGTGATAAAAACGTCAAAATGTTAAATTTATGTGTTAACAAGATACATTTTGTTTTTTTTTAACCAAAATCTGCTACAGAACTACAATTAAACTGTTTAATTATAAAGTTTAACTATGTCAGCACCTTTTAATTGCAAAATCAAGAAGATGCCTAAGGTTCCTAATAAGCCGTTTGTTTTTTTTATCAACTTTTTAGGTAGGTATTTACATGTTTAACAAATTAACACTCATTTCAATCAAAAAAGGATATCAAACGTTTATTAATCTTATTGTACTTCACATAAATCAAAAACTATGCACTTCGTAAACATTTGGAAAACATTGTTTTAATGTGGAACCAACCGTATTTAAGTCTTCCTTGGAAATTTGCAGATATGTAGTAATAAAAGTTTGTAATTAAACGGTTTTATATTATTTTTGTAATTATTTACGCTTTAAAAATCGAAAACTACATTTTTAATACACATAATTATTAATTTTGATTTAAGTTATTTGACGTCTGTTCTATCTGACAAATGACAATTTCACCAAATTGCATAGCCACCTTGGACAAAAATTTAAGTTGTCTTCACGTTCTTTACAGCGCGTTAGTATTCACTAAAGACACTAGAATAAAAGAATGGACAATACGCTACCGCTTTTGATTGGTCGCCCATTCCTGAGGCGGCTAGATACTTTCACATTATAATGACATAATTTTTTGAATTTGTCAATTAATTTGTCAAAAAAATTAAAAATATAATTTTACTCGCAAACATATTTTAAAGCGTAAGTATTGTGATTTTTCTTCATTATATAATACAATTTCAGGCTTCCAATTAAACAAATTAATATTATAATTATTAGTCTATTGGATTTTTTCAAATTAATATCATTTTTGAAATGTTTGGTTGCGGAAGTGCTAAATGGAAGAACCCGGCGGCAAAGGATTTTAAAATGTTCTTCATTCCAAAGAATTGTTTAGAAAGAAACTTGTAAATGAATAAAACAGGCAAATAGCAAAATTTAAACATGCAAAAAGAAAAATGCAAAAGATTTAAAAATTAAAAAGTAGTTTTTTTAACTTTTATTTATCATAAAGGTAAAGTATCCATAATTTTCAGGAGCCAGGCGTAACAGAAATTAATAAAACTATTAATTAGAGAGTTTATGAAACTAAAATCAAAGGCAAACCGAACGATAATTTTCTGATAGCAGTATTTATTTGTGCTTTTCCTTTTCCTGCTGTTAATTTTTTGGGTATTTATTGAAGCTTGCTTCAAATCTAATGTTTAACGAAACGGTTAATTTATTTTTTCATTTTATTATTAAAAAGTATAAATAATTAGAGCATGCTTACTTGCTAAATAAATAAAATCTATGTTTGACCACAAATAAAAATTTAAAAAGTCTTTTGGATTCTCCTATGGAATGGGCGGCAGTTCTATGAATTTTGATTATACCATAGAATAACATCAAACTGGCTAGTCTTTTAATCTAGTTTCTTTAGTATTCACAAGAAAACAAGAGAGTTGCCCGGCGCATTCGCCATATTATAATTGCTATCGACCTAACCGATTAGTTTTAATTTTTATTACAATAATTTGCCTTCTTTGCATCTTTTCCAAATAGAGTGAATGGTAAGCCACCAAAGCACTAATTGGGTTAGACCGGGTAGCAAACGCGAGAGGAATAAAGACACATTGTAATTTGGAGCAAACAACTAAACTGTCCATAACCAGCAAATGTTACCAACATAAACACCTGCCTCAAGTGTTATGCAAAGCGGTGGAATAAAATTATTTAAATGAGTGAAAATGGGGAACTGCACGGCTGTTGCAGATATTTGCATTTGCAATTTTCAGTCATCTTTATTAAATTACTTCTACTTTATTTTATTTCATTTTGTGGCAAATTATATTTTTCATCGTCTAATGCAGAATGGTTCTAACTTTTAATTTAGGTTTTGTTTTCATTGTGACAACGTTATGTTTACATGATTAAGGATTTGTTTTTATTTGCGAAACTAATGTCAAAATTTCATTCTAAGTAGGGTAAAATAAAATACAAAACTACCTATGTATACTGATGATATAGTTGCATCGTTACTTAATTTAAATTTAAATATTACACATTAAGGAACAATACCCGTTACGCCAAGCGTGTAGATAAGGGGGAGATAATGGAGTAATTACCCTCCCCAAAGGTCCCAAAACAGAGCTTTTTCGATTCATTTTTTGGAAATTTATAACCTTAAAAAAGCATATTTAGTATAAATTAATAAAAAAAAAGATTTCTTTACACCCCCCAAAAACTTGAGCTACCTACCCGCTTGCGTAAGGCTGTATTAGTGGTAACGTCATTGAAGCTAGTTTTCATTAGTGATAGTTGATTTACTCTAGTTTTCAAGGATTTAATGACTACGAGTTAAAAAGTTATTGTCGAGGTAATTGTCAAAACGTCAAAACCATTGAACCGATTAGCTTCGGTATATTCGTATGATATTGTAAATACAATTACATTTGAAAAATAGGTAGGTACATAATAAACATTATAAAATAAAAGATGATTAATATCCAAAAGGTATAAGTGATTTTCATATTTTTACGTCCATGGCCGATTTTCATATACTGATAAAGCATTTACTTTGCGACCGAGAAGAACCATATAAAGAAGGCAGGCATACCAGTGTTAGTCAAAATTGTTAAATTACAACTAAAAAGTTACAGCTGTTTCTAACACTAACACCCAAAATAAAAAGGTAAAAGCGAGGGTAAAAGTGTGAGCTTAACAATAAGGTAACTAGGAAACTTACTAATTATAATTGAGTAGAAAAGCACTACTTTGCTATTATTTTTGGTAAATTATAAGTATGCTTATACCGAAATCGTACATAATATATATATACCTAATAATTAGGCAAAAATGTAATTTTATAGCAATTAAATAATTAAAAATTGAATTAAATAAATTGTTTATGATTAAATAAACCCTTATGCATAAATTAACAACGATGTAGTAAAGGCCTGCGAGTTTGTTAATTTTATATATTTTTTTCACGTTTTTGTAAACCGTATATTATTATTATCGCATTGATAACATGCATAAAGCATGCAATGTTTGCTGAGATTTCTGGACAAAATTATACATAACATGATACATGACTATACTAACAGAAGTGTACCTCTAATTAAAATGTTACAATGGAAACAAACAAGTTATAGCTACAATGGTTTTAATTTAATTATTAAAGTAAACAATGCTGTTACTTTTGCTGAGGTAGCTTTGTTTAATCATTCCTTTATACGCATAGGTACAATATTATGCTTCCTTTTTACCGAGTTTATGTCAAAGTGTAACGTCAACAGCAAACGTTCCTGCTGCACCAATTGAATTGAGTCCTAAAAAAACCTAAAATGGCAAAAGAAAGTTACCTAAAGGATTTATTTTTGTTTTATTTTTACAAGGCCCTTGTCAAGTCATGTGGAAAACTAATTGAAAGAGTCAACTTGAAAATTAAAGTGGAAGTCTTAAGGAAGTGCTTGGTGCAATAGTAAGAGATATAAGACGTTTGCAGCATTAAAACTGTCCACAAAAATCTATTTGGCAACGTGATACTCTCACGAAACTGCCGACCTGCGAGAATAAAAGCGTTTAATTAAATCTCTAGACTAGAGACTGCAAAACTAAAAATAGATAATAAAGTGTTGGCACTTTTCACTTTATATCAATTTTAATTAGCATTATTATATTACTCTTCGCAAAAAACTCATAGAAATATAACAACTAAGAAGCAAAATTATTAAAATCACATCATTTCAGTCTTTCAGGCGAAAGATCTAATAAGTTTTTTTTTCAGGTATAGAGTGCTGCGATTATTGAAAACGTTTCTTATCAAACTCAATGATTTAAATAAACTGATATGGTTAGGTAGCTAAATAAAAATGTAAAAGCTTTTGAATAAGGTGTAAAATATAAAAATAGTCTTTTTTAGGATGTAAGTAAGGATAGCAGAGCAACAATAGTATATTGTGCAACTAGTGGTGAAAGTAGCATTTTTTAAACGCTTGTGGCGTTTGTGGCACGAGCCGTTAGGCGAGTGCCATAAGCCACATAAGTGTGAAAAGTGCCTTTCACACGTGTTGCACACTATAATTTTTCTACGACTGCACCAAAACACTAAAAATGCATGATTTTTTAATTTTTTATTAAATAACACTACTTAACCTTGTTTATTTATTCTTGTTCTATGGTTATAAAGATAAAACGAACATTGGGTTCGAGATTAAAAAACAAAAGCCTACCTACTTGATTTAATGCAGTAAAGACATTATGGCTCATTCTAGACATTCCAAACAAAACAAATGAGGGCGAATGGGGAACATGAATGATTTTTTTTTATTTTTTATATCGATTCTCCATGAAAAACCAATATTGTTTGTGTTTAAATATGATCCCAGAAATTAATATTTGTGCAGAAATATTTAAAATCGTTTAAAATTGGTAGTTCAAAAACACTTCGTACGTGATGACGTCAGCTCGTACCCTTCAGAAAAAAAAATTTGTTGGTAACGTTTGTAGCTGTCATTAGTTGTCATTTTTGACTTAAATTTAAAAAATAATAAAAAAGACCATTTTACTTGCAAGTTTTGTCCAAAATGTGCTTACTCCAAAAAGAATTGCAAAAAGTTTATTTTGCCTCCTCAAAAATAAATTTAAATTGATGCGTCAAGGCCGCCAAGCTGCTTACAATTATTTGTATCATTATTGCAATAATAAACGTCAGAAAGTAATGTGCCGAAGTGGTGAAGAATTCAAATTATATTTTTCCAAAACTCATCAATGATATATATATATATATTCGTATGATTCTTCTTATAGTTACAAGAAAATTACAATACGTTGTTCGGTATTGGTGGTGGCAACTTTTGCAAGCCCGGGAGAGTCCTAGGGACATGGTCCGGGCATCTAAGTGACGACTATTTGGACTGCAATATATTCCATTCCAGTCCATGATGAGCCAAACGTTGGCTGTCGTCAACAATCAATGATGAAAATAAGGTACTAAATAACATAAACAGATTACAATTATTCTTCTGCATGGGTTCAACTAGTCGTCATAATTTTTGATTTCGTTTTTAAGTGCCAAAAAACGCCAAGTAAAAATTCACACAATAAATCACACCGCTACTACTCGCGATTGGTAAACACTGCATTTGTCCAACTGGACAATTTTATCACATGCCTAAAAAACGGTAACAAGAAATAAAAATATTAAAAAATGCAAAATTAAAACCAACTTTTTTTAAAACGTCAAATTATGTTTTATACCAGATTTCAAAACAACGAGTGCCAACATAATCAAGTTTGTGACGTCAGCTCGTACCCTAAAAAGTAGTGGGGGTGTTTTTATGAACCCCAAAGTTTAAAAATTAATTTAAAAATAGTGGCTGGCTTAAATAAATTAAAATATGCAATAACGTATTCCAACCATGTACCTCTTTAGCTAAAATGCAATATTTGGCCAAAATCTTTTACGTTCATGTTCCCAATTCTTTGCACACGCTTTTAGCGTGCGCAATGGATTTATCGCACGCTGTATGCAATAACTTATTTTCAGTAATAGTAGTGTTTTTTTAGACATTTTCTAAGCAATCGTAGAAAAAATTGATAACAAGGTATTTCTTATATTATGCAGGCAACTTAAAACAGACAAAAGTTTTATCTTTAAACAAAGCATTGTTATTTAAAACTTTTTCAGATGGTAAAATGCTTTAATCATGGCATCTATTGATGCATATTTTATTAAACGATATAAAGTAATTCGGTTTTAAAATGCTGAAAGCAGTTATATTAATATTCTATGTAAATTCTTTTTCATGTTCAAAAGGATAAAAAGCCTTTTAAAACTTTGTTCTCTTTTCAAACAAAAAAAAAATGCTCAGCAATTTTATTCATTCTTAAAAATTCTTAAGAAGTTTTGTCTTATTAAAATGAAGCAAAATCGGGTTCAAATTTTGTATTCCATTGCAACTACCAAAATGATTATAAGAAAATCACTGTGGATGTAGAATTTTTGATTACATTTTTTTTTTATTATAAATTGAGTAGTAGTAGGGTAGTCAAACTTTGTAAAATTTACTAACATACCTAAATGCAAACGCAATTTAAGTTTGGCAAAATCATCATATTATTAGGTAAAGATAACTTAATAATTAATGTACTGAGTTTAAAGCTGTTAAAATACACTTCTTGTGTTTTGTTATCCCTATGGTAATCAAAATATTAAGTTTTTTACTTTTTTTATTACAGCTTGGATTGGAGTGACTATATAATTCCGCATAATTCCAATAGAATCAATATTTAATTTTTAAAAAAGTCTTAAAAAAGATAATTTAAACACTAGGAATTTCTATACGTTTGCTAGTTTATTGAGAGTTTATTGCGTTAGTTTTAATTAAAACAGTGTTTTTAATGATCAATATAATTTTATTGTTGCAATTAGGATAAGTCCATCAAGTTCCAAACTGCGCGCTGAAGAGATATAGGTAAAGCAGATATCTTATCCAATGTTATAACCCCTACGCACGAGATGTCGCTAGTTTAAACGTTATTTCTAGATGTTTTCGAAGCACCGACAAGAGAAGAGAAGGCAAAGACTATCATGGCCGCTTGTGTTGTGAAAAATGACGTTTATTAAATGGGAAAATTGTGTTTTCACTTAAGGAATTAATTAAATTATGTTGGTGTAGTGTAAATAACGACTTTTTAAAATCGTTTAAGAAGTGATCTATGTGTTGAACATTTATTTTGCGTGGGAGCGGTGTTATTTTTAGTAAGTTACACAGTTTGTTGGTTATGTATTTTTATTTTGTTTATTGCTGCAGTGTTGCATGACTTTGTTTATAAATTTTTTTAGTAGATATTGGATATATTTTGTCTGAATAGCATTGTTTTCTTAACTATCTGCTAGAGTTATTTATAAATTTGCACATTTACACTCATGGTAATTTGCATTTAAGTATCCTTTCAAGTATTAAATCTTAATACTTTACTTGCACCTGTTTTATATGATCTTTTGGTAATTTAGTCTGTTATTATCTTATTATTCTTATTGTTGCTATAGTATCAAAAGCTTGCCCTTTAAAGCTGCAAAAAATTAAAGGACATTCCGAGGGGCATTCCATTTGTATAAGGTTCTTGGTTACCAGACAAGAAGGGTAGACAGGGTCTTTGACACTTTTATATTGGCGCCCACCTAGAAAATGATCATGTTTGCATTGTAGCTGCAGGACGCATTCGTAGAAAAATAAGTAAATTATAGCAAAAACTCAAAAATGTAAACATACAATATTTGTAAACTCTCCAACTCTAGTTTTCTTATCACAATAAGTTTGATTGATAAACTATTAATTTTATGTAAGTAATTATAATAGGTACAGGGTTACCCAGATAAAATGGCACAATACTCATAAGAATGCTTTTTGCTATATCTCAATAACTAAAAATGTAGACAAAAATATATATTTTTTTGATAAATTATTAATTATTTTAAAAACAAAATTAGGGATACCAAATAGGTGCAAAAAAAGGTTCTATTAAGCAAACTAAAATTTAATTTCACATTCAATACGCCCAAAAGAATATACGTTTACATCAAATTTGACTTTATGCTCTATGCACTCACATTGTGAGGTCAATTTTGAGTTTGATTTATAGCAAAGTATAAAAATAGCTCGGATTGTTTAAAAGTGTGCTTTCTATGAAAAACAGCAACTTGGATTTTCAGGAACAGTTTATAGTTGCAGTGCGACTGATCATAATTGGAGTAGTTATGGCAACACTTATTTGGAAAAAAAAAAAATTAAATGCACCAAAGTTTCCATACTCTTTGTAAAATCCTACAATTGTTCTGTCATGAAAAATTACAACTTCTTGATTACTATGTTTTATTTTTTTAACAAACATGTGGTGTACAGTTGTTAAAAACATTTTTAAATTGTTATTTGAATTTGTTTTCAATTATGTGGTAGTTGATGTTTCTGGGTTATTGAGTTTTTAGGTTTAAAGCAAGTGGGTCGTGCAAAAAATAAAAAGATTAATAACTAAGGATTTTCCATGGAACGTGCTTTTGAATAATTTTTTTGGATGAACAGAAATTATTTTCGCATTAAACACTTGTCTTCTTATTTCTGTACAAGGAAGGCTATACAGTTTAAATTAATCTCTCTTTTTGATCCAATTTTTCCAAATATGACGTATTTTTTTTTTTAGTTGTAAGGTTTCTTCTACGATTTCTTGAAACAGAAAAGCGTGCGTTGGTAAATGGTTGGTGAGCACTTTAAAGTATTTGTTTTTGTGTTAATTCGTTGGAGAACTCCTAAAGAACTTCAATCAAAACGTTTTTTAAATAGGTACTTTGCATATAACCTTCAGTTTTAAAAGAGTCATGTTTAAATGTTTATAGTCGACTGATTTTAAATTGTTTTAAAGAAAAAACCTTTTAAAGCACCTAATTATTTTTGCTTAAAAGCCAGCAGGCTTAGTGGAATTAAAACTTGTTTATCTGAAATTTTTAATGTTTTCATGTACCATGTAAGTAACACAAACATATACCTAGAGTGTTTTGATAATTTTAACAATTGCCTCGACAATTGCCTAATTGAGTCAATAAAACATTTTTTAAGGATATCCATCTATCAATCCTTACGTGATTGACAGCTGTTTCGCCCCATTGGAGCTCATCGGAATTACGTATCAGGGGTGTAATCGATGCATAACTGTAAGAACCTTAGATACTTGTATATTTTAACAAGTACCAAATAAAGGACAAGTGCTGCTAATGCCATCTGTAGAGAAAGGACAGAAGTGACTCACGCACATGCAGTCTGCTATTGTATGGCCAAGCCATCTCATCAGCAGATCAGCTCGTGCTATTTAACTATGCTGAAGCGTCTAAAATAAACAACTACTGCATTACCCAATAAAATGGTGGAATCTAACATTCTATCCATTCATTTTAAGGCTACCAAAACTGAATCCGTATAGTCGTATATAGCATAGTATATAAAATCTTTGAGAATTTGATAGTTTAAGTAGACTACTAAGAAATGTCTATAAAAAAATCTTTCATTTATTTTTTAGGTACAAGTAATTATAGTTAAAAAAATATGAAATAGAATAATTCAAAGAAAAATAAATATGTACTTTCGAGTATGTTTATGGTGCGCTAAAAACCTTTATTTACGTTTATATTGCTTTACGTTACATTATTCTCTTTAAATATCATTGTACATTAAACTAAAAAATAAAATGATAACAAAAGAATCGCAATGGTTGATGACCTTTTTTAGAATGTTTGTTTAAAAGACCGAACTCCTTTATAGTATCTTAAATATCCCAAAAACTATAGATAACAA
The DNA here is from genome assembly GCA_963920755.1 of Cartodere bifasciata. Lineage (NCBI taxonomy): Eukaryota > Metazoa > Arthropoda > Insecta > Coleoptera > Latridiidae > Cartodere > Cartodere bifasciata. Next base: position 15,121,011 of record OY987194.1, on the reverse strand, counting down.
GCCTTCTGTTTAACATGGCATGCGGGTTAAACAAAATACAAGACAAAACCTAAATAGATGATAAAACAAACGTATTTGTTTGACGCTCATTGCCATAACAACCATTCGAGTCAACCATTCGAGCACCCTCAATAATCTGGCGTATTATACGTGAAATCCTGCTTTAAAATATTTGGATAACAAGTATTTTTGTTTCTTTTATGGGACTTTCTTTAGAATGTTATTGGAAACCAGTGAAACCTACTTTTATTTCTAGAAACTTAAACAGAAGGTCAGGGAATTTCTTATCTCTTAGTATCTAGATCCATTGGAACAATTTTTATTGTGCATTTTAAATCATACGATATTTTATGTACCTTCAAGGTATTTAAGAAGTCATTCCTAAAAAATGTTTTGTAACACTCCAAGCATTACCACAACGCCATACCTACTGATAAAAATGGTGTAGTTTAGTCTAGGCGGATCAAATTTAAAATAAAAGAGCACTTTATCTTTTTCGCGATATTCTTTCAAAATCCTTTTAAAGCATGTCTAAATCCCCTTTTGTGGGATATTTTCCTGTGAGCTCACACGGTAAACCCTAAACATACAATAACTGGAAACGCACACACAGCAAAGTTGCAACAAGAGATAAGATAAAATATGTTGACGATGTAGTCCGCATTCCACGTGACCTAACTACTTTTTTGTCGCGTCCTTTATCCAGGATTGCCTGTAAAATACTCCATTGCCAGATGCGAGTTCACATGGGGCAGAACAGAACGCTTGTCTAGGCAGCTTATTTCCAATTGGATAGTCAGTCGTCGGAGTGGTAATGGACTTGCAGCTATGGTCTGCTATGTGATGTCCAGTCTACTCAACAACAACAAACATTAAACTCATTATTCAGCGCATTTAGTTTAACAGTCAGTTCCAAAAGTGACATTAAAGTAAGGTTTATTTTGGAAAACATGTCACAGCACTATAATAGAACGTGAAGTTTTTTTAATGGTAGCGGTCCCCGAAAAACGTTAGAGTACGGATGAATTAATCAAAAATGCGTTAATCTGTGCATTATTCTATTCGCCATATAAGGGTCAAAATCATAGAGGTGCGATATTTCAAAGTTGGTAAAAACCAAAAGTCAAAGTTGGGTTAGCGTTTTTTTTATAATTAGTGTTAAACACTAGGTCTTTAAGAGTTATATTCCGTAAAGGGCATAGCCCATTTATTTTTATTTTTTTAGTTACATCACATTTAAACATAAATTGTACCTAAAAATGTCCACTCCGGGAACGTTTTTAAAAATGATTTCATTATTTTATTTAAAGCAATTTTTTTGATTTTTTTTTAGAATCGTATATCTGTAAGTCCTATCTTTCCCTAAAACCTAACATTTTTTTTTAATATTTTTTAAAAGCGTAGATTTGAGGTAGAGTTTTATCGTAATCATTAAAAGTGAATGTTTTTATTGAGTAACTTTGGTTTATTTCAAATTTTTATTAAAGTATAGAAGCATTTTAATTTTTTTATTGTTAAGAATGATAGTGTGGCTTTTCATTTTTAAAGAAAAATAAAATTTTATAATTGTACTTTTGGAAAAAAAAAATATTTATTGTGTTCGCGGGAATGACAATTTTTAGAAAGCGATTTAATTATTGTTAAAAAAATATTTTTGATTTTTTGTTATAATTATAATGTACCTTTTAACTTTTAAAAGAAAATAAACTATCTAAAAAAAAGTTTTAGTAAAAAAAATTTTTTTTTGTGTTTTTTGAATGGTCAAGTATGTATTTTTTTTTATTTTAAAAGCATAAATAATTTAACGAATGGCGTTTGTCAGTGCAAAAAATTGTATAAAATAATCAAAAATGGAATATTTAAAATGAAGAGTTCAAAATGGCAAATTATATAGTAAAGCGTTCCCGGAATGGACAAAAAAACGTTCCCGAAGTAGACATTTTAAAGTTTAGGTTAGAATAACTAAAGTTTAGGCTTTTTCTGAATTTTAATTTTTAGGTTATGTTAAAGTGTTTACACTTAGAAACGACAATTACAACATTTTAAGCGTTTATCATTGACCAAAAAAAAGTTGTGGCCGTTCCCGGAAGGGACACCACTAGATGTAGGCTACTGAATCTTATTACTTATTTAGTTTTTACCTAATAATGACTAATTAACTCGGAACAATTTCACCCCCACCAACTAGATGAATGATGGACTTTTAATATGTATTACCGCGCTTTTAGCGCCTAAATATGGAAGCAATAAAATATATAAACAGCGACAGCGACAAGACACGACACCCTGGGACACACTTTGAGCTAATCAAAAAAGGTGTTACTTAATTTTTTTTGGAAATTTTATTTTAAATAACATTTTGTTCAATATTTAACATTTATAAAAAAGAACTTTTTTATTTTTAAAACTTTTATTTTGCTTTTAGCAATCAAAAGTCTACTGAAATCTAAGAAGTGGACCGTTCCCGAAGTAGACATTTTGACCATTAAATATTTTTTTTAAAATAGTGGGAGTTACTTTTTATTTATTTTTTTAAATGTTCCAAGTAGAAAAGAACTTTTGTTACCCATAATAATATTTACTTTATACCATATGCTTATCGTTTCTATTTTAACATAGGGGGACACCACCTCTATGATTTTGACCCATAAGTGTGTCGTCACTAGAGCCAACAAAGAAAAAATCGCATGGTATAGTTTCCATGGTTTTGACGTTTTAACAATTACTTCGACAATTACTTTTTGACACGTGGTTGTCAAAACTTTAAAACCATGAAAACTAAGGATATAGTCCGAATGGTTGAACACGGTTATCGGTCAACTTTATCTGTCATATAGGTTTGTGTATATTTCTTTCTCTCTTTAACCGGTAAAAAGGTTACCATTCGGACCATGCCCTAAGATGCCATTTTGTTTTCTTTGGCTTTATATATCATACCGCTCGCTTACTAATCGCCTTTATTAACACACTTACTGGTTAAATAACTATTTGCTAAATTTT